>LSYV01000068.1:391909-421340 GCA_001584585.1 Gonium pectorale
TTACACCCGCCATGGCCCCTGTCGTTCGTACACCGGTACGGACCCCGGCACGTTGTGCTTAGCCCTCCCACTTTCTGCCCTTTCTACAGCAATTCGGTAACGGGTTTTGGGTGTGGCGTGTTACCGCTTTGTCCCTGCTTTGCCTTGCCCGCCCCGCATGTTCTTCTACTGTTCATCGCTAACTTCTTCTGCTGCTCCCACCGTCCGCCCGCCCACCCCGTAGGTCAGTACAAAGCGTTGATTGGGTCAGTGCCGTTGGGAAAGTTCGTCTGGGCAGGCCCGCGCTCGCGGTGTCAGTGCTGTGCCAGTCTGTCCGCGTGTTAGGTTGGGCGGGTGGGCATGGGGTCTCCGCCGCCTCCTCTTCTCCTGTCAGCAATCTATCGGCGACTACACCGCGAAGGTATGCCACTGCACGGACCGCTCGTCGCTGACATCGCAGTTTTGCAGGTCGTCTTCAACTCTCTACCCAGACCGCCGTTCCTCCTACTACTGAGTATGCGATTCGGTGTCCGCGACGCGACCCGTTTCCCGTTCCGTATTACCCTCCCACTCCACCCGCCCGGCTACCCGGCTACCTTGAGCGCGTTGTACTCGTCCCGCATGGCCCCGCTGTCTATCTCGCTACCCTTCTTGGCGTGGGCGGCGTAGTGGGAGGACACCTCCTTCTCCAGCGCGGCAATCTCTGGGGCCGGGGTAACGGCACGGGGCGAGGGAGGAGGTCAGGACGACAGCAGGCCTTCCGGGGTACCTGCGCTTCCGTGCCTGGGCGCCGCAGTGCGCGACTTGGGCTTGGCAGGGAATAAAGTGCACTGAAGAGGATTTGGGTCCGGGTCGAGGGTGCGGCACCTCACCCTTGTCGACCGTCTTGAGCTCGGCCCGCAGCTTGGCAATCTTGTCCTCCGCGCCCCCCACCGCCGCCCGCTTGTCGTCCAGCGCCTTGACGCCCAGCTTGATGGCGCGGCCCACGCGGGACAGCTCCTCCTTGGACTTGAGCAGCGAGGGGCTCTGCGGGGTTGGGCCAGGGTTGGGTTGGGGGATGGGCGAAGACTACAACATGACACCGCAATGGCACTTCTTTACCTGGCTTCACGTACGTCTGCACATCTGCACACGCCGCACGCTTATGCGTTGCGGGCTCCCGGACACCCGCACCGGCCCGCCCCTCGCCCCGGGTCTCTACCACCACCAACACCATCGTGACCTCGCCGCAACACCATCCTAAAGCCCCTGCGTCGCCTCCCCCCCCCCCGCGCCCACCCCGTCGCACCTTCTTCTCCTTGTCCGCTTGCAGCTTCTTGATCTTCTTGTCCAGCAGCGCCGCATCCTTCTTGAAGCCGGCAGCCTGGCGACGGAGGGCCTCCACCTGGGAGATGGTTGAGGGGCGGGGGGAGCGGGTGCGAGGCGCATCGATACGGTGTCCATGGGATAACAGCACCGTGGGAGAAATTATGATGAGATGAGATGAGCAGAGGATGGACAGGATGATGAGACGGCTCGGTGTGCCAGGCTACGCCGCGGTTACGGCACTTGCAGTGCGAGGGGACGGGGGGATGTGTGCTCCAGAGCTGCTGCGTGGATGATAGGTATAGGTGGTTTCGACCGGCCCTCCTCCCTCCCGCCCCATCCTGCCGTGCCCACACCGCTGCGCACCTTGCCCTCGTGGTCTCCAGCCTTGTTCTGCGATTGTGCCGGCGCCGCCACGCCGGGCCCGGGTCGAATAGGTGGGGGCCGGACATGGGAGCAGAGGGAGGTAACGGGAGTCAGTGCCCTGATGAGCGGTTGCCACAACACCGACGCTCGCACACCACAGCAGCAGTCCATGAAGTCACCGCCACAAGGCCACAGCCGCCCTCCAGCCATCCATCCGGCCACCCAGCCTCCCCCATCACACACACACGCACCTGCAGCGCCGCCAGCTTCTCCTCTGCCTGGCGCTGGTCGGCCATGGCCTCCGCCAGGCCGCGGCCCTCCATCACCAGCTGCCACACGGCCAGGTCGGACTTGTAGCCGCGCTGGGGATAGAGGGGCAGAGGGGCAGTGAGGAAGCGGGTATGTGGGAGACAGGTGGAGAGGGACGTGCGGTACAAGATGGCAACGCCCCAGCTGCGCTGGGAGGCCTGCAGTAGAGCTACGGTATTGGTCTGATGGCAGCTCGCGGGTCGCATGCGAGCATGTGTCCAGTAGCCAATGAAAGCCATGCCGGTTGGCTTCCCGGTGCCTGCATACCGGTACACACGGCTCCGTGCCTGCTTTGTTCATGCGCTGCTCTTGTGCTGAGTTGGGTCGCGCGCGCCAGTTTGCTCGTTTCCTTCCTGACTTGGCTCCACAAGCCCAACCGTACATTCGCAAACATCGCAACGCCCACACCCTGGCGAACAACTCCGCTAGCCCCCACACGCCAGCTCCTCACCAGCTCCTCCACGCCCTTTGCGTGCCTCTCCGCGTCCTCCTTCTCGCGCTTCTTGGCTTTGAGCTCAGCCTGCACCTGCTTACGCCGGGCAAACAACAGTGCCACCTGCGCGGCGGGCCGACGGGGGACGCGGGGGGGGGGGATCGGGCGGCGGTTGGGGTAGGCGGGGCGGATGGTAGCAGGTGATGGGCGCGGGACACGGGCCACTGCTCCACTCTGCCAAGATACGAGCACGCGGCGCATCCCCGCACACTGATTGGCGTGACAGCCGACCGCCGACGTCCAGCATGCGACCCCATCACCTTATGCTGGGAAGAGTCGCCGCGTCCCGACCACCCTCCCATCCCGCACCTTCTCCTCCGCCTCCGCCTTGGCCTTGGCCAGCTCGTCGAACCGCTTGCGCAGCGCGTCGCTGCCGCTGACCGCCTCGAACAGCTCCGTCAGGCCGAGCGGGGTGCGGGCGGCCACGTTCTCAATGTCGCCCTGAGGCAAAGGTGGGCGGCAGCGGCATGGGGGGCAGCGGTGAGGCAGAGCGGATGGTCCAGGTGGAGTCTTATAAGTAAAAGCAATAGAAGGTACAGATGTGCTCAGCACTTGAGAGCATCGGACCCCCACCCGGGCCCCCCACCCGGGTGCCCACCTGGAAGATGAGGAAGTTGCGGCCCTTGAGGTGGATGCCCAGCCCGCCCAGCCGCGCGCAGTAGGCCTCAAAGGAGACGGTGCGGTCGTCGATGCGGTACTCGGACTTGTAGGTCGAGTCGGGGTCGGAGGCGCTGGTGGGCACGATGACGCGGGAGAAGTGCAGCTCGCGGGCGGAAGAGCGGCCGGCGCCGTCAGCGTCGCCGCCTTCCTCGTCCGCGCCCTGCGGGGTGCGCCGTTGCCATTAGTTGTGTATCGGTGCAGCACATATCGTTGACATAAAAAGGTTTCCCGGTGGTCCCGAGGAAGGGGCGGCTCGGCGGTTTGCCTGCTGACGCCAAGGCAGCGGCAAAGCGGTGGCAGCGCGTCCCACGATCCCGTCCCGTCCCACTGGCCCCGGTGCAACGGACTGAACGGCAGGGCCTGTTATGGCCTAAACCCAAGCCGAAAGGCGGAGCTGACTCGCCTCCAGGACGTAGACCAGCTTCACATATGCGGAGCGCGGCTGCTCGGCCGCCGACACGCCCCCATCGCTGTACAGCAGCTCCTTGAGCGAGCCGCGCAGCTGTGCGGTGCGGATGCCCAGCACGAAGCTGATGGCGTCCATCAGATTTGACTTGCCGCTGCCGTTGGGGCCGATGACGGCGGTGAAGTCCTTGAAGGGGCCGATGCGCTGGTGCCCGCGATAGGACTTGAAGTTCTCCACCTCCAGCCGGTCTATCCGGCCCCGCTTGAGCTCAAACTCAGCTTCGCCGTCCATCGCTGCGCGGTTAGCGGCACCAGGGCTGCGAGCAGAGGCCTCCTGGCGCGTCCAAGGTACCGCTCCCGCGCTTCGTCAGCGGCGCGCCCTGAGCTGCCACTGTGGCTACCGCAATCTTACTAGCACTTTCATGCGCATCAACAGCAATCTGTTGCAAAGTACGCAGGTCCGAGCAAGGCCGTCTGGCGGATGTATACGTGTGTCAAACTGCAGGAGGACAAGGATGTTTGCGATCGATTTCAGCAATGCTATTATCACAATGAGACGGACTAACATACTTTGCTGATCTAGCGCCCTAATAAGCACAGCACGAGCGCAGCATGGACGAGCTGCCGTGTACACGACGTGTACACCCGTGGTGTGTATGCACATCCGTGTGTTCCCCCCGCTGTCTATCCCCGTTGCGTGTTCGCTGCACAGAATTAAAGTGAGAGTCACATAGATACCTTTGCCTTGTAACAAAGCGTTCGCTCACCCTGTGATATCACCGATACGCTTAAAACCTTGCAGCACACAAGGTGAAGTCCGACAAACCGGGTAAGATGGTAAGCCGCTCTTTGGGGGGCGGGACAAACGTCACATGTCTTGCTCTGTACCCGCCCGACCTATTGAAAACGTCGCGCCTTTGGGCGTGTATGACCGTAGAGGCGGGCTCCCTCTTTCCCTGCAGATTTCTCTTTTTATACGCTCCAGCATGTGTGCCGGCCAGTCACGACAGTGTCTACGCGGGCCCCTATACGACATAATGCACATTACCCTTATTAGCTCCCTACTTCAAGCCGTCCTGTGGGTAAACCCGGACCCGATGACGTTGGAAGGTCAGGCACCGGGCGTTGGGGCCCTCTCCCGGCGCCCCCTGCTGCCGTCCCCTGTATGTGTGTGTGGCTTGCATACGGGCTTCGATGCATGAGTCCAAGCTCACACATGCACGAACCCTGCCGTACGATGCTACGGAACTATCGGAACATTCCCCTCTAGCTCCAGTCCGGCGAGTATACGTGAATACCCAGACTTTGCTGTAGAGGAAGCGCGGATGCGTGATGATCCATCGTTTTGAATAACGTTCTGCTGCACCAACGCCCGTCAAGACTCAATTGCACTTCCACATTTCGTGACTACTACAAGGCAGCTGAGAATCTCACGTGCTCCGTTCGAGCTCCAGCTTCAGATTCGAGTGAAGAGTGCTGTTACTCTTGGCCTGGGAGCGTTTGGGGGCCTCTTGTAACTGAGGTTATCGCCTTGGTCAGTCCATGAGTTCAGCAGCCTGACGACGCGGAGCGTCGACGCGCATGGTGGTTCAGGCACGAGACGAACCCGCTGCAGCTGGGAGCGCCGGCGGGGGCGCCGAGTCGCAGCTTAGCACCTACGTGGCAGTCTCAATCACCGCGGTGACTCTTGCTGCGGCCTCCTACCTCTTCTACGCTCGGCAGCATCGGCTCCGCACTTCGCAGGGCGAACGGCCGTGCACGCCCGGCGACAGCGTCGACGAAGCCCCCCGCAATGCTGGGGACGGTGCACTGGATAGCGGCCCCGCTGGAATAGTGCATGGCTGGCCCCAGCACGCGGAGCCGGTCAGTGCTTCAGGGGAGGGCGAGGCCTACGGTGCGGCCCCCACCATCCCCGCCGACTGTCATGCCGGACTGATTCGTGGGCTCTGGAATGGGCTTTGGCGCCTATGGCCTCGGCCAGCTTGGGACGGGGATGACGTGTCACGTAGCATGGCCGCCCGCCCGAGGGCCGGGCTGAACGCGGAGGCCCCTACTTGGCGCGCAGTTGACGCCGCGGCGCCGCCGCTTCCGCGCAGCCCCTCTACTGCTGACGGGGCAGGCCCTGATACTGCGCCGGCGGACCAGGTCCGTGAGCGGGGCTTTGGTGATGCCGGCGGCCAGCCCGCGGCGGAGGGCGCGGTTGAGCGTGAAGCGGAGGCCGAGGCCGCGGCAGGTGGCGCTGAGGGCGATGGCGGCTGGGTCGACGCCGCGGAGGCAGCAACCGACGACGAGGGTGAGGCGTCACCTTAACACCACACCTTCCGGGAGGGCACGCCAGACCCGCAGCCACATGCAGCATGGTTTGGGGCGTGGTTAAACTTTCCTTGCGTTGCTTGCAACTGCCGTTCGAGTCATTGGCGCGTTGGGATTCGGAAATCGCGCTCTCGCCTTCGCATCCACTCTGCACGGCATCTGTGAGCTTTTCAACGCCGCGGCCTCTTCACCCCCTCCTCAGCGTGTTGGCTGCCTTTATGCATCCCGCAGGCGGGGTTTCGTGGCGGCACCTGCTGGAGGAGGAGGACGAGCTGGAAGTGCCGGTGAGAGGCAAAGCCGAATGGGACAAGAGGCGGCCTATTACGAGAGCGGCGACATGGGTGGAATGGGACGGAATCACAAGAAGGGGTGCCCGTGGGAAGGCGGTGCGGTGCGGAGCAGGTGGCGACATGCGAGGTGCTTAGGCAGAAATCAGGGTGTCCATTCCACTCACCCCAACCCGACCCGCCCCCGACACCCAGGACGAGTTCAAGGACCCCATCTCCCTCAACGTAAGCTCAGCCGGGGCTGCCGCGCTGCTCCGTCGGCCAGGCTGGAATTGGGTGTCTAGGGAGTTGCAGCAAGGCGGGGAGTACTGGGAAACGGGACGGTAGGGAGGCACGCCACGCCACGCCTGCACTGGGGGCGAGGAGCAACGGCACAGTCGGAGGATGATGGTCGGGGCGTGGTCTGGTAGCGACTCTCGGGTCTGATGGGTCCGCAGCTGCCTCGAAACCTGTTTTGGGATCGCCAGTAATAAGTCGTCGCCTATGTACGCCACCTAACTTGTGCATGGCCCGCCGCCGCTAACCCGCTCTCAGGTGATGCTCGACCCGGTGGTGCTGTGCGCCACGGGGCAGGTGTACGAGTACAGCACACTCCGGAACTGGTTCCGCACGGGCAACCGACTTTGCCCCAAAACCAACATCGAGGTGCTGGACGTGCAGGTGCGGACCATGCGGTGAAGCGGGGCAGGAGGGGCGGGGATGGTGAGCACCAGTGAAAGATAAGGGAGGGATGTTGGGGGGGGGAGGGAGGTTGGGGGGTGGTGGGCGGCAACGTTAGACTACCGTTCCCTCTCAGGTCTCAGCATGCCGAGAAGCATGAGGACCTGTGCTGCAAAGGAGTAGTAGGGCAGCGTGCGCATACCGAGCCTCTGTTCGCTCCAGGCGCTGTACGCACGTGCACAGGAGCGACAGGGCATCGCGTCCTCCGACCTCGCCCTCCTGCCCCGCCCCTTCGCCCCATCTCACACAGGTGGTCCGGCTGCCCTGGCTCAAGGCCCGCATCCACGAGTGGCTGCGGCAGCACGGCAAGGAGCCGCCGCCACCGCCCGACCCCGTGGAGCGCCTGGCGCGTGAGTGCCCCAGGCGGGCGGAGCGTTGCGGGGCGTGCGGGACTTGGGGCGCGGCATGGACATCGTGGCGACGAGCGTGGGAAGGGGCACTCGTCCGATGTCACTCCTATTCTGCCATCGTGCACTCGGCGGCACTCGGCGGGGCGCTGCCGGGCCTCAGGGGCTGGGGCTTGGCGGGGAGTTGGGGGCAGGCGAGGCAAGCAGGTCGGGGCAGGGCCCCGGCCGGATCGGGAGGTCTTCACAGGTGCGCAGCGGCCGCGCTTTACTACTGATTCCGCGTTCCTGACCATCTTAGGCCCCCGCCAGTTGACGTACCGTAGTGCCACACAAAAATCGTGATATGAAATTTCGGGCCAGACCCCGAAATTGTAGCACGTATTAATTACAGCCTTGCCAAGGGTGGGCTGCCCCCGAAATTACACATCACCTCTCCTAAGGGAAGCGGAGGCGGCGGGTGTCGGGTTTCTCGGAATGCGTCCTGCGGCGGCTGATAGGGATGCGCCAAGACTGTATCAAGGGTACTTGCACGCGGAAGGAGAACCGGTGTTTGCTTGCGTACCAGTTCCGGTAGGCTTTATGCCCAAAGGCGTGTATTTGGGGCGGGAAAGGCGCCCATCCCCAAAAATCCGTACCAGAAATTCTGCGGGACCCTACCCCGGAAATGTAATATCACGTAATTATTCCAATGCGCGCTTTGGACCCTCCCCGAAAGAATCAATCACGATTCTTGCGTGGCACTACGGTATGCGGTTCGGTGTCCGTCGCTTCGCATTTCCCTTTCTTTACAACCCCCACCCAAATATCCGCCCACAACCACGCGCCTCTCGTGCTGCTCGACGCCCCTGCAGGCCTGCACCCCTCCGTGGCGGGCTGGGTGGCTGCGGTCCGCGGCGGCAGCGGCGAGGCGCGCTCCTCCGCCCTGGCCGACCTGTACGAGCTGCTTCGGCAGTGGGAGGCGGCCACCGTGGACGCGGCGGCGGTGACGCTTGTGGAAACGGCCGGGCAGCAGGCCCTGCAGGGGCAGTCACAGCAGCAAGCGGAGGCGGCGGGGCAGGGGCAGCAGCAGGGAGGGTCCGGAGGCGGCGCAGAGGAAGGCGGGGAGGCGGGAGCGGGCGGCGGGGGCGCTGGGCGGCCCCCCGGCTTCTCGGCGGCCATGGAGCGGCTCCACAGCTACGTGCGCGGCTCGGTGATGGACGAGGCGGTGTGGCTGCTGCGGTGAGCGAGGGAGGCGGGCGGGCGGGCGGGGACGGCGCGGTCACACCTGACCTGCGTGATTCCTCTCCTGTGAGTGAGGTTGCAAGTACGGTATGGCTCCAAGCCGGCAGCCATTCACAGAACAGTGTTGCCATGGCCCCGCTGACCCACTTGGGCGTGTAGCCCCATCCTAAGCGCGCCAGCCGCCAGTGTGTTGTCGCTTTGCGCGGTGATTTGGGTCGCGGGGCAAGGCAAGGCCAACCCGGGGGGGGGGCTGGCGCTGGACGCTTGCAAAGCTGCAACCCATATTAGTTGTGCACGCGGCCGGCCCGCCCGGCAGGCGACCCCAAGCGCCCTCCACGCGCCAGTGACCCACAGCCACCTCCCCGCGGATACGCGCACGCCTCCTTCCTGTTAACACTCTGCCATGCGGTACCGCGCTCTGTACTGCAGGTACGGCAATCCGTATCTCCAGGGCGTGGCCGCCTCCATCCTGGCCTACTGCGACACGCCCTCCGAGGTGACCTGGCTGGCGGCCGTGGCGGCGGTGCCCGCGGTGTCGCTGGCCATGTCGTCCAACCGCTACACGAGCCAGGCGGCCACGCGCCTGCTGTACAATCTCGCCAGGGGCGGGCCCGTGGCGCGCAGGGCGCTGGTTGGGGCCGGCGCCGTGACGGCGCTGATCTCGGTGCTCGCGACGGACAGGTGGGTGCAATGTGGGGGCCGGCCGTGTCATATTCTTATTGGTGCTCACAAGAAGTGCGAGAATTGTGAGAGGAATGTGGCTGAGGAGAGTGTCCATGAACCTGCCGGCCAACGTACTGCTCTCCGCCCACCCTGCAGTCCACACGCCCCAACCCCACCCCCCGCCCGCTATCACACCGCTGTCCACCCGCTCGTAATTTTCGCCCCAGCCCCGCGCCGTTGCCATTCCCCAACGCCCACACACCACCCACCTCTCGCCCTCACCGCAACCTCCCGTGTGCACCCCCTCCACCCCCACCCCTACGGGCGAACGCCGCTGGACGGGACGGGCGAACGCCGCTGGCGTCCAGCTGGCGTTTCTCTCTCAAACCTTGCCTCCACACAATCTCCCACCCCAACGCCCCTCCACCCCTCACTCAGGCGGGAGTACGGCTACTGCCGCGATCGCGCCGCCGCCACGCTGGCACTGCTGCTGCGGGAGCCGGACGGTCGGGCGCTGCTGCTGCGCTACGGCCTGCCGCACCTGGTGGCCATCGTGTCGGGCGGGGGGCCGGGCGGCGCGGACCGCTGGGAGCAGCGAGACGCGGCCACGGTGCTGCTCAAGCTGGGGCTCAGCCTGGTGGGTGCCGAGGTTGGCGTAGGGCGGAACGGAAGTAGTTTGGGGCTGGGGGTAGGGGTCCGAACGCATGACTTCAGTTGAATCGCAAAACAGGTTTGTGTGCGGGGCGTACAAGTAGAAGAGACGGATATCCCCGGGTGCGTACGAGTAGTAGCTGGGCAAGAAAGAAGAAACACAAGGGTCTCTACTGCCCACTGCGTTCGATGCCTGCGTGACGTGCATGCGGTTCGCGCTGTTGAACGGCTCTCAGCCGAAACACCCTGCGGCTGCTGCCGGCCGACCTCCTAACTCCCTTACCCCGCCCCGCCCCGCGCCACATCGCCTTACAGGACGAGCTCCGCGGCCTGGGCCTCACCCCCGAGCTGCTCTTCCGCTACTGGTGCTGCAGCCGTGCCTGGCTGGAGGGGCGCGTGGACGACCCGGCGGCGGGGTACACGCCCGCCGAGAAGCAGGTGCGCGCTTTTGGGGCAGGGGGCAGACTTGCTACGGCTTTCGTCCGCTCTCAAGGACCAGCCACTGCTTGCAAACGTCCAGGACGCAACCGATGCTGCGTCTAGGGGCGCACGAGTCCATTTTCTTCTTACCGCAAGGCCTGCCCCCTCAGGTTTCGCGGCGCCCACACCCACCCAGGCGGCTGACGTCGCTCCCCTTGGTCCTCACACAGCCTCGCATGCTAGCCGCCTCTGCTACCCCCCCCCTCGCCGTCCACCCTCTGCGCCGCCCTCAGGCCCGCCAGGCGGTGGCCCAGCTGGCTGCCGGCACGCTGACCGCCGCCGCCCTGGCTGGATTCATTGCGGAGCAAGACGCGGACCTGGAGCTGGGAGCCAATCTGCTGGACGCGGACCAGGACGACCCGTGGGACACCCGGGGTGAGCGGGCGGCGAAACGTTTCCAGGGGGGCAGGCGGGGAATGCCAGCAGCATCAGCCGTACCACGATCTGAACTAGTGAGGGCTACGGGACGCGGGTGGCGTGTGGGCTGGGTAGTCCTCCCAACGGCTGTGAGAGCCCCAAGCCCGCACCCATCTTCCGGTCCGCTTACCCGCCGCCGCCACCGCTGCTCTCGCAGCGCACCCCACCGAGGAGGCGGCTGCCGCCTGGCAGGCTGTTGAGGCGGCGGCTGCGGCGCACCTGGCGGCTAGCGCGCAGTCCAGCCTGGCGGAGCGGCAGGTGGGGGCGGGTCCGTACGGGATTTCGGCGGGGCAGGCGAGGAGGGTGTCCTTGCATGCACGGTAGCCCTCGTCATGGTGGCCCTCGTCAGAGTTGACACTGTGGGGCGAGGGGGTGAGGACCCGCCGCGTCCCCAAACATGGCGCGCCCGGGGTATCGACTCCCTCCCGGCCTCATGGTGGAGCAGTCCGTGCGGGACCGCGCCCGGGCCGTCTCAATCCCTGTGTTGCCTGGTTGTGAGCCCCCAAAGGATTGAGCTACTGACATAAAGCGCTATCTAACGGCAAGCCTTCCGTTTGTGGGGTTTGCGTTCCTAGGCTGCGGAGGAGCAGCGGCGACGCGAGTCCGTGGCGGCCGCGGCGGCCGCGGCTGCGGAGGCGGCCGACGATGCTGATGAGGGGCCGGAGGAGCTGGGCCACGAGGAGGAGGAGGAGGAGGAGGAGGACGGCGAGGGGGAGCAGGAGGAGGAGGAGGTCGTGGACGAGGGGGAGGGCGATGAGGAGGACGTGGGCGAGGGGGAGGACGGGGAAGGTATGGAAAGCGCTGAAGGGTCTGAAAACCAGGACTCAGGGCCGCTGGGCGGCAGGAGTGGGGTGTCAGGCGGCAGGTAGTTTGCTGTGCAGCGGCAAGCAGGCGACACAGTTGAAAGCAAAGCGGAACCGCGCCGGCGGGACCTTGCGGCTACAACTAAAGCGATGGCGGCAGCCGGCATTGCCACCGCTCTTGTGCATATGCGTACATCATCATGTCTGGGCGCCAACGGCCAGGGTGAGTGTGTGCGAATGCAGCGTGCACCGTGCACCGAGCATGGCGTGAAGGGGGTGAGAGGAGCACCATAGTTGGCGACGGCGGTTCGCGAGGTGACAGTAATGGCGATGGGGGACCCAGTAAAAAGGAAACACTGCAAGTGGGGAGCCAGTGTGGCAGGCAGGGGCAAGGGTGCTATCCCCGGGGCAGCAGGCTGCGGGCATGCAGCTGAAGTTAGCATGCCTGTAGCCGGTACAGACTCGGGTGTGTGTAGGCCAGTGCACGGCGCGTGCGCCATAGTGGTTCATTGCGTGAGTTCGTGCAAAGTGGCGAGCATGGTACTATGCACCGTACTTGACGATGCATTACCAAAATATGCTTGGTTGTGGGTTACACCGCGTTCAGGCAGGGTGCGGGTGCGGCCGGCAGAATGGCTACTCTATGGCAGGGGATACCGTAAACGGGAAGTCGGTGCTTGGCAGGCCGACAAACCGCGAGGAGCGTGGAACATGCATTACCGTAATCTTGAAATGTGAAGCGGCCCCACGGGTCGGACGGCCTTGGGCAATATGCCGCGTTGTGTCTTACCGTGATGCAAGCACCTGGAAGTGCTCACAGTAGGATGTATGCCTGTAAGATTATGACAGCTCTGCTATGTAATCCGGTGCGTGCTCAGGGAGCTCGGGACTCATGGGAATGTTTCCCCTTGCTGCTGCCTTCCCGCACCTCAGCCACCCCTGGACTTACGTATGATGGTTTCCGCAATTTGGTATAGCTCATCCAGCGGCAAGGTGTGGCTACGTACGGGACTAACGGGGTAGCTTTGGGGAAACCGTGAACGCCTCCATTGGCGGCATAAGCGTCCGGGGGACATTGCAGGGAGCAGCATGAATTTGCGATAGAAGCTGGCCTGGACCGTTAGTTATCGGTAGGCTTGCTGAGCCCTTCATACCGCGTGTTAGGTCCTCGTCCCAAAGAGCCAAGTGCCCTGGACGCGGCCCCGCACCGACACGGGTACGCGCCGCGTTGGGTTGATGGGTTCGCCCGTTGGCTGTGCAGGGCGCGCCCGGAGGCGTCGCTCCCCTGGCGGAGGGAGCTGCGGTGGTGGGCCGCATGGCGCGGTGTAGCGGGAGCATGATGCCCAACATTTGAGGCGCTCCGGCATGGGACAATAGCTGGTTTGCTTAACCTTGAGCATAACCTTGAGGTGGGTGCTGTCTCAAAGTCGGGCAAAATGGCCCCGGTGTGATCTTAGAGCATAGAGGACAAGGAGAGCATGGGCGAAAGGGCCACTTGTGCCGCTTATGGTGTTTGAGCGACAGCAAGGCTGCACAACGCCATGTGGAAATGCAGACAGGGAATCCGGTGCGACACAGCGCATGCGCACTTAACAAGTAATAAGCTGCAGACCACTCGCCATCGCGTTCGGTCCTTCGTCAGGCTGCCCTACATCACACCCGCCGGTGCACCGCGCAGACCCACACGCACCGCGGCGCCAGCCCCCATTCTGGGGCGCCGCGCTCTGGAAGGTAGCAGCCCCCAAAGGCGCACACGCCAAGAAACAAGAAGCAGCACCCAACTAACCCCCTACCCACATGCAGGCACAACCGGCCGTTCGACTGGCGGGACGAACTCCGTCGGAAGGCTCGCATTGAGGGGCGGGGGGCCGTCGGCGCTCGGACGTGTCAAGCCCGAGAGCGCCGTCACCGCGCCTTCGCCCGAGCTACGCTCACGCACCCAGGGACCTCGTCCGCTGGCTTCCGTGTCCACCCGCGGTCATCTTTCCCAGACCCAACAACCCAGCAGGTTCACCCGTTCGCATGTTGCTATGCCAGGGGTCGCGGGCCTCAAAAGAAGCCCACGCCCACGTCCGTAAGCCAACCCCCGCACAACCGACCCGCACTGCTCTGCGGTCCTGTGTCTGAGCAAGAACTGGTCCGAAGCCCAGATCTGCGCCTCAGGGTCCGGGCCGGCCGGCGAGCGCGAGCAGCGGCGAGGGGCGCCCGTTGCCGCCAGCACGCCCCCAGAGCGCCCCGGCACTGCGGCAGGCGGCTCCGCCACTCCGACAGCCGCCAGGCATCCGCGACATCGCGGTGTCGCGGTAGACTTCAGCACCGCTGCCGCAACCGCATCCACCACCGCCGTGGCCGCTGCTTACGCGTCCATGAGGGCGCTGGCTCCGGCAATGATCTCGATGAGCTCCGTGGTAATGGTGGCCTGGCGCTTGCTGTGGGGAGGAGATGGCAGGGCGGGGCAAGGGGTTTGATAAGCAAGATCAGATAGCAACGGGCTGGAACACACCCGTCCACCCGCCGCAGGGCGGAGCGGGGGGCATCGCCGTGCAGCCTCGTCCATCTCTCGTCCGGTACCGCAGGGCGAGAAGGTACGAATCGCGTCCCGTACTGTGAACCCTCAATACATACCTACAGACACGCGAACCTGTGCCTCGTCCCAGCCCATCAATATAGCTTAGTTCGCGCCAGCCCGCCTCCATCACCACCTACCGGTTGTACTCGAGCGTCAGCTTGCCCAGCATCTCGCCGGCGCTCTTGGTGGAGTTCTCCATGGCGCTCATGCGGCTGGCGTGCTCGCTGCAGTTGTTCTCGAGCATGGCGTTGTACAGGGTCTGGGAGAGGGCAGGGCGGCGGGGGCCGAGGGGTTCCGGGTTGAGCTTGAGGTTCGCCCGGCGTCTGGCAGCGGAGTCTCGGGGCTAGGGCGCGCGGCGCAGCACGCAGGCCCGTACAGCGCAGCGCAGAACTTTGGGTGCAGTTGCGGCAGGCCGGCAGGCGACGCGGCTGTAGCGTTCTGGAGGAGCGGTCGAAGAGGCCGGTTCAGCCAGAGGTCACTCCCGTACACCCGAGCGACATCTCGGCGTGAGCGCTACCACCCTGGCTGCACGTGCCGTCCGCCGCCCCAGTCCATTCCTCCCCGCGCGCTCCCCTCCTCACCGCCGCCAGCTGGAACTCGGCCAGGTCGCGCATCACATCGGAGCGCTCGTGCGTGGCCTCGATCTCGTAGGCGTCCAGCCGGTTGCCGCTCGGCTCCGTCAGCTGCTTCTCCAGCGTCTGAGGGCGAGGAGGGAAGGTTATTCAGTCTGTGGGCAAAAGCTGACTGGTGACCGTCGAGCAGAGAATCGTTGACCCAGGCATACCAGAGCCGCGAGGAGGGAGAGGAGGGACGGGGCAGAGGCGCAGGGGTCAAGGAGAAGCACTCGTGCTACGGGGCCAGAGAAACTATAATCGTACAGCAGACGCGTATGTGAGTGTGGGGCCGACCCAATGTGCTGGGTACAACGACGTGTCGGCGGACAGGCACGGGCCCCGATACGTTGGAAATGTGCCATTGCCCGCCAGGCGGCAGTGTGCTCGGCCCTGCCCCCCTCCCCCCGCAACCCCGCCTTCAAACTCCACCAAGACCGCCGTTCACCCTATTACTGGGGATGCGATTCGGTGTCTGCGACGCGACCCGTTTCCGTTTCTTTACTACCCCCCCCCCCAAGCTTCAGCTGATAGCACCGAAGCGGCCGAGCTGCCTGTGGAGAACACCTGCCGGGCACAGGTAAGCTGCCGCAGGAGACTTCCCGATGCCTGGCTTCGGTCAGTCAAGGAGCAAGCTGCTCGACGACCTGTGCTATGCTGCCTCACTCAAAAGGCAGTTCGGGCGGCGCCTGGGGTCACAACTCTGTCATCAATGACAGGAGGGACCATCCTCGCCCGCCCCTATGTGCTCTGCATAAGAAACGCCACCCGGCGCCGCAGCTCTGGTCCGGCTGCTCTCCAGGGTCGCTGCTTCCCGCACTAAGACCCACACTGAAGGGGGACCGACGGCATAGAGGGTGTTTGGCAGCTTGGTGGCCACCCGCACCCGTCGCGTCCGGGGACCCAAGCTCGCAGCGCCCCAGCGAGCCTAGCTGCGGACACGCCGGCCCCTGCCACATGCTGTCTCCTGGCCTCCGACCGCGACCGCAGGAGAATGACGAGCCGGGCGTGCTGACGACCCCACGGTGCTCTGCACCAGCCGCTCGCCACTGCGGCCGCGGCCGTCGACAGCTGAGCGGCCAGCCCCTGGCTCCGCTGCCGGGCATGAAGACGGTGGGTGTCGCTCCGGCATACGTGTTGGCAACGCACGGTCGTTGAGGCCGCCGGCACCATGCTGCTGCTGCTGGTGGCAGCGACGTCGCCGTCACCCGCCCGCCTCCACAGCTGCCACCGCTGGCCGCTGTTGCACGAAGTGGACCTGAATCCGATAGCTTTGGCAGCCGATGTTAATGCTGCTGCTACAGCCGCCTCCGACGATGCGCAGCGCAAGCGCGCTGCGGCGATGCCCGCTGCCGCAACCAGCCTAGCGGCTACCTCGGTGCCTCGGGAGGTCGGTTGAATCCCGCAGTTGGCTCACTCCGACCGGGCCTTCTTAGAACTAGAGATTTGGATGTGCCACTAATAGTGATCTAGGGGGTTGCCGATGCGCTCGCGTCAGAGGCCACCATGCACGCACACTCCTCTTCTCGCCGATGCCGCTTGCGACTCTGGCCTCAATCTCGCCTCACTGCCTTTACCTCACCCAAACCCGCCTGCTACCCGTAATGTCAGCGTTCCCCGCCCACCCCACCCGCCTCAGCTCGAACTGGCACCCAGAAACCTTTTTCGGCACTCTCCCGCTCCCCAGCTGCCCACCTCGGGGTTCAGCACCGTGGCCAGCGTGGGCTTGAACGAGATAGCGGAGCGGAACTTGTTGAACAGCACCCGCACCACCTCGGGGTTGCTCTTCAGCAGCTCCTCAGTAATGAGGGCAGCCTGCGGGTTGGCGACGACCGCGCGTGGGGCCACCATGCGGGTACATTACATGTAGGGCGGTGCTCGGGCCTTTGCTGCCCGATCTGACCCCCGCCAAGGCGTCGAAGGTGAACCCCCGAGCTTTCAGGCAACCCCTGGACCCCGGAGTTAGACCCCCCACAGACCCCTTCGAAACCATCGGCCTCCCTCACCTGGGCGAAGGTCACGCGGACCTTGTAGGTCTCCGCGAATGCGTGCGTGAACAGGCGGCCCTCCGCGCGCATGAGCTGCGAGCGGCCCTTGTCACCGATGGACACGAGCTTGGTTGTGCCCTCCTCGACTGCCGGACGCAAACACACACACAAACCACCCCCATCAGAACTGCTATTGGCTGTTTGTGTTTGCAGAATTGTTCAGGTAGCGTAGGGGAGAAGGAGGGGTTTGCGCCGACGCCACACGACGGGGGACGCACCTGACGTCGGGTCGAGCTTCAGCAGCGCGCGTGTGTACTTGGTGATGTTGGAGTTCAGGCCACCGCAGAGACCCCTGTCAGAGGTCACAGCGACCGTCACGCCAGCCTTGCCCTCCACACCTGTTGCGAGGGAATGGTTCCGTGAGCGGATGCCGTCGAAGACTACTCACAAAGCCCAGCGCCCTCCAACGCACCGGGGAAATCCCCGAAGAGCCGCACGAACGGGTTGACGATACCGCGGGACTGCTCCACAGCGACCTGCGCGTTCTTCATTTTCGAGGCGGCCACCATCTTCATGGCCTTCGTGATCTTCCCGATGTTCTTGATAGCGCGAATACGCTGCTTGACTGCGAGCGGGAACGGGAAATGCCCGACAGGGATAATCGCCGTGACGATGCCGACGACACCAGGACAGCAGCCAGCCCCGCTCCGCAATGAACCATAATAAGTATCCAGGCCTTTCGAGGCGAAACAAGTTCAGTTCCGCGGGGAAGCCGCGACGCACCAGCTTGATTGGAGGCATGGCGAACACCGTCCGTGACGAAGGCGCTGCACGTGCAAAGAGCCGCGGATCAGCATAGTTGGTAACCATTGATCCGGTGTCCAGGGCATCCTACTTGGTAAGCGCCTCCCCGCCAGCGGTCTTGGCAGCGCTGAATCCCAGCTCGGCAGCCCCTACAAGGCGCTGCCCCAACAGGGTCGCCGCAGTGCGTAGAGCCATTGTGGCGATGGACGCAGCTCGGCGAATGCAGCCCGAGTCCTGGGGCTGTTCTATAACAAAAATACGGCAACAGAGTTAGTCTCTATTTACCAAAATACGCAAGCTATATCAGTGTACGCCACCAGTAAGATTCTGTTATACAAACTCTTACGTGCCGAGGTCGGGTCTAGTGAAGAAGCAGTTCAAGCTGCAACAAAGCTGACATACACCCCTGAAAACGTTGCAGTAACAGAATATTTATGGTTCAAGTGACCTCCTGGCCGCAATGAAGGGCTTGGAAAGGAGACCGACCCAGGGGGCTGCGAGAACGAAACACACACAAACTGTGTTGACTGCAAGTCATGGCCCGTATAGTGACGTCAAGCAGAACCTGATGTCTTTCGTTTCTTCATATGAGGGGGAGCGGGAAGAAGGTAGGGCTTAAGTTTGGATGAAATCCGGTACATCGTCGTAGGCAAGTGTTGATCAGCCCTATCCGCCCAAGATCAGCCTGTTCAGCACACTTGTAGGGAGCAATTACATGCAAGAATAGCAGCTGGGTGTCCTGGGGTGTCAGCTGAAAAGAGGAACGAAGCCGTGGACACGGTTTACACACGGTGCACGCACCTGCAGACGGATGGACGACAGCTCCACTTTTAATCATGTCCGACGCAGCCGCATTGTGACGAACTACCAGTCGCCATTCGCAGGAGCGGGCGTATCTGGCAGTATGGCATTGAAGGCTTTTCGGCGTTCGGGCAAGTGGTGACACTGGTGAGTACCGCATGACCCAACCGTTGCGCTTACCCGTGCACGCTTGCGAGCGTCCGGCGCCCACAGACGTCGACGGTTTGGACTAGGCCGTTGAGCTGCTCATATGTACCAGTCCAGTACTAGTGGCGTGTGGCCCAGTCCCACACTCCGCATTGGGATTCACCGGCAAAAGCAAGGCACGAGGAGACGAAGGCACACTCAGCAAAACTACATTCTGTATTGGTCACTCCAACTCACAGCTGCATCGGTCCAATCCCCACCAGCCTCCATTGTATACCATGTACGCCTTCAGTCCACAGCCGTGGATATCCCCCATTTCACGTGTACGGCGTGTGCTGTGTGCGGGCGTATGCATACTGGGAGTGAAGGTCGCTGGGGCTAAAATGATAGTAGCGGCCGTTGCGGGCGGACAGCAGCTCTGACGGGCGAGAAGTACAGCTGACTGTGAGGCCCATGTGGACTGTAGTGTGTAGTCTGCCGGTGGTGGGGCCGGGCTCTGCTGGCCAGGAAGCAACCGGCTTCCCGACCTGGGGGGTGACGCCACATGTCATGGGTTCAGCAGGGAGGTGCCGAACGTTGCTGCTGCTGCGGAGGCGGCGGCGCCGACTCCCGCCTACTTCGTGGACGCTTTGTGACGCTTTCAGTACGTTTTTTTTTCTGTGGAAAGGTTACAGGCGGAGAGGCGTTTCCCGCTCAAGCAAGCCGACCGATCCTTGTGGAGCCTGTTGCTAGTTGACAGTGTAAACGGTTGCACTTGCTGCGCTTCAGCGCTTCGCAAACGACAGAAGACACGTAGGAGGGCAGGATTAGGGCTGCTGCAGCCCCGGAAGCGTCTTATGCGGTGCCGAAGAAATGCGTGGGAACGTCGCTACGTGTCAAACCCTTACCATCTTTGCTTCGTACGACATGTATGGCAACCTGTATGGCACACGGATCATTGAACCACAGCGAACCTGCGTAACCGAACCGCAACGCCTAGCTAAGCGTCGCACAGGAGCGTTACGTGACGACCGGTTGTATCCAGCACATAACGGCCGCCTTGGGCCAGCCCTCCACCGCGCTTCTGAGAGTACTTTATATGCCATGTGTCAATTGTGAACCGATACTCCATATCGGGCACCTTAGACCCAGCCAGGCGCCCGAAAACCTTCCCTTCCGGCCTCGGACGATCTTTTACATACAAGCCATCTGGCAAAACGCGCAGCCTTCCTACTGCGTGCAGAAAGCCCAGTGCCGCACAGTAGACGCAGCGTCGGACGCAATCCCGTCCCGTGGGTCCCTTTTCCGGGACGGCCTTTCGCCAATCCCAGCTCCGCATGCCCGATCCAGCTCTGCGCAGCGCACTCTGCAAGTATATTGGGGGCGTGTAGATGCAGCAGCACGCAAGTGAAGGTGACGGGTGCCGTCCGGGGGCGGAACGGCGCGGCCACCGCCGGAAGCGGCCCGCGTCGCGCTCATCCCCACCGCCGTCACCGCCGTCACCGACACCGGTGCCGCAACTGCCGCTGTCGCCTTCGCGGCCTCACCGCGCGGCGGGCGTTCGGGCCAACGCGGCCATATCCGAGCACGTCGCGAAACGTCGTGCGACCGAGGCCTCAGGGGCGGCGCCACAGGCGCACGTCGCGGCACCTGCGGACGCAGGCGTTGCGAGGCCCGAGGCAGCGCAGGGCGCTGACGGCGGCAGCGGCATCCACTCACGGCTGCTGCCGCCGCTGCAAAGCCTGCCGCGGCCTCGAGGGCAGACGCATGGCAACGGCGGGCGCGGGGGCACCGGAAGCGGCAGTGCACCGCAGGCCCCGCTGCTAGAGGCCGCCCGGCGGGACTCGGGACAACAGCCCCCGGCCTTGGCAGTGGTGGCGCCTGCTTCACCGTTGCCGGCCCCCCCGCTGCCGTCGCAGCAGCCGCAGCATTGGCTTTCAACAGAGCCGCCGTGGCAGCCGCCGTCTCAACCAGTACCCCTGCTGCAGCCAACGTCGCAGCCACCGGCGCCGCCTGTGCCTTGGCTCACGCAGCCACAGGAGCCGCAACCGCAACCGCAACGGCTACCGCAACCACAACCGCCACCGCCACCGCAGCCACAATTGCAGCCCCTATCGCAGCCACTGTTCGGTCCGGTATCGCCAGCGTCAGCCGGCCAGGGCCCCGAGCAGCCGCATGTGCCTGGTGCGGCCTTCCCTGACCACACCTGGCCCCCTGGCGCAACGGATGTCGGCGCGGCTGGCGGCGGGTCGACCGCCGCCGCAGGTGCTCCAGGTACCCCTGATATCAGCAATGGAGGAGGGCCCGCAGCAGTGCCACCGGCAACGCTGCGGTCGACGCTGGCTGCGGCCCCAATGCGGGCCGTTCATGTGCACCAGCCCCAGCGGCAGCAGGCGGAGCTGGTGCAGCAGCGGGCGGCGTTCGCGGCTGAGGCCCTCGCGCCAACCCACAGTCCGGCGCAGCCGACTGCGCTGCCGCTGCTCGTTGGGGCGCCGATCCTGCTTAAGGAAGAACCGGTTGGGCCGGTGCCAGGGGGCCCGGGCCCGCAGACGGCCCGTGATCCCGCCGAGCCCAGCGCCTGCTGCCAGCAGACCGGCAACGAGCCGCAGGCGTCACAGTGTGGGAGCCGGGACGCTTTTGGGCAGGACATGCGGGCGTCGGCCTACGACGCCTGCTGCCCCCGAGGCGCTGGCAGCGAGGACCCCTCAGGTCCGCCCGGCGCGCAGCCCCTCGATGTAGCGGCGGTATCCGAGCGGCCGCAGCTCCCAGCTTTGCAGCAGGGGCAGAGGCAGGGGGGGCAGGGGCAGGCGGCGGCTGGCCCCGCCGATCCCAGCGTCTGCTGCCAGGCCTGCGGAGAGATGCATTCGAGACGGCACGTGTTGCAGTCTCGCAAGGGCTTCTTCGCGCAGCCCCAGACTGGAGTGGAGTGGTTGAGAGAGAGCGTCCCGGAGTGGACGTGCCACCGTTGCTGCGTAAGGAACCACACCGAACACGGCTTGTACGGCCCACCAGGCAGGACGTCGCTACAGGAGGCGGGAGGGAGGCAGTGTAAGCGGTGTCGGCGGCAGCTCGGCGCTTCCTCACAGACTGGCTGCAGGTGGCATCCCGCCATCCTCGGTGCCTACCTCTGCAGGAGCTGTTACAGGGTTCTCCGGCCTCAGGAGTGGCCTACGGGTGCGGCTGCGCAAACTGCTGGAGAGGAGGGCGCGGCAGGGGGTCCGGAGGGAATGGAGGCCGTGGAAGATGCGGAGGCGCAGGAGGAGCAGGGCGCGGCGCCTGAGGCCGCCCGGTTGCCAAGGACGTGGGGGCGGGGGCTTGCCGCGAGAGTCAACGGCGGTGCGCCAGCCAGCCCCATTGGCAACGGCGGCAGCAGCGGCGGAGGACCCGGCAGCAGCAACGGCGGCGGCGGGGCGTCGCATGGTCACCCGCTGTCCCAGCCTCCGCCGCCCTGGTCTCCGTCAGTGCTTGTGCCGCTGGTGCCACCGGTGCCACCGGTCCCGCCGGCTTCGCCGGTTTCACCGACGCAACACCCATCAGCACTGCTGCCGCAGCCCGCGGCCGCGGCGTCGCTGGGGCGGGACGCGGCCGCGGTGTCGTCCACGCCCGTCATCCGCTGCCGGTCCTGCACCAAGGTCTTCTCATGGGAGCACAGGCACAGAGCCGCGTCCAAGGGCTTCGTCGTACAGGGCACGCAGGAATGGACCTGCAATTCCTGCTGCAGCAGGAATATGCAGAGTCACCGCTTCTACGGCCCTCTTGGCACGCGGTCGCTGCAAGAGGCTGGCGGTCGCCATTGCGAGGACTGCAAAGGGCAGCGCTCGAAAAAATCGTGGGGTTGGCACCCAGACATCTTCGGCGCATTTCTCTGCTCGACATGCTACAGCAAAATCTGGTGGCGGAAAAGGCATCCGCTCAAGGGCGCGGCTGCACGGCCGGGAGGACGGAAGTCGGGCGGAGACGGACCGGAGGACTACTGCGAAGGCAGGGAGGAGGATGCGGCTGCACGGGCAGCCGACGGCGACGAAGCCGGAGCGCCCCCTCGGTTTGGCGATCTGGGTTCGCTGGCAGGTACTTCGCCTGCGGACGCCGCCGCCCTGGGGACAGCAGCCGAGCCCGGCACAGCGGGAGTGGCCCTGCAATGCCTGAGCCTGGGCGGCGGCGATGGCGGGGCAGGGATGGCGGCCATGGCCCATGGGCAAGTTGAGCTTCTTGTCCGGCTAGCCAACCTCGCCCAGCAGGGGCCCCAGTCTGTGCTGACATCGCAGGGCGATGACGTGTTTCACCGCATGGTCAGCATTGTTAGAGACGGCGTCGACGGCACAACGGCAGGCCCCGATCTACTGCAGCCGCCACCGCAGGAGGCGCAGGACATCCTTTCGGCGCTCGGCGGCGGCGCAGGAGCGAGCACACTCGGCAGTGTGGCGGCGGCAGTAGCGGCCGGAGGAAGGGGCGGAGAACGCAACACAAGCCACCACCACGGCCACTCGGGTGGCAGCATCGGGCTCTCTTCTCCTCCAGCGCCAGGCCCTGGGGGGGCAGCGGTCCCGACAGCTGGCAGCGGCGGCGCCGACCGTCTCGTCGGCCGTCCTGACGTTAGCCTCGGCCGCGCCGGGGAGAGGCACGGCTGTGACGGCTGCGGAGGCCGTGGTACCGGCAGCACGCCGCTGTCCTCGGGCCACCGCCGCCGCCAGCCCGCCGGGGCCCGTCCACGAATGCGGGGCTGGACAACCATGGGGCCTCCGCTCGCAGCTCTGGCAGCGGACACAGCAGCTCCCGAGTCAGGGTCAGGCGGCCATGGGGCCTCCCCGGCCCCGGCCCCGGCTGCCGATACATGCCCCGAGGCGGCGGCGCCAGCGGCGGCACCAGCGGCGGCACCAGCGGCGGCGCCAGCCGCAGCGACTAGGCGGGCCTTCGAGCACCGGAGCCTGGGCGGCATTGGAGTAGGCGGAACGGCGGCGGCGAAGCCGATGAGGTTGGATGCGGCGGAGCCCGCCAATGTTGGCCCCTGCATACTACGGCCTGCAAGTGTGTCACCGTGTGCTGGCAGGGGCGTGCGCGATGAGGCCGAATGCGGCAGCGGTGGTGGCGCCACAGATGGGGGCTTGCCGACAAGCGCGGTAAACGCGGCCGCACTGCAGCCGCCGCCGCAACAGCCACAGCCGCAGCGACAACAGGAGCAACCGCGCCAGCAACGCCCCGACGGGGCACAGCCCGAGTCCCAGATGAGGCAAGGTGGCCCCGCAGCAGCCAGCAGCGGGGCGGGCGAGAGCAATGGCGCGAAGGCCGCGGCAGCGGTATCCAAAGGAGTGGTGGGTGGCAGCGCCGGCGGCGGGCCGCCTTCCCACGGCAGCCGCTCGGTCGGCACCCCAGCAGCATTACAGGGCCTAGGAGCAGCCGACGCGGCCCCCACCAACGGCAGCGTCACGAGTTCGGCGGACGTGTCGGACGGTCCAGGAGTAGGGTTTGGCAGCGGCAGCGTCGAGGGCGGCGGCGGGGCCGGCCTCATCAGCGCCGCCGCTGCAATTGCGGCTGCAGCGTACAGGCACGTGGACTGCGCACCGCAGCCGGGGCCACGTGCGGGGCCGGCTGCGGGGCCGGAGCCTCTGCCAGTGGAGAGCTCTCAGATGGCGGAAGATCCCGGCATCAGCGGAGCCGTGGGGGCGCAGGATGCGGGTCCGCGGGCGGCGACGCCCGCTGCGTCAGCGGCCGCCGATGGGGCCTGCTGGGGCGGCCCGGTGCAATCGGGTGGCGGCGGCGACCCGCCGGCGGTGGCGGCGGCGGCGGCGGCTGCAGCGGCGGCTACAGCGGCGGCTGCAGCGGCGGCGCCACATTGCTGTGCGGTGGCGCCAGACCTGGAGCCCACCGTGCTATTGGTCCCTGATCAAGACGGAGATGCGGCATCAGATGCGGCCGGCGGCTTCAGCGGCGGGGCTGACGTAGCGGACTGCGCGGCAGCGACACGCGGCGCAGACCCGCCGTCCCCGCTTCCGGAGCCGCGGCCCCAGTCCGTTTTGCCTTCACATCCGCGGCCGGATCCACTGCGGGCGTCTCGGGGTCGGCGGGGCCCTCAGCCGCAGCCTTTTGGCAATGGCGGGGTCGCCGCTCCGACGGTGCCCGCCGACGGCGCTGCGGCTCAGCAGGAGCCCGGCGCCACCGGCCCCAGTGCCGATCCGCGGGCCGTTGAGTCGTGGGTGCTGCAGTTGGAGCGCGCGGTGGAGGCTGCCAGCCAGGTGGGGCCGGGAGCGGGAGCGAAGGGAGGCGGAGCGGGCGGTCAGAGGAGCTAATGAAAAATGTCCTGGGAGCGCTTGTGGTAATGGCCAGACAGCGCACAAACGCCTTGGCGAGTGGCTTGTGACTAGGTGGGGCTCGAGCGCACGCTGCCGTGCCAGCTCTCTCCACTATTCTTGATTCTCATGGCGGCAGGAGAAGGCATTGGTGGACCTCTGGCAGGCGCGCGCATCGGCCGGATGCCTGCCGGTGAGTGCCTAGATACGTCAGCTGCGGCAAGGCTCCGTGCATGTTTTTGGCCAGATCAGACAGCATCGCGCCAACATATGGATTGCATCGCGCCAACACATGGATGGCGTGTGTATGGGCCTCACGGGGTGCCGGGATGATGCGCACGCATGTAGCTTGGGACACGCTTTCGCCGTGCGCCCGTACGTACAGCGTTTACAACACATACATCCAGCCGTCAGGGTTCGCTCCATCGGTTGCTCCGGTGCGAGTGCGGGGCCACATGAGCTTGCTTTCCTTTGGGATCTATGGGGCACTTAGACGGGCTGAGACGAACCCGGCGAGGCCGCTTGATGGCATAGGGCCTGGCGGTGATGGGCAGCCCGGCTGCTGCTGCCCCAACCGCTGGTCCCCGCGCGCCCCGAACGCAGGCTCCATGCTACGGTGACGTCATGCTTCGGTGGCTGCAGGTGGGTGGGATAGGGGTGGGTATTTGGGCGGTGAATCCGCGCTGCAGTTTGAGGGGCTTTGCACGCCAGGGGCCTGGAATGCAGGGAGGAGGCCCACCTTCTTGATGAGTGGGGATTTCCAGCCCGGCCCCGCGACAGGCGTCGCTCCTGTCGCCTCTGGACCGAGCGACCCCTCACCTTTCCACCTCGCTCCATGTGCGTGTACTGGAGGTCATGTACAGCGCGTTCCCCCGTTTAGATTCCTCGGTACATCCAAGGCCTTTCGGCATCCCGCCCACTCCCTAAAGCCCATTTTCTCATGCGGTTCCCTCATTTGCCCTCGGCGCGTCCTTGGCCCACCCCTCCCGCAGGCCCACGTGTGGCCGCGGGCGCTATCGCTGATGCTGTTTCCCGAGGAGGCAGCCAGCTTCAACGGAGGCAGCGGAGAGCCGCCGGCGGACCTTATGGAGGGGCAGCAGGTGGGTCCGGAGGGCCATGCGGCGCGTGGGCCACGGGTCGGGGACGGAAGGAAGGGGCGGGTAGTTACGTCGCGGCGGGATTATTCGTTTGGAAACATAACACCATCTTTCTGTTTGAAGCAGATACGCAACTCCTATACAGTTCGCCATGATGCCCGAAACAGATTTGCTCGCTGACTCTGCCCCGCCTTGCCCCTGCCCTCCCGCAGGCGGCCTGGGAGGACGAGCTCGCCGGGATGTGCACGGCGTTTGCGGCCGTCATGGACGCCTGTCTGACGGTGGAGAAGGGACCGCCGGACGGCGACGCGGTGGCCGCGGTGGACTCCGGGCGCGAAGCCTACCTCGCCGCGGTCCGGCAGCGCTTGCCAGACGTGCTCACAGGCCTGGCACAGGAGCTGGCGGCCCGGCTGGGGGCAGTGGCGGCGATGGAGGCCGCGGCCGCGGGCATGGAGACAAGGGCAGCTCCGGCCGGCGGGGCCGAGTGCCAACACGGTTCGAGCCGTGATTCGCCTCGGCACCCAGCGACTCCGCCGGGGCCGCAGCCCTCCGCATCGGCGCCGTCAGGGGGAATGACGCCGGACCCGCCATCGTGCCTGCTCGTGAGGGTGGTGGGCGAGGGCCTGCGGCTGGCGTGCCGACTGGGCTCGGTGTCAGGGCGCCGTCGCGGGGGCCGCCTGGTGCCCCGGGTGCTGCCGTTGGAGGAGACGGTGCCGGCGCTGGGCGGCCGGGGTGTGCGCCGGCTGGTGGCCGTGGCTCCCGAGGTGGTGGCGCGGAAGCGCGTGGCAGCGGCTCCGGCTGGGGAGCGGCGGCATGACACGTCGGCGCCCGGGCAGCAGCAGGCGGAGTACGTCGAGAGCGCGGTCGTGACGGCGCGCGTGATGATGGTGTGAGCGGGACCGGGTCTTGCGTGGTTTGACACGCTGCTCCCTTCGCTAGCGCTCGAGCATTGTGTCCTCCCCGATGTTGCATCGTAGCCGTGGGTGCAATGCCGTCTCGCGTCTCAAAAGCTAGGCGGCATTTTTGTGCATTTGATGAAGGTCACGGTGACGTCCTGGTGTCTAGCGGGCAGCAAGTCCAGCGGGCAGCAGCGTGCATCGTGGGCGGCCCATCTGGGCGGTGGTTGTTTGCCGGAGGCGACGGCGCACGGGGAATGGGTGGAGGAGGCACGAACGACAAGGCGCGGACGAAGGAGGCGCACCATATCGAATTGGCGGCTCCACGGTACCATCCTCATCCCTTAAGCACGGAGGGGCTGCATTGAAGTGTCTGTGGCCGGGCCGCTGGTTGGAGGAACAGTACCGAAGGAGCTATACATGCCGGTTAAGAGACGGCGGCGTGTCTACTATGGGAGATGTCCTCTCCGGCGGCGAGGCCTCCAGGCTCGATCGTCCGACAGAGCCATGCTGTATGACAGCTGCGTGGAAGCCGCGGGTCCTTTGTTTTGTGCACAGCGCCCCGGCTGTGGAAACCAGTGCGGAATCGTCGGTTGGTTTTACCTTGCTGGATGTTATCCGCGCGCTTAAGTGAAGCGGCGGCAACACACCAGCGGGTTCACGTGGCAAGCATGTTGTACTCCGAAACACGCCTGCCCTCCTCCTGCGTCAGGGGCCGCAGTAGGGGTTCACCGTTGCGCTGTGTGTGTTGTCGCTTCGGTCTGTGGACCGTTGCTCCCTTGCAGGCATATGTGCAGAATGGTATGTGGGTTAGGGCAATGGGTTTCCAACACATGGGGATGTACACTGGAAAGGTTGCGTGTGCGGGTGCACGGCACTCCCACTGTCCAAAGATGCCGTCGTAACACGAGCTGGCAGGCTCCTGCCGCCCCGCAGCCCCATTCCATAGTATGGGACAGCCCCGCCCCGCCATCCAACCCAGTGGCTGCATCCTCGTCATGGCGTCCCGTTTAAAAAAAAGAGAAACTTGCAGAGAAAGAGGGAGCCCGCCTCCACAGGTCATACATGCCCGAAGGCGCGACGTTTCCAATAGGGCGGGCGGGTACAGAGCAAGACATGTGACGTTCGTCCCGCCCCCCAAAGGACCGGCCAACAAGCTTACCCGGTTTGTCGAACTTCACCTGGTGGAGCGCTACTTGTCAAGGTTGAGCTGCGGTGTTCTTATTGTCGCGGAATGGATGCGCTGCTGCAGCCAGGCCGGCAGCCCAATGGTGCCCATCGGGGCAGCCGCGTTTAACGTCGTCTCACCGCCAAGCCTTGTGGCACTCCCGTACAGTGCCAGCCAGGCCGGCACGTGCATTGACTCGCCTTGCTGCTCCCACCCGGGGGCGGCGCGCTGGCCGTGTGCAGCAAGCCCGCTTCAGCCAGCAGGTACTGCACACCAGCCATGTTGCCGGTGAGCACCGGTCCCGGCAACCTGGGTGCGTCCTAGCATACGCGATGCGTGGTGATTGGAGTCGGGTTTCGTGCCTAGCCTGTCAAGCTTCTTCGGTGCAGGGCGTTAAGGAGATCTGGTGTGGCGTGAGGGCAGAGGACAGTGACGTCATTGGACGTTACCTGGGAACGAGGAGAGTGCAGCACGGAGTACGGAGGAAACGAAGCCGAATTCTGTCCCTGACGTCAGTGATGCTCTTGTGATTAAGGGCCTATTATCAGTCACCACTGGAAAGCACAATGAGAGAGGATAGAGAGTGACGTTATGCATACGGTGACTGTCGTACCAGACTACCTGGGCCCCCTGGACTTGCCCGTGGGCGTCCCTACGTGGATCCAGAGCCTGAAACCCTCATAATGGGCAGAAGTAGCATTGGCTGGGAGCCGGTGAGCTCGTGTTTATCGCAAGGCCGCCAACTGTACCCCCAGGTAACCCTAGCTGGAAAGTGTGGGCATGCCGTACACGCAGTCAACCTTCCAACCAAACCTGTCTGTCAATGGCGACAAGCCTGTGATTCATACATTGATACATGAACGGCCAATACCGTGTCTTAGGAAACTCACAAACAGTGGCGACCTCGGCCCCTGCCCGCTAGGCAAAAGGGCCTGCGATCTTGTAGCAATGTTGCCACTTACTACGTTGTAGACTCACATACTCTGCGCTGCTCGGTATATGGTACATTGCCGCGGTTCCTTGCCGCTTGCGAGCCAGTATGCGACGACGCCTGTTACTATGTGCTGGTGCGTGATACCGAGTGATTAAGTGAATATTTGCGCTCGGCTTCAATGGTGATGTGCTGCAACCTGCCTTGACCAGGTTGCTTGATGGCGCTGGCGTGTCGGGTGGCCGTGGCGCAGCTGGTAAGCTTTCAGACAACGGTGTAAAGTGCATTACTACGGGGCGGCAAAGGAGGCGGGGTCGATACTGACCCACCAAACCCCCCTCCCCTCCGCTCAACAGCCGCCCGTCACATTTCTTATTGAAACCCAGAAGACCGAGGAGCTCACCCCCCAGCAGCTATTGTTGCTCAATCGGGCCGTGAGCACGGCCTACACGGCTCTGCGGTCCTACGTGCGGGTGGGTACCTTGGTGACAGGCTGTGTTACGTCGTGCGAATGTGTTACGTCGTGCGAATATGCGTGCTTGCTTGCTTGTGGACATGCTGCAAGCAAACAGACAAGGCAAACAGACTAGGCGAGGAAGGCGAGCGAGGCGAGGCAAACAGTCGAACAGCCGAGCAGTCTGGCATTCTAGCGTTCTAGCCGGCAGCCCAACAACCCATTACGCATTGTACCCGCTACCCGCTCCCGCTACATGCCCCCGCTACGTGGCNCCCGCTGG
>LSYV01000068.1:421360-431474 GCA_001584585.1 Gonium pectorale
GGGCGGGCCGACGCGATGCAATAGGGATGCAACTGCACAACGATATGCACGCCTGTAGCGGTATGCGACGGCCCGCGCGGGCTTACAGGATTTTGTCTCCCGTGTCAAGATCATACCAGCCCCGCGCCGAGGAAAGGGGATCCGCGGGACTCGCTGCATTTGCTAGCTAGCGGCCCGGAATCACCAAGGGGGCAAAGGCCCCTAACATGAGAGACGCTGCCCGAGCCCCAATCAGGGATGACAGTGTGCCCACTCCCGCCCCGCAGCCGCGCTCCACTACCGGACAGCTGCTGGCTCGGCGTGTGTGTCGCAGCTACGTGCAGCTGCCCTCACCGCCTCCGCCGCCGCCCTTCACCCCCCTGCCGCCCTCCACACCCGCACCGCCGAGCAGCTTCGGGCGGCGCCTCCTGCGCAGCGACCTGGCCTCCGCCTCCGCCTCCGGTGACGTGAGCGCCGGCGATGAGTGGAGCCATGACGTCGGCCCGGATGCGTGGGAGGGCGCGGAGGCCGGCGCTGCCGGATCGGGGGGTGGGCCCGCCTTCAGGGCGGGTTCGGTGTCTTCGGAGCGTCGCTCGCTGCAGAGCGGGGGCGCTGCGGTCGGCAACGTGACCACCACGACCCGCTGCTACCCGGACTTTGACTCCCCCGACGCCCGCCTGAGCAGCTGCGGCCGGGCCACCATCAACCGGCGCCACGTGCTCAACCACACGGCGGGAGTGCCCATCAGCATGACGGGTGGGTGGGTGAGGGCAACGGAGGTGTGTGTGCGTGGGGGCGGGGGAGGCGGGGGGAGCGGCTGGGCGGACAGGGGGGTGATGGACAAGTAAGGGGCTACCAGTCAAGCCGGTTGAGCCCCGGCGGGGCGGGGGAGCACGGCGGGCATGCGGCCCTGCCATTGGGCTGGTTTCGGAAGAAACGCAGCCAGGTTGTTATTGGTGGCAACAGGAGGGCGTTGATGGGGGGGAGGCTCCCTGCGCTCCAGCAAAGCTGCCGGCCTCGAATCCCTCCTCGGCCATAACTGCGCTCCTGCAGGCGAGGCTGGCGAGCAGGCTGACATGTACCTGTACGTGACGGCCACCTCGGCCGGCTCCACCTGCGCCCCCGGCTTCGACGTCACCGCCACCACCTGCCTCTACGCCTCCGACAACGGGCGGCCCACCATGTCCGCCATCAACGTCTGCCCGGACGTGAGAGCCGGGGGGTGGGGTGGGCAGAGGAGGGGGGCTTTGGGGGGCTCGCAGGGCCCAGGGCGTGGTGCCCGGGTTGCCCTCCATCAACGAGCAACGTTCGGGGCCCACGCGACCTACCCAACCAGTGGAACGCACGACTCGTTGGACTTCATCCACCCGCCCTCAGCCAAGTGCCCCGTTCACGACGGGTCACAAGCGTTTGTTCTCCCTCAACCCCTACCCGTGTCTCCCCCCCAGGCCCTGGACAGCTACGATCTGGGCGCGCTGGTGGCGCTGGTCCTGCGGGCCATGATTAAGGCGCTGGTAGGTGGGGAGATAGGGGCCCGGGAAGTGAAGCGAACGTTCGGGTGGGATGCGGAGAAATGACGTTCGGGAGGAGAAGAGGTTGCGGGATGTGGTGGGACGCCGGGAATATGTTTGCCCAGCAGCTAAGGCGCTCTGTAGAGAAGTTTGCGGCGAATGCCGACACGCACCGCCCAGCGGCGTGAGGTCCAGATCCTGGATTTCAGCCAAGGGTGCAAGGTTACGGGGAATTGCCCGGGGAGACAGGAAGCGGCTGCCAGGGCCTCTGCAGCCGGGCACAAGGCCTCGAATGCGATGGCGGGCGCGGTTATGCGGCCGGGGCTCGCCCGGTCACTGCTGCAGCGGGAGTGTTGCGCTTACAGCTGGCATCACCTCAGCCGTCCTTCGCAGGCCCCATATCCCTTGCTCCCCTCGCGGGAAATCCCCTCCTCCCCTCCCCTCGGACTGTTTCCTCCCCTCCCCTTCCCCTTCCAGGGCGTCCAGCGCGTGGGCTTCTTCGGTCTGGCCCCGCCCAGCCTGTACCGCAGCTTCCTGGTCACCAACGCATCAGATCCGACAACCGGAGAGCCCATGCACTTCCTGGCCACGCCCAACGTGCAGGCGGTGAGCGGCGCGGGGCGGGGCGGGTAGGGATGTGTGGGGTGGCGCGGTGGTGGGCGTGGACGGGACACGAGAGGGGGCAAGCAAGTAAGCAGCGTGCGCTTGCAATAGGTGGGTACAGTGAAAGTATGAAGGAGCAGAACCGTTGGCGTTGGCAATAAGGCTGGCAGGGGCCGCGGCCGGCCAAGCAGCCATCGGCGGAGGAGGGCTGACGGTCGAGGGGCTCCGGAACAAGTTGGATTGGACTTTGGGGTATACCCCACCTGCGTGGGTGCGTGGGTGCGTCGGAGCCCAGAGTGCCAGTCAGCATCTGGGCCTGGACGTGGCTCGAGAGTTCTGGTGTGGGAGGGCAAGTCAGGCAGTGCACGCTCGCAAGCGCCATTCGTGCGATCTTGCCTCATCCTATATCTGGAAGATCTCGATCCCCCAAACAGTATCTCTCCACCTCCGTCTCGCCGCTTCATTCCGCAGGCCGTGCAAAGCTTCTTTGGCTGCAGCGAGGTCCCTGGCGCGTTGCTGGAGGACGCGCTGTACGGTGCTGGGGCGGGCTCTGCGGCCACCTCTGACGGCAGCGTGGTGGTGGGGCCGGGCGAGGCGCTGGCGGACGCCGACTACCTAGACCGCCTGGGCTACGCGTTCTCCGGCTGGGAGACCACGCACTTCCAGGTGAGAGGGTGGGCTGGGTTGGCAAGAGTAGAGTGGTCCGGGATAGGGGGGGGCCTCGTTCCTGGCTGGCTCCCTACCCCTTTGCTCTGCGGTAGGGCTCACGCTCGCTTGTCTACTCCATGGCCGAATTCGAAATCCTGTACGCTGGAGGGCGTACTGCAGGTATCCTGCCTCTGAACCTGCTTACATCAGCCCGCGCCCTCGACCCCCCCCCCCCCACCACACACATGCGCCTGCCTCAACACCCGCCAGGGTGACATCCTGGTGGCGGACCCGAACCTGGTGCCCGCGTCGGGGTCGGCCCCGCAGGTGGGCGGGCGGGATGGTGTGCACGGTTTGGCGGCCTGGGCACTTCAGGACCGTCTACCCAGGGAGTTGGCCAGGCAAAGCACCGCAGACGAGGACCCTGGGGCGTTCGCGCGTGGGTCATGGATGGAGGGGCAAAGCGGGCCGCCAGCCACCATACCTGCCTGGGCCCAAGTCTCCGTCCACACACCCGCGCTGTGCCCTCGCCTACTTGCATCACCCTCCGGCGCCTCTCAACCCCTGCCCGCAGGTCACTGCCCTCACGCTGGCCCTGCTGCTGGACACCGGCTGGTACGACGTGGTCACCTCGGCGGCGGGCTATTGGGGCTGGGGCAAGGGCCGCGGGTGCGGGGTGGCGGCTCGCACCTGCGCCTCGCAGCTGCGCCAGCAGGCGGCGCCGGCAGCGGGAGAGGCGCCGCTCTTCTGCGACCCTGGTGAGCCGGGTGCTGCAGTTGTGGCAGGACAGGCTGGCGGGACAGCGCAGTCAGGCGCTACTGAGGCTGTCTGTACACCCCAACACGTCGTCTGGGCGTCGCTGTGACTGGCACACGAAGCGGGATGGCCGCTTTGTCGGAGCTGCGGGACCTCAAGAGATTCCGTGCCCAGGCGAACTGAGTCTTCCTTGACATGTCCCTGTGCCCAGGCGAACTGAATCTTCCTTGACATGTCCCTGTGCCCAGGCGAACTGAGTCTTCCTTGACATGTCCCTGTGCCCAGGCGAACTGAGTCTTCCTTGACATGTCCCTGTGTCCAGGCGAACTGAGTCTTCCTTGACATGTCCCTGTGCCCAGGCGAACTGAGTCTTCCTTGTCATGTCCCTGTTGTCACAAACCAAAAACTGGAGTTGCTATTCTCAGTTCACGCCTCCAAATTACCAGCTCAATCCCGCTCTCACATCCACAACTATGCAGACTCCCATCCGCCGCCGCACCCCCGACCCAACCCGCAGACACCTACGGCAGCCAGTCGCTGTGCGCTCCGGGCGGCCTCAGCATCGGCACCTGCCGTGTGGACGCCGTCTACACGGGCGCGCGCTGCGGCCTGGTGGCCTCCCCCACGCCCGGCCGGCCCACGTGCGCCACCCGCGAGGCCGAGATCGCGGCCCTCTCGGGCGGCTCCCCGACCGCCAGCGCTGCGTTCGGCTGGGCGGCGGGCTTTGCGTCCCGCTGTGCGCCCGTGGGCTGGCCCTGGCGGGCGCAGCCCAACGTCAGCCAGCCGGTGCTGGCCTACCCGCCGACAGGCTCGGGCTCTCCCGCGGCGGGCGCCAGCTGCTTCCCCGCCAGCTGCACCTCCTCGGGGTCGCTCCTCTTCAACGTGCTCGGGACGCTGGTGAGCGGCTGAGGGCGCAAGAGGCTGGGCCAAGCTTGCGGCCGGGCGGTCGCGGAAGAGGGCACGGCGCAGGGACAATGTCCTAGATATCCGTCTTACTCGGCACCTATCGCGACCTTAGTCCGCTGGCTTGCTCCCTGCCCATCGGGACTCGGGCTCGAGGGGCCAACGCGCGCTACCAGCGCAACGCGAGCACGCTGGCCTCGCATGCATCCCGCGCGCAGCCGCCGCCTCTCACGGCCCCTCCTCCCCCCGCCCACGCACACCCGCCCCCGCCCCCCGCCCTGGTCGCCTGCCGCAGGTAGAGTGCCCGGCCGGCAAGGTGGTCAACGTGACCGCCCTGCTGCCCGCGTCCTCGGGCCTACTGTCCGCCAGCCTGGGCCCCTGCCCCGACACGAGGCCCATCTGCGCCACGCGCGGCTGCGACCCCCTGACCTGCTCTGCCTCGGGCGGCGAGTGCCGGCCCGCCGCCAGTGGCGTGGGAGCGGGCTCGACGGCGGCGGGCAGCCGCTGCTACTGCCGCCTGGGCTGGACGGGGGCGGCGTGCGAGCAGAACCTGCTGAGCGGGGCGGCTGAGGACCTGGCGGCGCTGGCGGCGGCGTACCAAGTGATCGAAGTGAGGGGAGAGAGAAGGAAGAAGGGAGGGAAGGGAGTGTGGTATAAGTGACAGGGAAATTAGCAGACCAGCACCGTCGGCCCCGTCTCAGGTTTCCGTTGTACCTGCCCACAGCAACCTCAACCCCCAGCACTCCGCCCTCCCACGCCCGCCACCCGCCCACCCTCCCCCTCTTTCCCCAGGCCTCCCTGGTGGTCAAGATGCGCCAGTCCCGCTTCTTTGCTTTCCAGACGCAGTTCCTCACCGTCGTCAGCAACGTCGCCGTGAACCAGGTGGGGCAGGGGAAGCTGGATCCACGGGCGGAGCTGCATGGCTGGGGTGGGTGGCTGTGGATTCGAGGCTGGGCACCCGCTATGCGCTGCCAGGCCGCCCCCGTGCCGCCTTGCAGCGCTTGGCGCTTGTGGCTCAGGAACCGTACTCCCATAAGACCTTCCACCCTCCATCGCTCCCCCCCGCCAGAGCCTGTTCTCCGAGACCATCGCGCTGCAGCTGTCGGTGGCGCGCATCACCCCCATGTCGGCGTTCCCCGACTACCGGCTGGCGGGAGGGGACCCACGGGACCTGCATGTAGGCGGCACTCGGCAGCAGGGGCGGGGTATGCAAGCGTACAGCTGGGAAGCTGGCACGCCTCACTGGTTGACTTGTGTGGTCAAGTAAAGCGCAGTGAAACGTGACGTGGGACGCTGTCGATGAGGGCGCTGTATGCACAGGACTTACCTACCTCGACCTTGAGCGTCCTCCCAAGCCGCCCCCCTTCCCCCTGTCGCCCCACGTGCAGGTTGTGTTCCGCTTCCTGGCGTCCACCGCCGCCGAGGCCGCCGCCTTCTCCCGCCTCATGGTCCCCGGCTCGCCCCTCACTGCGCTGCTGGCAGCGCTGGACGGCAACGGATATGCGCCCGTGGCGGACCAGGCGCTGCTGCTGGTGAGGGCGCCGGGGTCCGTGACTGGGTGCTTTTGGGATACAGGTTCGGTGCACCCGTGAAAGGCTGGTGGTGGTGATGGTTGGTGATAAAGGAGGGAAACGGGTCGCGTTGCGGACAGTAGATTGCATACGGAAGATGATGAGGTGTGTGTGTGGTGGCGGGTGTGCTAGGTAGCTGAGGGCTGCTTGTCGCCACTGCAGTCGGCTGCTCAGCTCCTGCAGTTCCGGCTCCCTGCATCGCTGCCGGGCCAAGGCAGACTGGCCTTCCTGATCTCGTGTTCATCTTTTCGCCACTGAGTCGGCCATCGTTCCCCTCGTGGCGCCTCGCTGCCTCTGCAGGGCCCCACACAGCTGCGATCGCCGCCTCCGCCCTCGCCTCCGCGCCCGCCTGCTCCGCCACCCTCGCCCCCGGCGCCGCCGCCGTTCCCGCCAGCTGCCCCTCCCGCGCCTCGTGAGTGCGTCCAAGTGTGGTTTGGGCCCGGGTCCTAGGTATGCTGTATACTCCAACTGGTCGTAGGGATGCCAGGAAAGACCAGGACCCCCCGCTACGGTTGATTGCGACCTGCGACCCCAAAACGCCCGCCGGACCTTCTTTCCTCGCGCCCTCTCGTCTCCTGCATCACAACCACTGTATCTTTACAACCAGCTGCCATCCGAGCAATTAAGCCCGTCCCCTCCCTCCTCCCTGCATTGTACTATACAGCTCCCACCAAGTCCGCCAAGTTCAACTACAACCAGCGAGTAGCCCTGGGCGTAGGCATCACATTCGGTACGCTGGCCATCATATTCCTGCTCATGCTCCTTAGGCAGTTCTCCAAGTACAGAACGGTAAGGATGTCCGTACTGGAGTGCATCCGCGCTATGATGGCGGCCAGCCTGCACCTGGGGGGGGCGGTGTATCAGGATGGGACTTGGTGCCGGGGCTTCCGTTCGGCGCAAGTGCACCTACAGTTGGGTGCCGCACGCACGCGCCGCCTCGCTGTCGCCCGTTGATTGGTGCCGTACCGTGTTCGCCGCCCGCCGCACGGCCCGCAGTGGCCGCTCCAGGTACTGTGCCTCAGATACCCGCGGGTCCCCCTCCGTGCCCCGCACCGCACCACGACCCCCCCACAGATTCAAGCAAAGAAGGCCGCCCAGGCAGCTGCGCAGCAAGAAGCGCAGAGGCAGGCAGGGGCCCAGAGGCAGATGGCCCGCAGCCCCTCGCCCGTGCTCGGGCCGCAGCGGCACCTCGGGAGCATGGAGCAGCGCGGTAGCCTCAACACGGCTCCATCGGCCGCCAGCCCGTCGGCGACGCCGGGCCCCGCTTTGGCCCCCGCCTCCTCCGCAAGGCGATCACAGCGCATGTCGCCGGCGACGGGCGCCGCCGCTGCCGCCGCACCCGCGCCGTCACCCCCGCCATCAGAACCGGCGAGCCGGCGTGGTGCGGTTGAGCCGACGGCGGTGGCCAACCTGGAGAATGTGCAGGTGGCGTTTAAGATGGGATCAGATCGCGACTCGGAGGCCATGATGTCTCTCAGGAGCGAGCGTCCGGGCACCCCCACCAGAAGCTATGTGTCCGCAGGGGGATCCGTTGGCGGGTTCAGCGCGTCGGGGGTAGAGGGCGGTGAGGGCCCCGCGCCCGCTGCAGCTGGCAGCAGGCAGGCGCCGACGCGCTCCGAGATCACGGAGCGGGAGTAGGGCGAATATGTTTGTCGCGTTTGGGGGCACAAGCTTGCTGCTGGGCAGCGGACACGGGGCGGCCTGAGCTGCCAGCCCGAAGTTTGTGCATCAGCTATGTGTTGGGCGCAAGGCGGGTAGGGCCACCGTGGTAGGCCCACTAGAGAGGTTACATGCGCATCCTCGTGCGACGGGCGCGGCACACCACGCTCCTGGAGGCGAGCGCAAGGTGGCACTGCATATGTCAAAGCCGGCGTCCTTGCTTGAATTGGGCACATGTTCGAAGCAGCACGTTGCTACGGCGCGCGAATAGGTGTTTGCTTTGGTCAGGGAGGTATTGGAGCAAGCCAGCGCTGTCTCCACCCCAGATCCGTGACCCAGGCGGCTTTGAAAACCGACCTTGGCTATCTATCGTCGGTTACCTATTGGTTGAAATGTCGCAATATCCAGAGGCGTCCCACCGTGCATCGCCACAGTCTTTGGGGTAAAGGCGTGACCCCTTGCTTGATTGCCTTTGATGTCGGATTGGTAACCCGTCATACCCGTCTTCCTGGAGTGTGTACGTGGGGGCACATGCGGCAGTTGCCGTCCGCGGCTTTATCCTCTGCGAACTGCAGCCAACCACGCCGGGGTCATTACCTTGCTATCAGGCGCGGCATGTGCACCCCCTTGGACCCGTGATCGTGTTAGTGCGGCTGCCTGGCCAGGCCATGCGAGGGCGATGACCCCTTGTGGGATGGGCTTAATTGGGCGGCATTGACATGTGCCTTTTTGTCCATACCTGACATGTGATGCTGTTCCATCATCAGGACCAGGTCGCACAGAAGGACGAGCGCTTTGTGGGTTCGGAGACGGTGTCACCGGCCGAATGTGCAGTTGCGCGGTTGAACTATCTGCGTTCTCTTATGTCTCGCTGATCCACTGCAAATAACCATAGTTGGCAGCCGTTCGGATCGAGATATCGCGCTTCCCGCAGCGCATGTGTCCGTTCATGTCTCTGAAGCCGCCCCCGCATGCTTGCTGGTGCAGGCTCGCTTCCGTAGCAGCCTGTCCTGGCCTGGCCTGGCCTGCTGCGGATGAGCCGCTAAGCTGCAGCCGACTGCGAGCCTGGGAAGAGGCGGGCGGTGTCGTGTACTTGTTTTGGGGGGCCGAAATACATGACACGTCCCCTACCGCCTGACAGCTAGGCAGGGACCCGCACCAGGATGAAAATAACACAGCAAGTCGTGCCCGTGCGTGGTGACCGACCCATGGGTCACTCTGCCGGGTCAGAGCGAATGCACAGCATGAAATGCAGGACCTTGCGGACAGGGATGCCATCCATGAGGGCACTGCGCCTGCATGCTACAACATGCCGTCGAGTGGAATGCCCGATGCCATCCGGCACAGTAGGGGCATGAAGGGATGCTTGAGGTGTCTCCGCTAGCTGCGTAAGAGGCAGACGCCACAAGGCGCACGAGTCGGGTATCGCCCCTGCACACGCATTGCCGCATGCAACGCTTCATTTCCAGCACTTATACCGTATGGCCTGTGGGTGTGCTCCAAACGCACAGGCTACACCCGGCACCATACACATTCTGTCCATCTGCTAGGAGTGGGGCGGCCGAACACCGCAAGGGACGGGCAGCAGACTGCTTTAATACCAGATGCTTCTCCTTACAAATGACATACGCCGACGTCGACGCCGACGTCGAAATGACGATGCTGAAACAGTCCGTGTTTGACGCATGTCGTTCTAAAGGCGGCTCTCCGTCGGGCGTCAGCTAAACGGCTGTAAGAAGAAACATCGCACTGGAACGCCCCTACAAAGGTAATGCACGCCATGCACGAAACGTCCTGGCACCAGCTCATAACCCGTGTGAACCTTGCGCTGGGGCCTCGTCTGTAACCTGTCCGTCCTCCCAACGCCAGAGGAAGGAGCGGAGATGCGAACCATTGACCTACGAAACCCACGGTAACGACATCCCGTGAATGTCATCCAACATCCCGCATTTCTGATACGCTGCACTTTCGCAATCATGCGACACAGCTACGCACCTATTGCCGAGGAGGTCTGCACACCTCCGTATATGAATCATGCGGAAACAATGTGTACGGCAAATGAACACACTTCCACACGAGCACTGGTCGTGCGGTCCGTACGCTTCAGCCATCTCATGCACCTTTTGCGCACCATCACCGCTAATCTGCACCTAAGTTTTGCAGCATGCGCAGCCGCTGTGCATGTCGTACGCCGCTCGCAGCCGTGTCCAGTGCCGCGGCTGCTCTCGCGGCATCGCGTGAGCATGGACGCACGGGCTGGCAGCAGTAGCGCCCTGCTGGTGCGCCGCGATCGGTGGGACGGTGGGAGCGGAACGAAAGTAGGGAGGCAGGAGCAAGCAACACTACGACACTTGCACGAGTGAGGCTTGGCGGTGCCTTGGCGCTGGCGATGGGCTGGGTTGGAAGGCGGCATTGTCGCAGCACCGCCAGGCAGGGAAGGCGTCTCGCGCGCGAAGGTAGCTATGGTTGCGGGGGAGGGGGAGG
>LSYV01000068.1:431776-470092 GCA_001584585.1 Gonium pectorale
TGCGGGGGAGGGGGAGGGCACGGAGGGGGAGGGCGGCACCCTCCAGGTGCCCACCCTACAGGCCCCCTGCACAACCAACTCCTCCGAACCCAGAACCCCACACGCCCCGCCCATGGTTCCGCTGGTCGGCCCGCGACGTCCTGCGGTTCGGCCGTCCGCGCCTCTCCGCATTCTCACACTGTGTCACTCCCACTCCATAGTCCACACCAGGCCCAGATCCAGGCCCCCACCCCCGATCCGCAACCCACCTCGCGAACACAGCTAAACCTCATCCTCTTCTTGGGCTGCCTAGGCGGTCTCCACCGTCGTGGTGCCCTGCTCGGGCTCCGCAGCGCCCTCCACGAGCCTCGAGCTCAGTGAGGCGCCACCGGAGCCGATGGGGCCGGCGCCGTCGCCGCTGGCCCGGCCCACTGCCGGTCGCACAACCGAGCCAGGGGCGGTGCCCGGAGCGGCAACCGCGGCCGCATCTTCGGCCAGGCCCGGTACCGAACCCAAGCCAGCCTCGGCAGCCGCAGTGGCCTCACCCAGGCGGCGGCGCTTCTGCGTAGGAGCCGGCACGCAGGGAGGGTAGACATTAAGAGCAAATGTTTGGTGATGGCGCGCTCGAAGCCAACAGCATCAATGTCCCAGGTGCGCGGCTGAGAGAATAATGAGGAGGATGGCAAAAGGGTCCAAGGGCCGGGGCATGGGGCGAAGAGGGGACCCAAGCAACAGAAGACCGGCCGGCATACAGCTACTCGATGCCCCTGTGAGCGATACACAGATGTCGTACACATTGAACGACGCAGGTGTTGAGGTGGGTTGGGTTCCCCGGGCCTATTGGAATCCCCGCAGCCAGCAAGGAAGCCCCACGGACATGGGCGCTCCGAGCGGTGTCCTTCCCCCTACTGCCACCCCGGTCCCTTGGCCCGCGGCCTAGCCCGCCCCGCGCACCGCCGTCGTGGCCTCCTCGACGTTCCCCTCCGACTCCTCCAGCGGCCGCTTGCGAGCCAGGGCGGTGGCCCCCTCCCGCGCAGCCGTAGCCGCCTGGGTGGCGACAGAGGCGCCGCCGGGCGCGGCCTGGGCGGTAGGCGCCTGGACGGGGCACAGGGCGGGGCTGGCGTCAGATGTGTGCCTCCGTGCCGATCACATGCTGGCGCTGATGCAAGGGCGGGCAAGGCAGCAGGGGGCGTATCCTGTCGGTGCAGAGACAGAACGAGCTGCATCAGGGCCTGACAAGGCCATGAACCCTCATAAAGAATGCGAGGAGCCTGATGGACAGGAGCAAGGGCGGCTGCTGGATAAGAAAGCCCCGGCTATGTGTGCCGTGGCTTCTTGCGTAAAGGGCGGAATGCACAAACACGGACTGCGCGCAGTGGACACACACAAGCCGGTCTCACCTTCGGCTGCCGCACCCCGACAGCCGCCGACCGGGTGGCCTCGGCCTCGTGTCTTGGTGGAGCCGACGCCATCGCAGCCGCCAGCGCCGCCACAGCTGCTGTTGCGGCAGTCGCCGCGACCTCTGCCGCTGCCACAGCCCCCGCAAATGCACCCCCCTGCAGACGTTATACAGGGCACGCAGCAGGTCCTGCTTACGGGTGGTGATACGGGGAATGCAATGCAATGCAAGGGTGGACACAAAATAACATCGCAGGGCGCGGATGCAACTGAGCGAGGAGCTATCACTCATACTACACGGCAGTGCACGATAGCGCATAGCGGCTTGCCGTGACCTGCATTGGCTGGCGCCGTATGCACAGCCATAAAACATCAACTTGCGGCCCCACCGGTGGCTGCTGCGCGCCGCCGCCGGCCGCCGATCGTGCCTCCTGCACGGCCTTCAACGCCTCCACCATTGCCGCCGCCCCCGCCTTTGTCACCTCCGCAGCGGAGTGGAGCCTACCCAAAGCCGCAGTACCGCACACCTGCACAGGGCATCCAGGGCAGTTAGAAGGGCCCCGCCGCATCCAGGTACTCCGTTCCCCAGTGCCCAATGAGGACAGGGCTCCTGAGTCACTCGGCCTTATACACCGGCCTCGAGCCAGAGCTGCCGCCCGCCCCGCCCTGCCCAGCTGCCGTGCCGTCCGTTTCAGATTCCGGCACCAGAGGCGGTGTGGGGCTGGGTGGTCGTGGACTCGGGTGGCTGTGGCGGTCGGTCTGACGGTGCGGCGCCTGGGATACACGGTAACACACAGGCAGCGCTAACAGACAGTTATGCTCTATTGTTGTGTGTATCGTGTGTCCATTGTCTTATCGGTGGCTTGTGTCCCCACCCACACCCGCCCGCCCGACCACCCGCTCGCCGCCAGCCACGGGGACGCAGCCATGTAGACTGTACGGCGGGACAGGTAGGGGGTAGCCCGGCAACAATGAAGTGCGTCCATCGCGTCGTTCTCCCAAGTCGAGGTCAGTAAACGTGCATGGAACCTACTTATGCCCGCAGGTGCCGTACGGAACATCGGCGCCCCTTGAGCAACAATGCGTACCATACACCACAAGGACCGCCACAAGCGCTTCTACTCTACACTGCCCCGTGACGCACCAACTCGGCGGCGCTCGACTCGGCATTGGCAGCCGCAACGGCCACAGCTGCCGCCGCCGGCGCGTCCCGAGCTGAGGCGTGCTGCTCCCGCGCCCCGGCACCACCGTCCACTCGGTACAGCCAGTCCGTTGCCATGGTGCCCGCTGCGAGAGATTTGACCGGGGAAGAGCATTCGTTCAACGGTACTCGACCGAGTTAACGAACAACAGCCAATGCGGGCTCCTCTTTGCGGTTGCCATCCCTCAATGGGTCACCAGAAACGTGCCAAGTGACCCGCTCTCACCCTCAGCGGACGGCCGCTCGCCTTGGGCAATCTTGCCCCAGTCCAGCGCCGTGGGGTTGAGAAAGGCCACTACCTGCGATGCACGAGAGGTGTACGGCGCGTCAACGCGGCCAGCTTAGATTGGCGACCGGGTTCCTATCAAGAGCCACTCACCGTCCACATGTACAGCGCCGACTCTTTGGCGCTGCTGATATCCGGGCACCCATCCATGAAGGAGACCAGGTCCCGGTAGACCTCGTCGTAGTCCGGTGCAACTGCTGTGAGAGGGTCCAACCGACAAAGGATGGGTATGCGGACGTGAACTTATATGTATATACCAAGCCGGCCACACGGCAAGAGGGAGAGTGACCTCAGTGCTCCGCACAGACAGCTCTGACAGATTGCCCCGCCCACCCCTCTGCTGAGAGCCATGCCTGCCCATGCAGTCAGTACGGTACAAGATGTCTGTCCGCGTCGTGCGCCCTTCGTGGGCACCTTCCGGCCATTCGTCATCTTTACCAGGCCGAAGAATATAGGGTAAGAACGACGAAAAACTCGCATTTCCGGCTTAGCCTGCGTTGTCCCGTCCCCTGCTGTTCGTCGCTTCGTCCCCACTGCCACACGGCGTCACAACCCCTTGGTGACCCCAACCCAATCACCCCCCGGACCAGCGCCTGCCCCCCAGGTGCGTTCGGCAAAGCTGAGAGCAACAACCCGCGTAGTAATCAGAGCGACCGTAAGTGGGCGAATCGCGTAGGAGTGCAAGGGCGATGGGAGCCTGGGAATTGGGTCTGGTATGGGTGATACCCGGAGGCGTGCCCCACGACTTGCTACCGGGCGGAGGCTCGTCGGGTGCAAAGATCTCCCTTCTTGGCCAGCATGAATTCCATCTGCACCGCAGGGGCCGGCGAGCAGCGCGAGGTTGGCGTGAGGCCGCCAAGCCCATTGCTCAAGCCAGGACCCACCATGCGCTTCCAGATGGCTGCAACCTTCCAGCTCTGGTAAGCTTGTTGCAGAATGCGTGCGCCGCCAAGCACAGCTTGCGCTCCTCCGTGCATGCGGTTGCCAACCGCTTCGCGTCCACCCGGGTTCCACTCGGCGCCACGCCTGGTCCCCAACTTGCCAGCGCCATAACAGATCCAGCGGGAAAAAAATACAAGAATGCCACACATGTTATCAGATCCGGCTTCAAGCCAGCTACCCGCCTGGCCGGGTCACATCCGTGATTTTGTTTCCGCTAATGCCGTGAAGTTGGTTGCCGTACGAGGGGTGCTGCACCGGTCGGCCAAATTCAGACGTTAGGAGCGCGTTGGATGCGGCTATGCAAGCCGGTCCCGTGCATCCACGCGCCACGCCGAGCAAACCCCAATTCGTACAATTCCGCAGTGCACTTCCGTAGTACACTTCCGTTTTCGCGCGCCAGCAATTGGCATCTCATGCTTGGTTACTTGAGCTTCCGCAGCTTCAGCCTAGTGGCATATTGTGTCTGAAAAAAAGGAACCAAAAACGGGGAAGGCAACCTCTACGGACGTACGCACCCAAGGGTGTGATGTTTCCAGCAGGGCGCCGAGTACAGGGCATGGCGGGCGAGGTATACATGTCTGTTCCCCGCGCCTGGATGGCAATGGCCACTTGGCAATGTCTGGTGTCTCGCCGGTGGCGACCGACCCGTGGGCCACCTTTGCCTGGGAGTGCGGATGCAGGGCAGCAACGTGAGCCCTACCCGCGTGGCCGTAACGCGACGGGTAATGCCCACCTGACGACTCCGTCTTAGGCCTGTCATGGCAAACGGCCTGGTGTACAATTGGCCGCGCCCCTTGCCCCCGGTGCAATGCCGCGCTGTGTGATGTCGGGGCTCAGGGACTCTCCGAGCTGGCAGCGGCCCGAGAACTACGGCCCCTCGTCCAAGCGCGGCTGGAGAACCCATGGGTCGATATGCGAAATTTGCCGCGGTGTCTTTTGCCGGGTACCGTGCGTTAGGCTCGTGAGCGGCACGTGTGGTTGCCTGCGCTCCTCACGTGCCGCGCTATTGCGGGACAGGCATGCAGCGCACAGCTGACGCGTCAGGACCGCCAACGACAGGAAGTGCGAGGAACCGTCAGCAACAGCATTACAGCGTTTGGTACCAGGCAACGTCTGTGCACTCTATCTGTTGTACTGTACGCTAGATACGGGGCTTCCAAAGATGGCAAGGAACGGGGGACATTGCTGCTCCGAGCCTAGGAGCTCTCTTCACCATTGCGAAGCCCATGCTGTAACGATCAGCCCACGAGTATTATAATGCCTAGCACGCGAAGGCGCCACAAGACAGCGTCACCCAATAAGGCTACACCCAAAAGGACGCCGTGATGCGGATTCCCTACCGCAATGGCATCCTTGGGCGATACGACGCGCATGACTACGAATGGCATTAGCTGTCGGCTGACCTGGCGACAGCCCTCACCCGTCACTTACTGTACCCTTTGCCAAGCTGCCGTCGTTGGTTGCAAGCCAACCGCCACAGGAGAGTGGCACACGGAAGTACAAATGCAACACATATACATACAGCCACTATGAAAGAGGGACCTGAATGAGTCAATGCCATTGCTTTGGCGTTATTTGTATCCGCCGCACTGCACACATTGGGCGCCCGAAGCCCTAAATGCGCGGTACAGAACCAGTTACTGACGCGCCCCGGTCCCCGCGCCACAGCTTACGCAAGGAATGAGTCGGCCGTCTACATGCAACACTTTCATCTCGAGTTCCGGACCTCAGGAGCGTCCATGTAGAAATAACGAAAGCTGCAACGGAGGGACCCACTGCCGCTTTGTTCCGTGGTGCACCACACGCACCGGCTGTACACGGCAGACCCACATCCACACTGAGTGTGTGTGGTAGATATTGGTGGAGGGGTCTGCGCTGACAACGCGCGGCGCTTCCTGCGCCACACGCTGTGTTTTTCCTATCACGCACTCCAGCGCTCAGCATACACCTCCATCAGCATGGAGCCTTATGTACAAATAATCGAATACAAGCATGACGCCGAGTGCGCCAAAAGCAAAGCCAGGATTTGCCGCTGGGCCTAGCCATGCTGCCAGCACTGCGGCAATGCGTCGCAGGTATGGCATCATCGGTTGTACTTGAACACCAGTAAGGAGTCATCCTAGTACGCAACCAGCATCCAGGACCCAGTCATAAACCCGAATGCACCGCTCGCAGAGGTAGCAGGCCAGTGCAAACCTCATTGAGTTCACGAGGTGCAGTTGCGGCCCACCAGAAACGCTACCCCGTCTGGTGCGGCCGCGCCTTCTCTCCCGTTGGGGCCCCTGCCCACGCCCCGTCAGCTGCCGGAACGCAGCAGGCCAGACACCAAACGTAAAGACAGTCAGGCACGGTCGCACTAGGGAATCGGGCTAAAGCTGGGTCGTCTGTCCTAGGAAAGGAGCGATACGCATATAGCCTCATGCTATCACCTCTGCAACACGGCCACTGGCGCTAATGCCCCTGGGCACCTTCCCACAAGCACGGCTGCCTGAACCAGCTTTGCCCCTCCGCCCCCGCCTCCACTGCCATGCTGGTAAGGCAGGTCCTGGAGGCGGGGAGGGCCCTCAAAGGGTTGACAGGGGAAGGCTCAGAAGCAATGTGTATGCATGGTCTCATAGGAACCGCGGCAGGCAGGCTGTCGTGCACCATACCGCTTCCTATTGAGCCCCTGTGGCCAATGCCGAACCCAATCAAGAATGGGGTTCACGTGAACGCCAGGCGCCCACCCGCAAGGCGCCCACCCTACAGGGCCCTCCACAACCAACTCCTCTGCATTGAAAACCTCACACGCCCCGCCGCTGCTTCTGGTAGTCAGCCCGCGCCGTCCTGCGGTACTATTCCCACACCTCGCCTCCACTTATCACCTTGCAGCACTCCAAATCCGTCCGCAAAGATTATATTGAGGCGCACCCCGAACCGCAACACAGCTCGGCTTTCCACATGGGCTGCCTAGGCGGTCTCCGCCATCGTGGTGCCCTCCTCGGGCTCCGCAGCGCCCTCCGTGCGCCCCGACATCAGCGAGGCGCCTCCGGAGCCGCCTGGGCCGGTACCCGCGCCGCTGGCCCCGCCTTCCGCCGAACCCGCCACCGAGCCAGGGGCGGTGCCCGTCGCGACATTCACGTCCGTCGGGCCAAGGGCCGAACCCGAGCCAGCCCCGGCAGCCGCAGTGCCCTCACCCAGGCGGCGGCGCTTCTGCGTGAGTACAAGGCACAAAGGACATACAGAGTTTAGGAACCGAGGTTTGAGAGGGCGGGCTTTTAGCTAACAGCATTCTCGCGACGAAAAATGAGGAACGAAGAAGGGTGAGGGGTGTCACTCAGCGGGGCGGGGCATGTGTTGGCAATTGAAGCCCAAGCAGCGGAACAGTTGCTGCACAGCAGGCTTCAATCCAAGTACTGGTATAGAAACTTCCCTGAGATGCGCTGACGCCGCGCGCAATGGACGACGCATGCGCCGAGGTGGGTTGGGATCCATGGGCCCCCGGGGAACCCCTGCAGCCCATGGAAGGGGCCGCTCATGCACCAACCAGGGCCCGTCCCCTACTGCCCTTTGCCCAGCGCGCCCCGCGCACCGTGGTCGCGGCCTCCTCGGCCGCCTCGACGTCCTCGTTGGCCTCCTCCAGCGGCCGCTTGCGCACGAGCGCGGCGGCCCCCTCCCGCGCAGCCGTAGCCGCCTGGGTGGCGACAGAGGCGCCGCCGGGCGCGGCCTGGGCGGTAGGCGCCTGGACGGGGCACAGGGCGGGGTTGGCGTCAGATGTGTGCCTCCCTGCCGATCACATTCTGGCGCTTGTGCAAAGGCGGGCAAGGCAACAGGGGGCGTGTCCCACAGGTGTGGAGAACGAGCTGCAGGAGGGCCTGACAAGGCCACAAACAATGTACGGAGCCTAATGGGACACGTGTTTTGCTGAGAAGGACAAGCGCTGGCTGACTAGCTCGTTGCTGACTGCAAAAGCATAAAACAAATACAAGCCGGTCTCACCTGCGGCTGCCGCACGTCGCCGGCCGCCGACTGGGTCGTCTCGGCCTCGTTTAATGATGGGATTGAGTCCTTCGCAGCCGCCAGCACCTCCACTACCCCTGCGGCAACCGCTGCGACCTCTGCCGCTGCAGCAGCCGCTATAATAGCATCTCCCTGTGAAGGGCAACCGAGGCCACACCGTGGGTACTGCTTAACGAGGGTCCGATGAGAACACAAGCAGTGGAGAATGCAACGCGAAGGTGCGAAGCGTGCTTTGAGCCGTGTACAAGCATGCATACCATACAGCGATGGCTCGCCATCAGTTGCCGTGGCCTGTTTTGGGCCGGTGGCTTTCGCAAAGGCACACACTACCAACACGTAGTCGCACCGGTGACTGCTGCGTGCCGCCGGCCGCCGATCGTGCAGTCTTCATCGCCTCCACCATTGCCGCCGCCCGCGCAAGCATCGCCTCAGCTGCTGTGAGGAGCCCATCTCAAGCCGCAGTGCCGCACACCTGCACAGGGCATGAAGAGGAGCTGAAAGGGGGATCATGGAAAATCTGGTATCAACTCGTATCAGGCAGTGGCTGCACTGCGTGAAGATCCCGAGGAGGAAATTACGGAGAAACCTGCAGAGAACGAGGCAGCCCGTGGGGAAGTTGTACTTGCCTCTGCCAGCATTGCAGCTGGAACCAGGGCCGTACCTGGTTCCAAACATCCAAAGTCTAGCTAAATTCGGCTCTGCACGCAGCCCTTCCCAAAGGAGGCATGTGCCGGAGTGGGTTGGGATCGACGGGTCTTCGGGCCCCTCGCACCCAAAGAGGCAGCCCCATCGAACGGGCTGCTCGTGGATTGGGCAGTATCCGTCCCCTGCCTCCCCGGCCCCCTTCTCAGCCCGCCACGCGCACCGTCGTCGCGGCCTCGTCGGCATCCTCGGCCGTCTCGGCATCCCCGGCATCCTCGGCCTCCTCCTCCAGCTGGCGCATGTGCACCAGAGCGGCGGCCTCCTCGCGCGCCGCGGCGGCCTGCTGGAGTGTCTCCACAACCCTCGCCCGCCGGTCAGCCGCCTCATACCGGCGGCTCTCCCGCTCCTCCCACATCTCCACCTCCGACAGCAGATCTTCAATCATGGCAACGTGCACCGCCGCCTGTGCGTCGCCCTCAAGCATGCGCGCGGTCAGCCGCAGGTCGGCCGGCCAGGGACTTGATCATGGCTGCGCGGCCGTGGTCCATTCCTGGAAGGATGGGGAGGGCAGAGGCCGGGTGAGGAAGCTTATACAGTCCGTGTGCAAACTACATGTGACTGAAAAGCATGGTACAATACGCGTCCATAAAAGAGCAGAGGGACTTGATTTGTGCGGCCGCGCCCGCGTGGAGCAGGTATGGCAGTTACCAGTGCCCGCACCCACCCACATTTGACAAGGGCCGTCTGACCATGCTCAACAGCTCTAGAGTTCAGCCCTTGCTCACATATGCCGATGCAGAACATTGCAGCAGCCCGCAACATGCATTGCGTGCAACGTTGTTTGCCCGGTTGACAACTGGGCCTTTCCCTCGTACATGCGGGCCTTAAACGCTTATACATCCCTCGATGTTGTCCCTCTTGTTCACACTCCGCATCTCGACCTCCATCCCCTGCTGCTCGCTTCCGCTCACGCTCTCTCTTGAACCGCCCCTCTACTCCCCTTTCCCCCTCACCCACCCTCGCCGTCGTCTAAGCCCCGCAGCTCCCACGCTGCCGCCTGCAGCGCCGCGACATTGGCCTGCACCTTGGCCAGCGCGAGCTCCCGCAGGGCGGTGCCCACGGGCGGCGGGCCCAGCAGGGAGGGAACAAACGCGCGGGCGAACGCCGCCATGCACGGGTTGGCCGCCGCCAGCTGCCCCGCGCCAGACCGCATCGCCGGCATGGCCCCGGTCTGCTTGAGCGCCTCCGCCAGCCGGGTGACGCAGTCTTTGTCACTGAGCATCTGCACCCGCGCCGCCACCTCCGTTACGCCCGTCCCCAGGATGCCAAGGGCGATGGCCAGCTGGGACGGGCAGGTCTTCTCCGTGGCCGTCAGCGCTGCGTGAAGCTTGCGCAGCGCGGTCTTGGCAAGGCCCCGGGGCGCCTGCCGCGCCAGCTCCTTGACCTTAGCCGCCGCCTCCAGCACTGTGCCGCCCACCATCTGCGGCGTGCCCGCCCAGAAGTTTTTCTCTATGCTGAGCAACGTGCTGTACAGCCGCCGGACGTCCCCTAACGACTTCTTGAGGATGGCCGAGTCGGGCTGCACCCGCTGTTGCGCCCGCAGGCCAGTCTGCAGCTGGAGCAGGTCGGAGAGGGCCCCCTTGAAGCCGGGGCCCCACAGAAAGCCGGCCACCAGGCACCGCGCCGCGATGCCCTGCGGCATGTTGCCGCCGCCGGCGACGAACGCGGCATTGCCTGCGGTTGTGAACGCCCGGACCACCCAAATCCAGTACGCTAATCCAGCTGGGGACGCTGCCGCCACCGCCTGGACGTCCGCCGTCTCCGCCATCACCTTCTCAGCTTGCGCCTCAACTGTGTCGAGGCGGTCGCAGAGCTCCTGCAGGTCCCGCTGCTGCTTCTCCAGCAGCTTCTCCAGCTCGCTGGTAGTTGCGCACCGAAGCCGCTGCTGCTGATGCTTCTGCAGCATGGCATCGTGGTGCGCCTGCAGGGCCGCCTGCTCCTCAGCCCGCTGCTGTACCGGGTCTTCCGCCCTCTCCACACTCATGGAAGCGCGCAGCGAGGCCCCAAGGACGGCTTGAGCAGCGGGGGCCAGGCGCATGCACACACCGTCCACACCACCATGCATGTCCGCGGCCGAGGCAAAGGCGATCAGAGCGTCCACCTCCAGCAGCGCCCGGAGGTCGCTTGACAGGAGCACCAGCAGGCGCCCAAGCTGCACCCGCAGGCCCTCCCATGAGCTGAACAACTGGGTGTATGCCTGCGCCCTCTGCTCATCAGTGAGCCTAGCACAGGCAATGGCGGCGAACTTCTCCACCTCCGCGCACATGTGCGACGCGACCACCTCAAGGGCGGCCATGCTCGGCTCCACACGCCGGTTGCCGGCTGCGGGTGCAGAGCTTTCGCTGCCCTCGGTCGCGCTGCTGCTGCCGCCGTTGCTACCACCGCCGTTACCGCCGGCCTTGCCGCTGCCCTCGTCGCCAAGGGTCGCCAGACGACGCGGAATGCTGAGGTCACCAAGCAGCAGCTCGGTCACCTTTGTGGTCTTGGCCACTTTGGCGATGCCGCCGAAGAAGGCTTCGGCCTTGAGGACCAGCGGGTTGGTCTGGGTCGGCCTGCCGCCATGATGCTCCTCCCTAGTGCAGCATATCCTTGAGATCTCCCTGATACAAATATCGGAAGCGCCCTGAAGCGAAAAAGGGATGGCACCGTTGGCTCTCCTTCGCCTTCATCTCGGGACTACGCTGCCTCCAGCTGTCAAATTTCAGCCGCCCTGGACTACGGCCTGCAATGCCGGAGCTCCGGTTGGAGCTAGCACCAAATGTGCCCCTCTCACCTGCACGGCTGCCCATCCGTCCATATCACAGCTCAGCAGGACCTTAAATATATCTGGTGTATTTAGGCTTAATGGGGCAGCTCTTTGGGGGGCAGTAGCCATTTGAGGGGTAGCAGTTGCTTTCACGTAACAGGGGGCTTTTTTACCAGCTGTTCCTTCAATGTTGTCTTTCTACATTTTACATATATAGCCTGCGCTCTCTCGCCTGCGCGCGACCGTTATTGTTCGGCCGACCGTTGTTCGTCCAACCGTTGTTCGTAAGCCGACTGCAAACTCGACGCATAGGCTGAACGCTGCTGAAGCCGGTTGGGGTAGGGTTGGAGATGGCCCTAAGCGTCGGCACTTGGCATGCCACGTCGCATGCTTAAGAGCATACAGCACATCTGCACTGTTTTCGAGAGGGAATGAGAGCCAGGTGTGTGTCCGGGGCCTTGTCAGTAGTGGCAGGACTTCGCTGCACAGGGGTGCCCCGGCACGACGACACGGGCACAAGCAAAACAGGGACGAGGACACCGGCATGAGCTACCTCCGACGGTGAGAATTTGTCACAACATCTTGGGTCTTCACGTGACGTGCATAGGGGTCCTGGCCCTGTCGGCACAGGCAGAACTCTCGCGGCGGCAAGTGCTATGCAGTGTTTCACTAACATGTATGCGCAGAATCAACGCTGGCCAACGCAGTCGCCTCCACTGCCGCTGGCACTAAACGGCCCGCCCTCTGCTGCCGCCATGTCCTCCCGCTGGCACGAGCAGCGATCCCTGAAGGACTGGTGTGCTCTGCAGTCGATGGCCTGCCCGCGGGGTGCAGTAAGCGCCACGGAGGCGGCGTGCACAAAGCCGGATACACGAGTCTCTCAGCCGAAACGCACGCCAGGACGTGTGTACTCTTGCGTTTCCCGCACACGTCACCGCAGGTGGGGCATTTTACAACGTCCACAGCGCCGGATGGGCACCTCCGTATACCGGTTCCAAGTTCAAGGGGGGTTCCGATGGAAGACTACGCACGCCGGGCGTGACGACATGGCAGCAAACGTGCTACAATGGGTAACCGGCCTTGCCCGCTAGCCAGCTCTCATGTGCGCGTAACGAGGGCCGCAGTGTGAGCACCGGCGGGGAGCACATGCTATGATCCGAGAGGGGCACATGGCCGCAAGCCCACTACTATCACCGCAATGCGATGACCTCTTTGCATTGCACGCTGGGCTCCTGACTCGTCAATCTACACCTCCAGAGGCAGTCATGATGTGGGACGCACACGGGCGTACTGGTCCCGACCTCACCGCGCAATGCACACAGGCTAGGTCGCTGCTGGCAGCGCGCACGCGCTTCCCAGGAATGTGCCGGGCCGCGGTGCACAATGGTTACGAAAGTCAAACACCAAACGGTCAACAGGGCAAAATCCGTACACACATGTCCGTACATCGGCTTTTGACCCACGGGTTGAGCCGCTTTAGAGGGCGGCCGCCTCCCTTGACTGGACCAAATTAAAGCCTCGAAGCCCCTTAAACGGAAGGGCTCCTAGTAGTCGTCGTCGTCAAAACCGTCCCTGCCGCGCCCGCCTCTCCCCCCGCTCTGCCCGTTGCGCCCGAACTCGTTCAATCCCATGTACCCGCCGCCCACGCCGCCCGTGGCGCGGCCGCCCGCGCCCGCGCCGCCGCCCCCTCCACCCTCCTCATCGTCAAAGTCAAAATAGCCCTCCCCGCCGGCCTCCGCGCCGTAGCCCGCGTCGGCTCCCATGCCCGCCAGGCGGCCGCCCGCGCCCTCCTCGCTGAAGCCCTCCTCCTCGTATCCCTCCTCGTCGGCCGCCACGGCGTCCCGCATTTCCTCCAGCTGCCCCAGCATGTCGTCATCCGCCTCCTCGCCCTCCTCGCCAGCGCCCAGGTCGCCCGCCTCGCCCTCCTCTTCGTCCTCGCCTCCCAGACCCAGACGCCCGGGGGCGTACTGGTCGTACTCGTCGTTGCCGTCGTACTGTACGTCGTCCATCTGCGCCTCAAAGGTGGCCGCCTCGGCGTCCGGCTCGGCGCGCGCCTGCAGCGCCAGGCCGATCAGCTCGCGGAGCAGCTCCGACGGCAGCAGGCCCGCTGCGGCGGCTTGCCTGCGAGGGTGCGGGCAGGACATGGCAGGGGCTCATGCGGTTGGGGGATCCGCAGGTGGGACCGCTTGAGACCACGCCGCTGCCGCAACGTACTGGCGGCTGACGTGTCCGTTCCGCCCCTAGCACGGCGCTCGGCACCGCCGCCGGCACAGTCCTAAGCCGCCTTGTTCAAGCACACGCGGATTGAATCGGGCAACGTTTACGACTGTGCCCGAGCCGCCCCTCCAACGGAGCTCGTCAGCGCGGCCGCACCTGTAGATGGGGCTGTCCGGCCCCAGGTCGGGCGCGGCGTTGATGTCGTAAACCACCAGGTCGCCGCTGTCCACCGCCACAAACGCCTCCACCTGCACCAGCCCGCGCAGGCCCAGCCGGTCCGCCACCGCCTCGCAGCGCTTGCATGCCGCCTGCAGCGCCGCCGCCGGGATCACGTCAGGCGGCGGCGGCACCACCAGCGACCGCGGGCTGTGCACAATCAGCTGCGCCGCCGCCAGGGGCGGAGCCATCTCGCTCAGTCGCTGCCCGGCCTCCTCCGCCTCGGCGGCGGCGGCCTGCGCCTTCTCCGCCATCTCGTTGGCGGCGGTCACCTTCGCCTCCGCGTCGGCATCGCCAGCATCGACCGCCGACTGGGCGGCCAAACCCAGCTCCTCCGCGGTCTCCGCCATTGCCTCCGCCCCCTCCGCCAGCACGGTCGCCGCATCGCTCGCCTCCGCCACCGCCTCCGCCACGGCGGTGTCGGCGGCGTCCGCCTCCGCCAGGTCCTCTGCCGACACCACCGCCGCCCACATGGCGGGCGGCAGGCAGGTCATCGTCCCTGGCGACCCAATCAGCGCGAACGACACCTCCAGCCAGCCCGTGCCGCGGAGGCACACCAACTCCGACGAGGCGCCCGTCGCCCCCGCCTCCGCCTGGCCGTCCTTGCTCTCCTCGCCCTCGGCCTCGCCCTCGGCCGACACCACCAGCACCAGCGGGTCCGACTCCACGAACGGCTCAAACGCAAGGAGCGCCGGGGGCCTCGGCGGCAGCGGGATTGCAACGTGCGGGTACGAGAGGGTGTCGGGCGGCAACACGGCCGCACCGGCCTGGAGCGCGGCTGCGTAGGCCACCACGTCGGCGCCGCAGCCCAGCCGCGCCACCCCCACGCCCGCGGTGTCGGCGACGGGCCGGATGAGCAGCGGCGGCGGCGGCGAGGCCTCCGCCGCGTCCTCCTCCAGCACCTCGTGCCGCATTCGGTCCAGCAGCTGCGGGGGAGGCGTTCGGCGCCGCGGACGGCGGGGGGTAAGTGTGAGGTGAGCTCATAGGAATTGTCTGTGAACCGCGTTGGGGTTACCGACTGAGCGCTCTGCAGTTTGAGAGGGTTTTTCCTAAAAGTACCAGGCCCCGCACCGGGCCGCAGGGGCCGCAAACCCTGCCCCGCCCCAAGGCCCATAGCGGGGCACATACGCACCTCCTCCGCGTCCTCCGGGCTTAGCTCGGCGGCGGTGAGGAAATCGTCAGTCGGCAGCATGAAGCGAGGAGGAGGGTCAATGCCCACATCGCTCAGGTCCTGCGGGGCGAGGAGCGGGGAGTTGGAGGAGAAAGGGCATGTATATCAACGATCTGGGCGCTAGCAGCGTTTTCCTCCCGTCCGGGGAGTGGGGCGGCTGAGTGGGGCGGCGCATGCTGTAAGCGGAAGGAGCTGTTCGGCGGGCGCCCGCCGCACAGAGGGGGCGCACGGAGGCCATGGATGTAGACAACACAGCAGGTGCAAGACGCCCCCGCACTATGACCGGGCCCAAAGCAACGGCCCCTTCCCGGCCGTAGGGTAACGGGCCGTTGCTTCCATCCCAAGCTTTTCGCTAAACAGTCATCCACCCATTCACGCAACTCCCGCGGCCCCTTACCTGCAGCAGGTCCTCCGAGAGGCCCTTGTCCCACAGCAGCGACAACTGCTCCGACCCGGAGCCTGCGGGGGGCACAACAGAGAGTCAGGAGAGCAGGAGATGTGTGGGGAAGCATCGCGTCATGGCAGAGAATGCAGCTGAACGGCCGCTGCGAACGCAACGGGCATTGTATCCTTCAACAAGGTGAAGGCGACTTTGCCCCAGGAGATGACAAACAAGGGCTCTGAGACTGTTTGGGTCCGCCGGCCCGCCCGCGCCGGCAGTGGGGAGGGCAGAGGGCCCTCGTGGCGCGGGCGGACTGTTCATCCGGCGGCGCCCGGGCGGCCCCTGAACGGGGCCTGGATCCTTGTGGGTCGAAAAAACTAATTGGCGGGGCACTGGTGAAGCCCCGACAACACTCTCACGACCCTTTCGCTTGTGGGACAGGCAAAACTCTGCAAACTCCCTGACGCACAGCAAGCACACGCGCGCCGGATGGCCGCCCAGTGGACAGAGAGCTTCACTCCCCGCTCCCTTGCCCCTCCGCCCCGCAGCCCGCCCCTCCCCCGCCGGCGCGCACCCAGGAACGGCACTCCGTTGAGCTCCAGCAGCGTCTGCAGAGCTCCGCACTCGGCCATCTCGCCCCGGGCCGCCACCACCACCACCGCTCCGGCCTGCTGGGCCGCCTCGGCAAATGAGTCCAGGTCCAGCGGCCGCGCGGGCGGGGGGCCGGACTGCCCCGTCACGTTGCCGTCCCAAAGGCCGGCCACGCCCTGGGGCGCGAGCCAGGCGCGGGGACAGGGGCTGAGCGTTAGAAGGCGTTCTCGGTTTCGAAGCCAGGGGCGCGTGTTATCCCGAGTCGTCCCGGGGGCAGGGGCGGGGGCAGGCGCGTCGAAGGGCGACACATTCGCCAAAGATCCCCAACATGATGGTGTGCGGCCGCACTGTCTCCTTCCGCCCCGTTTGCACGGGACGTTGCGGAGAGCACCGGTCAAATCTACAGGATACCGCAGTGTGTATGAAAAATGCTTGAATGTTTGGGTCCGCCAGCCCGCCCGCGCCGGCAGTGGGGAGGGCAGAGGGCCCTCGTGGCGCGGGCGGGGTGTTTATCCGGCGGCGCCCGGGCGGCCCCTGAACGGGGCCTGGATCCTTGTGGGTCGAAAAAACTAATTGGCGGGGCACTGGTGTGGCCCCGACAACACTCTCACGACCCGTGTTTGTGCCTGACTGACTTGACACCAAGGCACTCCGGTGGTTACGCCTTGCAGACCGCAGCTTCATGAATGCTCGCCGTATGACGCACGAACCCCTCAACCCCCCGGCTGCTTGGCGCACCTCCAGCCCTGCCGCCGCCAGCTCCGCCTGCGTGTCAAGGTGCGCCACCCGCTGCTGCCGCTGCATGGCACTCAGCGCGTGCAGCGCCACGCCCTCCCGGCTGGCGGTGCGCTCCAGCGAGAAGAGCGCCTCGGGCACGCTGGGTCGCAGCACTGCCGCGGGCAGAGAAGGGAAGCAACAAGGGGTCGGAATCGCAGGCAGCCGAATATAAGGAGCGAGCGTCTGTTCTGTACGTCACAGCTGTGTATGTTCCCGGGCATGACGAGATTACTCTTTTTCAGGCGGGTCCCTCCAGACTCTAGCATCACGCCCTGCTGAACCAGCAGGCCGCTGCCGCCCCCCCCTGCTCCTGTGCCCCCACTCACGCGTCGGCAGCGGCACTGCGTAGATGGGCTCCGTCTCCGGCCGCCCCGTGATGACGGGCTGCCCCGACCGCAGCGCGCCCAGGCCCATGGCGTCGGGCAGGTCATCCTCGTCCATGCCCACGCCGGCCAGGTACTCGGTGCGCCGCGACAGCAGCTCACGGCGGCGGGCCTCGTCATTGCGGCCCTCGCCCATAGGCACCATCAAGAAGGGCTCAACCTGCAACGGATCGGAGCGGGACGGGGGCTGTGTGTTGGGGTGGAGAGGAGAGTTTCGACGTCTTTGCAGATGCTGAATTTCACTTACGTCTGCATAAAGCCGACGCCCAAGAACAAGGACGGCACTTACATCTATGGCTTGCGCTGCGCCGCTGCAAGGCGCCCCTCCCCCCGCCCGGCCCCCCACCCCCCGCTCACCACCAGGTCCTGGTACTTGTGCAGCTTGTTGAGCACGTTGAGGCCGGCAGCCAGGCCCGCCTCACGGCCCCAGTGCCCGTCGCCGCCAACCACAATCCACACCCGCGTCGGCGCCAGCGGCGGCGCCACCGCCGCCAGCTCCGCCGCATCCAGGTCGCCCGCCGCCAGCGCCTCCTCCGCCAGCGAGGCATTGGCGTCCTCATCCTCGTCCTCCTCGTCGTCATAGCCGGCCGCCGCTGCGGCAGCACGGCCGGCGTCCTCCGCCTCCACCGCGCGCGCGACGCCACGCTCAAAAGCGTCCTCCTCGCTCCAGTCCCACTCCGCCTCCACCTCCTGGGCCGCCGTCGGCGCCATCGCCGCCTGCGCCAGCGCGCCGGGCGCCTCCTCGCCGTCCGCGTCCTCGGCGGCGCCCTCGGGCGTCACGCCCGCGTCGTCCATCACCGCCGCCAGCGGCCGGAAGGAAGGTAGCTCCGCCAGTGTCCCCCCCCAGCCGCCCACCACCAGCTCCTCCGTCAGCCCGTTCGGCGCCGGCCCCAGCGCGCCAATCACCGGCTCCCCGCTCTCCTCGTCCAGCTCTGCCACCACCGGCTTGTAGCCCAACTCCATGGTCGCCAGCGCCTCCAGCTCCGTGGCCGTCAGCGGCTCCGAGAGCGCCGCTCGTCCGACGGCGCCCGCAAGCCCGCCGTCGCGGCCCGCCGCCAGCTCCGCCGCCAGCGCGCCCGCCACCATCAAGCCGGCCGAGTTGGGCACGTCCAGCTCCACGGCATCGTCGGGCGGCACGTGGAACTTGTAGGCGGCGGGGTGGCCGTAGCCGGGCCCGGTGCTGGCGGCGCCGAAGCCTGCCTCAAAGGCCTCGCGCGCCTCCGCCTCGGGAACCGGCGGCTCCTCAGCCTCCCCCTCCGCCTCCTCCTCATCGCCCTCCTCAGCTTCCGCAGGCGCGGCCGTCTTGCCGGCGGCCTCCTTGGCCAGCGCCACCGCGCTGCGCTTGCCCTCCTGGCGAGCGATGGCGATAGAGCTGGCGGCGGCCTCTGCCTCGTCCTCGTCGGCCTCGCCCTCCTCCTCCTCGCCGTCCTCGGCCTCGTCCTCCGAGTCGATGGCCACCACATTGGTGATGGGGTGCGATGTGGGCGGCCGCCGAGCCTGGCGGGCCTGCGCGAAGGGCGGCAGTGGCAGCAGCAGCAAAGGCAGGCGGAGCAGTGCTCAACCCCAGGTAGGTTGGGTGGTGCCTGGCTCGGGGCACGAGCCGTCCACGTCGCGTCCGATCTATCAAGCCGCTCTTCAATTCTAGTCTCACGAACCCGATCTGACCCATCGCCCACGCCTCCAAGTTACCTTTGAGACACCACCCGAATGGACCTCATGAATCTGGGTGCCCGAAATCACAAGTGGAAGCGGCCCAGCTTGCCCGGTCGCAAACTCTCACGCCTACACGCTCCCTGCCGCACTACCCCGCCCCACCGGTCGCCGGTCCCGGTCCCCCCTCACCCTGAAGCGCAGGTAGAGCTGCACGGGCGTGATCATGCCGGTGCGCAGCTCCATCACCTCGTCGTCGTTCTCGCACATTGCCTCCAGCAGCGATTGCTCCTCGGCTGCCTCGCGGGCGGCGGCCTCCTCCTCCTCGCGAGTGGGCGCAGCCACCTGGGAGTGTGGTGAAGTTTGGTGGGGGACAGAGTTGACAACGAACAGCCAGATGCAAGCCGCATTTGCCAAGCGTGGGTAGGTGGGTTGAAGGGAAAGGGGAATGAACACCGACGAGCTGGGTAGGGGGGAAAATGAAGGTATCGGCCGCCACCGCTGCAAATCGGGGCCTCCAACCCCAATCCCATGGCCTTGCGGCCCCAGCCTGCTCCACACCACCAGTCCCCCATCCCCGGTTCACCCACCCCGGCCTGCTGTCTGAGCGCCTCCAGCTCCGCCTGCTCCTCCTCCGCGTCCACTGCCTCCACCACCTCCCAGCCGTGCCGCCGCGCCAGCTCGGCGATGGCCGCCACCTGCCAGGCCGCCTGGACCCGCGGGTCGGCCGCCGTGCCGTCCACGCCGCCGCCCAGCACCTCGTCCGGGTCGGGCAGCGGCTTGCAGCGGTAGAGCGGAATTTCCGCATCCGCGTCCACCGCCTCGTTGAGCGGCATCGACGACATGGCGGCCGACAGTGCGGCGCCAAAGTCCTGCACGTGAACGCCAGGGAAACCAGGGATGGAAAGCACACTTGGTCGTCCATTGGCGACTGGCGGGCGACGCAGCGCGACAGCGTCGAGATGAGGAGCGGGGACAGCGCAGGAGCGTGCGTGGTGGGCACCCCACAGCGGGGGACGCCGCCTCTCGCGCTCCCCTGGCCACAAGAGGACGCGCCCAACAGCTGGTCGTGCAGGTAGCGCCTCCAGGCTGGGACCGGCTCGCCTGAAATGCGATTGCGCACCCCGCCCGGCCCAACCTTGACTTCCCCCACGCTACCCTCCGTCGCCCGGTCACGTTGTCAGCGACCACAAACCTCGAAGGTACGCTGCAGCGCTGCTCGTTCGTCACTGACCGTCGCAGTTTCGCAGGTCGTCTACAATTACGCCATGACCACTCCTGCTGTTGAGTATGCGATTCGGTATCCGCGACGAGACTCGTTTCCCTTCTTCATTACCCCCAATCTGCACGCGCCGCGCCTCTCACCCCGAGCGCCTGCACCGCCGCGTTGAGCGCCTCGCGTTGTCCCTCCACCGCCACCGCAGAGAGCATGTCCTCAGCTAGGGGCTCGGGGCAGTCGCCCACCTGCGGCAGGGGTCGCGGAACACATGCGATTTAGCAACAACGCGTTGGCATGCGGCGGAAAACCTGCGAAGCAAAGGCCCGAGCTCGGAGCGTCAGCGGAGTAGCTCAGCCCCTGCCCGTCATATCTGGTGTCCTCAGGCAGTCCTGCGACAGGATAGGACCACATGCGGCTGAGGAGACACGTGAGAGCGAGGCAACGCTCATCACATCCGAAATCCGTGTTAAGTGATGTGGCGGCTACGATACTGTTTGGGTCCGCCGGCCCGCCCGCGCCGGCAGTGGGGAGGGCAGAGGGCCCTCGTGGCGCGGGCGGACTGTTCATCCGGCGGCGCCCGGGCGGCCCCTGAACGGGGCCTGGATCCTTGTGGGTCGAAAAAACTAATTGGCGGGGCACTGGTGCGGCCCCGACAACACTCTCACGACCCGGGATATGCGTATATGTTTTTGTGGCACAAAACCAAGTTGTGCGCTGTATCGCCACGGACTGCAGACGGTATTTGGGCAGCCGCAGCCGGGCGTCTGCAGCCAGCGGGTAGACCCGGGCACACCCCTTCCCCGGCCCGGCCCTGAAGGACGCAGTCGTACGGCTCCCTCCCTGCTGAACTCACCCCCCGGGGCATGCCGCTCTCCAATTCCATCTCCCGCTCCAAGGCTTCCGCCATCACCGTCACCTGGTCACACAGGCGGCCAAAAGGAGGCGTTGCTTGGATTTCAGCGGGGAACAGCATAACGGCTACGGCGTCTGTCCAGATGACTGCCTGGCCTCACCGGCGCGCTCCATGTGCAACTAGCTCCATACGCAGCCGAGCCCCGCATCTTAAAACCCTGACACGTCCAGCGATGTAGCTGCTTCAGCCGCCCTGCAGAACCGTTGCGCCGCTCCGCCCGGGTGCTTCTGGCCACCACCCGGCAGGCGCCCCTGCGGTTCCACCTCCCTCAACCCCCCCCCCGCCGCTCACCCGCACGGGCCCGTCTGCGTCGTCCCAGTGGTCGGGGTCGTGTGTCTCGACCCACTGGTCGTACTCGTCGGCCTCCTGAGGGAGTAGGGGGACGAGGGCGCGGCGCGAGGTAGCCAGGGCGGGGAATGAGAGAAGGCCGACAGCACGACTGCGACCGCAGTTGGGGTCAGCGAATCGCAACCTCGTACCCTACTTGAGGGAGGGGGCGCAGTACTGGAGTGAAGGTGTGAGCTCTGCGGTGCAGGTGGATGGCGTTCCAGACCGAAAACGTGCTCCCGTCCGTTCAGTCCTCATAACTCAGGACAGTCCCTCCCGCGCGGTCCCCCGCCAGGCCCAGCCGGTCCGGTCCGGCCCCGCCCACCCACCCGCAGGTGCTGCATGACGGCGGTGTGGTACTGTGGCAGGAGCGGCGGCATGGGCAGCTGCAGCGGCGCCGGCGGCACCTCGATGGGCTCCTCCGCCGCCGCCACCGCCGCTGCCACCGGGTCGGTCAGGTCGGGCTCCGCCGGCACCGCGTACACCAGCTCGCCGTCCTCGTCCTCCACCAGCATCAGGCCCTGCGCCTCCGCCTCCGCCACCATTGCCTCCTCCGAAATTGGCTCCTCCTCGGCTTCGGCCTCGCCCTCACCCGGCTCTTCCTCAGCCTCCTCCGCCTCTTCGGCGTCGGCGGCGGCAAGGGCCTCGTCCAGCTCCGCCGCCAATGCCGCCGCCTCCAGGGCGTCCGGCGGCGACACGTAGGGCTCTGAGGGCGTCAGCGCGCGCTCGTCGCCGGCGGCGGCGGCGCGGCGGAGGGCGCTGTTGGCCAGGTTGCGCAGCAGCGACCCGTGGGTCAGGCCCAGCTCCGCGGCGGTGAGCACGGCAGGGTGGCGCGGCGTCAGCGGCAGGTCGGGCGTGACGGCGGTGATGCGCACGGTTGCTCCCTCGCCGTTGGAGGCGCCGGACAGGCGGACCGAGGGGTCGAACATGTCCAGGTCGGCATGCCTGGGGTGGAGGTGGGGTGGGGGTGAGAACACGATGTTGGACTGGGTAGATTGTGTGAGCATGGGCGAAGACCTGATCGATGAACCAAAAGCGTGGCGGACGGCTCATGTTAGTCAGCATGTCAGTGGCGAAATGTTCTGGCACGACCGTCACGAACTCCAAACCCCAACGAACCCAGCCAAGCCTGCCGCACCACGCATGCCATGAAACGAACGCCAACACCAAATACCCCAATCAAGCTCGCCCTCGCCACCCACCAGCTCCTCCCTGCGTCGTAGTACTCCTCCAGTGGCGCCGCCTCGGCCGCCAGCCGCTCCGCCTCCTGCTCCGCCAGCCGGTCCAGTATAAGCGGGTCCGGGTCGTACAGCGTGGGAAACATGTCACCGTCCTCGTCGCGGCCCGCGGCCTCCATGGCCTCGGCGTACCCCGCCGGAAGCTCCACCCAGCCCTCCACGGTGGCGCAGTCGCGCAGGCCCAGCTGCCCAAACAGGCGCGCGGCCGCATGGCGCACCGCGTGCGTGAGCTTGCGGCTCATGCGCGGCGGCGTGTGCAGGCGCGCCACCGAGGTGGGCGGCAGGGTGGGAGTTACCCGTGGGTCGTAAGCGGCGCGCCATGGCTCCATCTCGACGGCCAGCACGTTGGACCGCATATCCGCAATGTCCTGCGGGGCCGAGGGGGCCGCAGCCATGTTGTCGACACCGTACGGGAGCACCGCGTCCACGAAGCATCAAAAGGCAAGCGGTATGGGTTGGTAAGCGAGTATTTGTTGGCTAGATCGCTTCGTGTCAAGAGCGCGTGAGAAGGCGGGCCGGAGTAACGCGGAACCCACGTCCCTGCCTCCAGCATTTGAGCCCCCCGTCCCATGCCGAAGAAGCGGTTAGTGCGGGGGTTGTGCTGCCGCGCTGCGCACCTGGGGGTCGATCCCGCGCTTGAGCGCCTCCCACTCCATCAGGTCGGCTGTGTGGGCAGTGATGGCCATCTCGGTGTCGTACAGCTCCACCTCAGCGGGCAGCAGCGCAACGGGGCCGTCTGGGGGGCCGGGGGCGGGATGGCCGCGGAGAGATTAGCGGAGGGAACGCAAAAAACACGAACCACGTCTGCTCAGCAATACAAGGAGAACATCATCATACCGGTGCTCATGAGGGCAGAACAGCGTCACGAGACCTGAGCAATGCGCAGCTATCCAAACAACGGCCCGCCTTCCTTCAGCAATTATCCAGCGCACAACACGCGAGGTTGACCCGTACGGGGCCCGCAGAGAGCGCCTCGCAGGCCCCCCCTTCCCTCCGGGGGGCCCACCTGGCGTCTCCACGACGCTGCACACGAAGCGCACCGCCCCCGCGGGCGGCGCCGGCTCCACGACCAGCCGGGGGCCCGCATCATCCACCTCTTCCTGCGCCGCGTACTGCGCCAGCGAGCCGGCGGACAGCTCGGCGGCGCGCGCCGCGCCCAGGGCGGTCTCGAAGCCTGCCTCGGGGCCGCCATTGCGGAGCCGCAGGAAGAAGAGCTGGCGCTCGGGGTGCAGACCCTGGCGGGGCAAGCGCATACGGGGGCAACTGGGTTGGGGGGCGGTGCACGGAGGCCCCCAGCAAACGGGCAACGCTTACAGCTGCTGGGTGCAGGTGCGGGGCCTGCGTCCGGGAACCGTAGGGCAGGAGAGCAGCATCCTCACATGAAGCTTCTTGGCCCGGAGACTGAGGTGCACGGCCATCCTGTCATGACTGATGGCTACTGGACACATGCTATGGGAAGCGTCCGCCATCCCATTCCGCCGCCGATTAACCCAGGACCGCACCTCGCCCGTGTCCCCGTCTTCCCGGCCCCCGTCTTTCCCCCCTTCGCCGCGCCCAGCCCGCGCCCACCTGCTCCTTGCACCAGGCCTCTAGCTTGGCCCGCAGCGCTCCCTCCGCTGCCTCAATAAGGCGCGCAACCGCTGCCTGCGCCGCCTCCTCCTCCGTCTGCGCTTCTAACTGCTCCGCCTGCGCCTCCGACTGATTCGCCTGCGCCTCCGCCTCCGCGCCCACCGCCAGGGCCGCCTCCCGCACCGCCCCCGCCACGTCGGCCGGGCTGAGCTCCAGCAGCGGCACCACCGGGTAGCTCAGGTCCGTCAGGCGGTTGAGCACGCTGCGCAGGGCGGGAGAGGGGCGTGAAAAGGGAAGAAAGAATCGGTCGGAACGCATCGGCATCCTGCAGCATGCCAACGCCCCCCATCCTGGACAGAGAAGGGAGCGGTACGGGGTGCGAGCAAGGGATAAGAATCGGGAAGGTTGGGTTGCACGCTGTTTGCGCTCCGTCTCCGACTCTCACTCCGGCCGACCGCAACGCCATGGGCCAGAGGCAGCTGTCATCGCCCAAATGCCGCAATGTCCTCCCTGCTTCGCGCGCTCCACCGATCCCGCTCCCTCGCCCGGCAAGCTCTCACCTGACCCGGTCCACCGCCGCCGCCGCCTCCTCGGGTCCGCTGCCCACGGCCGCCACGCCCGCCTTTGCCAGCGCCTCCGCCAGGCCGCAGTACATCCCGCTGCCGGCGGGCAGGGCGGGGAACACCACGTGCGCGCTGCCGCGCAGATGCGCCGCCAGCGACTCCAAGTCTGGAAACGACACCGCACCCGCCTCCTGCTCCTCCGCCGGCGGCACGGGGCCCTCCAGCTTGGGCGTGCTGAGGCTGAGGGGGCTAGGCGGCGGCACGGCGAGCAGCCCAGTGTGCACGGCCGGCAGGCAGCCCGCCGCCAGCTCCGCCGCCGTGGCGGTGTACACCTGGGCGGGCGACAGCAGCGTGCAGGCGCCCGTGACGCCGTCTAGCCACCACACGCCCACCACCACGCCGCTGGCGGGGCGCGCCACGGCGCCGGGGCGCGGCGCCGCCGACACCGCCTCGCGCTGCCAGTCGTCCAAATCCTCGGAGCCCACATTGGCCACGCCGGAGGCGATGCCCGCGCGGCCGGCGACCACAGCGCCCTCGCCCTGCTCGCCCTCGCCGGCCGCCTCGCCCTCGTCCAAGACTTCGGCCTCGGCAGGCATGGCATCGACGTCCGCCTCCGACTCCGCCTGTGCTGCTTCCGCCGCCTCCGCCGCCTCCGCCTCCGCCATCGCCTGGGCTAGCGCCTCCTCCGCACCCTCTGGCAGCAGCCGCGGCGTGCACATGCGGGTGTGCGGCGTGTCCAGGGGGGCGGTGTAGAGCTGGTCCAGCAGCGCGCGGGCGGCCGCCAGGGACTGCTCAGCCAGGTCCAGCCGGCCTGCGCAATGGACAGGGGTGTTTGAGGACGTAGGAAGGTGGGTTGGAAGGGGCTCACCTCCAGTCGTTCCAGGACCCGGATCCGCCGCCCTGCTTGTTCCTTAGGTCTCTACATGCCCCGGCTCGCTCCACGCGCTGCTTATGTCTTCAGCGACATCAGCCACCATCAAGACCACCCGCAGCCCGTCCTTTTCCCCCACCCTGCCGTTCCCCACTCCACCCCGCCTTTCGCACCCGGCGGGCAGCCCGCCACCACCGCCACGTCCACCGGCGCCTCGCCGCCCATCACCAACAGCGAGGTGGGGTCTGAAGAGATGGCGGCCACCGCGGCGGCGGCGCGCTGCTCCAGCGACACGGCGCTCAGCGAGGCCAGGTACTCGCCAACGTCGGGCTCCCCCTCCGGTTCGCCCTCGGCACCGCCGGCCTCGGCACCCGCACCTCCCTGCGTGGGTGACGACAAGAGCTCAAAGAAAGCCGCAGCGCCTCGAACGAAACGGCGCGCCCGAGGCGAGTAGACACCTTCTTTCGACCACGCACTTCCGTTATGTGGGTCATGACACCCATGTGGCCCAACCGACGTTTGCGCGGACCCAGGGTACAGCTACGAGCCGAGCAGCCCCCGGGGCTCGCGAGCGCACCTGCAGCTCGGCCGACAGGCGGCGGGCCTCCTGCACCTCCTGGCGCATTGCCGCGATGAGGCGCGTCTGCAGCTCACCCCTGCTGCCCGCAGTGGGAAGCCCCCGCGAGTCCAGCTCCTCACGCAGCGTACGCAGCGACATGCCCAGCACGCGCTCCGCCGCCGCCGCGCCGGACGCGGCCAAGGAGGAGGCGGGGGCGGCGCTGGGCTCGGCGCTGCCGGGGGCAGCCGCTGAGGCGGCGGACCTGTCCAGCATGGGCCGCCCGGCCTTGCGCTGCGTAATGCCGTTGACGGACTCGAGGTGCGTCAGCAGCCGCTCGATCATCACGTACTTGTTACCCGAGCTGCGACAGGGGGGGACGGACGAGGGGGCTCGGAGGATTGGAAGGCGTTCTCAGTCCCCTCCCAGCTGTTGGGGCATGCTGGCCTGCGGTCAGGGCCGCCCCTCGGCTGCACACTCTCCCCTTCCCCCCCCCCGGCCCTCCTCGCGCCCCACCTGTCCATGCCGAAATGCTGAAGCGCCATCCGCAGCTCCTCCACTCGCATACGCCGCACGTCAGTCATGGTCAGCCGGGTGTAGTCCACGCCCTGCGCGCCGCCGCCGGCCGCAGCGTCGTCCTCCTCGCCGCCCTCCTCCGCCCCGGCGGAGGCAGGCGGCGCGGCGCGCAGCGCGGCTAGCCTCGAGGTCAGGCGCGCGCCGGCGTCGGGGTCCGCAGCGGCAGCCTGTTCACGCCGAGGGAGATCCCAGTGAGGACTCAGGGTTGATGTCCGCCAGGTACTGCAGCATGTGCAATCAACAGGTCAAGACGGAGGATCACTCGGGCATCGGACACGCAGCCAGCACCAATGCGGCATGTTGCGCACGTCAGCCCCGCCCGCTCGCCTTCCTCCCCGTCCGTTCTTCGTCTCGCCTGCCGCCCCACCTCAATCTCCGCCTCCAGCGCCTTGTCCGCCTCCAGCCGCACCAGCGTGTCCATCAGCACGTCCCGGGCCGAGTAGCTGGGGTTCACCCTCCGTTCGCGGAGCATCTGCGGTCACGGCGAAACGGGCGAGGAGGGGGTGGGATGCCTGGCGGGAAGCGGCCAAGTGCGCGCGGGTCTGCGGTGTGATAAATTTGGAGCGCGTGACGCCCTGGCGCTCGGCCCTTCCGCTCGGCTCTGCAATGTCCCCGACCTTACTACCGCAACGGAAATGAGGGACCGACCCGAGGCACGGCCACGCGACAGGGTTCGGGCGCCAATTCTTAAGTTCCCCGCTTCGTCCGCGCGCGGCCATTGCCTTCCCACCTCCCGTTTCCCTATGCATCCGACCGCACCCTGGCCCCTCGTCTCTCGCCACCGCCAGCATCACTGGGGCCCCTGACCCCGGTAACTCCCCTTCCCCCGCCCCACCTTGTACAGCTGCTGCCGAGTCTTGTCGGCATACTCCTTACGCAGCCTCCGGCTCTCCGCGTCCAGCAGCAGCCGCCGGTCCGCGGGCGTCAGGGAGGCCGGGTCAAAGGGCCGTGGGGGCGGGCTACCGGCCCGTGCTGGGGCCTCCTCCTCTGCCTCCTCATACTCCTGCTCGTCCTCTTCGTACTCATCCTCCTCCCCGGCCTCCTCCGCCTCCTCAGCCGCCTCGGCCTCCGCCTCCGCCGCCATGAGCCCGGCCAGCCGCTCCGCGAGCTGGCGCTTGGTGCCGCTGACGGGCGCGTCGTACTCGCGGAGAGAGGCCTCCAGCTCGGCCTTTGTCAGGCCCAGCAGCTGATCGAGCAGCCCAACCTCCGAGCCGGCGCCGACAGCGGCGGACGCGGACGCAGCAGCCCTGGGACTGGGGAGCGGCAGCGTGGGGCGGACGGCTGAGTGACGGGGCGCAGGCCGAGCGAAGACCAAGGCAGGGGCCCGACTCAAGATGAGAACCCGAGGGCAGGGCGCATGCCAGCGGGGACATTGCCGGACGCGAGGCAGGGACGGAGCAAGGTGGCGGTGTTGCCGGTATGAATGACCCCCGGGTCGGGTTGGGAGCGGCCCCAGGGGCAAAGTGCACGGCGAGTTTGCTGTCAGGCGCGGCAGTCAGCCGGGCGGGGGTGGTCACGAAGCCCCGGGCACCCGGTGTTACGCTGCGCCGTCAGCATGCAGCACAATAACGAACGCGGGGTGTGTGCGTGCGAGGCATGGGGCGCATGGCAGCGGGAGTGGCTGTGGATGGGTGTGTGTTGAAAAGGAAAACGCATACGACGAGCGTAAGCGCGAAAGTGATGGCGTCAGTGTAGGACCCAGCTCCCGAGGCAGTCGAAGGGGCGATGTCTCTGCATGTTAGTTCGGCGGCGACCACCACCGTAGCCCCCGATGCGGCCCAGAATTCTCTCTGGGGTGACCCTATGCAATGCCGTGATGGAATGCGCTTAGTAGATGGGTGTGTGTGTGTGGCGGGCCAGTCCCAGGTCGCCCGTGCCGGCTGCCAGGCGCGAGCGGGTTGGGGGGCCGGCAAAGCCGCGGGGTCGTTGTAGGGCGGTGTTTCATCCCACCGGCCGTGGGTGCCAGCAAAGGGCGCGACACGGCGGGACAAATGCCGCCCGGTAGGTTTGGCTGTCGTGCAATCCAACTCAATGGCGTGCCATGGGCTCGGCGGAGACGTGAATACTGTGTCGGACATTGATTATCTATGACCAGGGATGGGCCGAGTGCAGCATGACGTATACATGCACGGCAAACCACGTCTGTCCACGCCCCTGATTGTCGACTGCGCACCTGGCCTCTACCACATCGGCTTCCTCGAACTCCTCTTCCTCCTCCTCGAACTCCTCCTCCGCCTCCTGCCCCAGCAGCTGCTGCAGCTCCTCGCCGCCCTCCGCAATTATCGCATCCGCCAGGCGCCGCTTCGCAGCATTCAAGGCGGGGTAAAGGGGGTCACTCAACCGCCATTCGCCAACCCAACCACCTGGTGTGGTAAAACGCTTGGACCACGCCCGCAGGCACACTCGAGCGCTGAGCCTGTCTGCTTTCTGTCACGCCGTCTGTACCCTCCACGCGCACACAGCCGCCTCGCCGCCCACCTGCAGGTCGGCCTTCTTGCCCAGGCTACTCATCCCTCGGGCCGCGGCCCGCTGCTTGAGCTCCGCGTACGGCACCTCCTCCAGCGCGTCCAGCACCGCCTCCACCAGCTCCTGTCCCTCCAGGCCAGCTTCCTGCTCGTCAGCAGCCTCCGGCTCCGCCCGCCTGGTCCCCGCTTTCGGCTGCAGCTGCTGCCCCGCCCCCACCGCTGCGCCCCGATCGCTGCGCGTCTGGTGCTCGTTGGACAGCAGGGCCGCCAGACGGACCTGCAGCTCACTGCGCTTGCCGGCTGCGGGCATGCCGCGCTGCTTGAGCTCGTACTGTGGGAAGGAGGGTGGGTGAGCGGGAGAGGTGTGCGTACGAGGGCGTGGGTAGTCCGACGACATGCGCGTGATGGGAAGGGGATGGCACTCTCCCAGGGCATGGGGATTTTGAGAATCAGGTTTTGGTAGTAAGGGGTTGGAGCGTGGAAGGAGGGGATCGCGAGGAAGTTACCCGGGAGGTGAGACAGCGGCGGCGCACAGGTACGGCTGCACGAGCTACAGCCGCCTGGATACTAGCATTATCGTGCAGACGCTTCGTTGTCCCTTCGCAGGCCCTCGCGTGCTCCCACACCGCAAGCAAGAAGGGGAGGCACGCGGCGCCGTGCTCCACACTTGCGTGCCTGCGCACTGCCGCACTGCCCGATACAATCCCTGCGTATGCACCACTACGCCACTGCTCACAGCATCCACAGCCTCAGGCCCGCTTGGGCGTGCTCGTCCTACTACACCCTACCTGCATATCCTTGAAGCTCATGCGGTCCACATACTTCATCCAGTACTGCCCATTCATCAAGTCGCCAGGGGGCGGGGGCGGGCCCAGGTCATCGTCCCCGTCCTCACCCTCGTCCACATCAGCAGTCGACCTGAGGTCCGTATCCCAGCACAGGTCCGCGGGATTACATCTGCACTTCAAGTTTCAGCAATGCTTGCATCCACGGCACGGGGCTGGCATGAGTTGAATGGTGTCAGGTGGAAAACCCCACCCACGCCATGCCCCCACCCCTGCTGTGTCCCTGGCAAGCTGCTTGCCATCATACTAGGCCAATTATAATTGAAGATCCCCATTGAAGTATAGCGGGAGGATGTGCTTGGTACACCCTGGGTTGGACCAGCTGTTGAACGCCGGCATGGCGCCGCCGCGAGGCTCGCGACAGCTTTGAGCTGGGCTAACCATGCTCCCACCTTGGGCCACGCTTGGCCTCGACAATGAGCCTCCGCCCAAGCGGCAAGTAGGTGGGCAGGAGACGTCGCGGCGAGCATTGCGGGAGCGGCAGTCGGCAACCAGGCCGCACCCGGCCCGCAACTTGCGGGCCGAGAGTCAGCATCTGAAACCGGTTGGGATCAGCCCTGATAGGAGAGCTTTAGAGCATGGTGCAAGTCGACGCCGAAAGGCGGAAAGAGTAGCCCAACCGAGGCGGGCAGCCCTTCTATACACGAGTATATGATGCAAAGTTGCACCACGAGAGCACCCTGGACGCTTTGCCCACGTCCAGCGTAGTGCCGTGCGGGCGGTGTTTTGCTTTTGTCGCGCCGGAACAGCCTGCCCTGTCCCTTTCCCGCCTCTTCCCCAACCCGACCACACGTCGCACATAGAAAAATGACCAAGGAGGAGTACGAGGCCAAGGAGGGCGTTGAGGTGCGCGCTGCCAAGCAGGCGAGAGGCAATGTAGACTCGCGGTTTATCAAAGTTTGCTTCCTGCCCTCCTTAGGAGGTCGAGGACGATGATGAGATCAGCGATGATGACGACGATGAGGAGGATATTGATGAGGGCGGTGAGACGCCCGGTGTGCGGCGGCGTCGATCGACAAGTCGGGGGCATTGGGCCGCGTGCACTGGTATAGCCTTGTTTGGAGATGCATGAGCAGCTGATCGGGCCGCGGAGGAGCTGGAGGCTCAGCAAAGAGGACCTATGCGAGCTGGATGCCGGCTGGGCCGCCAGTTGACGCTTTTGCGCGCTCGGTTACTGCAGCTGCCGGTAATCATAGCAGCTGCGTTGCTCCAGTTGTGGACGTGCTCGGACCCAGCGAAGTGGAGCAGGAGCTTTGAGCGAGCCGCATGCCGGCATGGTTCTGGATAGCAACCCTGCGCCGTGATCTCAGACGAATGGAACAGTTGCAGACTCGGACTCGGTTGGGCAGAGGGTGGTCCTCTGAACGCGGCAAGCGTATACGCAAGGCCGGAGGTCTGGCAGTTTCTCATGGTCGGTTTTTTTCTTTCATATGCAGACGAGGAGGGCGCCGGTGGCCGCGGCAAGCAGAGCCGCAGCGAGAAGAAGAGCCGCAAGGCCATGCAGAAGCTGGGCATGAAGCCGGTGCCGGGCGTCTCTCGCGTCACCATCAAGAAGAGCAAGAACGTGAGCAGGGGATTTGTTTCGACAGTAAGGGGATGCCGGGAGGGGCACTTAGGGGGGCTCGTGTGTTTTGACCCTGGACGGCGCGAATGAGCCCGCTGAGTCTCTTCCTGCTCCCACTGGTCCGTGTTCTTGCGTCGTGGACATGGCGTTTCTCGGCGACGGCCTTGTTGCCCGGCACTCCGAACGGTTCGCCGGGCCCAGTGCTGCCCATGGCCACCTTGATTCCTTGCACCACCAAACGAAGCACGGCTTCCGCGCGTCTCCTCGTTGCCTTGCGTCTACAGATCCTGTTCGTCATCCAGACCCCCGACGTGTTCAAGAGCCCCAACTCGGACACCTACATCATCTTCGGCGAGGTGCGCGCAGGGCCTGCAGCGGGGCATACCGGCAGCATGTTTCAGGGCTCGGAGGGCAGCTGCTCTGCAGGGCTGCGGGACCCGGAGCTTCCGTGGATATGACGGATGGCGGCGCAAAGAGCCCTGGCTGAGAATGGCGCGCAGCATAGCAGCATCACCCAAGTCCTCACGGGAACGGACAGCCAGGGAAGCAGCCGTGGTGTGGGTTGGAATCAACAGAAACCTTGATAAGTTATGCAGTTCAGTCGCTTGGGCCGCCTCGTCTGCATATGCAGTGCTCACGGCTCGGCGCCCATGATCCTCGTCAGCAAGTCAGCCGCCAGGGTGGAGAAGCACAACGGGTTCGGATTTCAAGTCCCGCCCTGCGGCTTTGCATGCCCCTCTCTCACCCTGCTTGCCCCCCTCCCCTTCCCACCTCCTGACCAAACCCAGGCCAAGATCGAGGACCTCAGCGCGCAGACTCAGGCTGCCGCCGCTGAGCAGTTCAAGATGCGGCCGGAGCCGGAGGCGGCGCAGGCTGCCGGCGCGGCGGCCGGCCCCGCCGACGACGACGACGAGGAGGTGGACGACAGCGGCGTGGAGCAGAAGGACATTGAGCTGGTCATGACGCAGGCCAACGTGAGCCGCGCTAAGGCCATTAAGGCGCTCAAAAACGCCGAAGGCGACATTGTGTCTGCAATTATGGAGCTCACAATGTAAACACCGCGACCAGTGGGCCACTGCCGGCTGGCTGGCTGCGCCGACGCCCGAACAGCGGCGGTGCCGAGGCAGCAGGAGGATGGGGCGGCAGGCGGCAGCCGAAAGGGCAGCAGCGCGGGCAGCCAGGCGGCGACGAGGCGCGTTGCTAGTCGAGGGAGCAGGATGAGTTGCGCCGATGGGGCGGTTTTACGCGCTGTTTGTGCGGGTTGCCCGGGGAGCGGCGCGAGCCTCGGTGCCGCAGCGCGGTGTGCCACATGCAGGTGGTTGAGACGTGTCGAGACGGACGGGCACGGCTCCGCGGTCGGGGTTCCCGTGCACGCGGGGGACTCTCTCCTCGTTGTTGGGCGACAGCAGCGCTTGCCTCCGTGCTCCTGGTGCCTCCGTGCCTGCCCAGGGCGGTAGCTACGGGGCAGAACACGGCCTGGCGGTGCCCGAGCCGTGTCCGTCGCGGGGTGGAGTGTAACTAAAGGGCAAATCGTATGCCAGGTATGAGGTCGCTATGAACGGCGTGTATCCATGCCGCACAAGCAGCGTGTAAGTGTCCCAGCGCCGTCGGGTAGGCGGACTATGCAGCCTCCGTAGCACGGAGTCCAGACCCCGAGGGCATGCCTGCGGCGTTGTAGCTGAAGGGCCATGGGGAGGTGCCGAATCCATTTTGCACAGCTATGGACGGACAGCCGCGCCCGCCATTGTCAACCGCTGACTACGAACGCAGCCTTGCGTTGGACAACCTCCCGCTGGGTGGGAAACATACTGCAGCCACACAGCAAATTGGGACGAGCAGCCGTCCGCATTTAGATATGCCACCGGCAGCATACAACTTCGGATTGCGTAGGGACGCAGCCCTGCGTTACACTGTAAGGCCATCAACGGTCAGCCAGCAAGATAGCACAGCTCGTCGAATGCGCGTGACGCAGGACCCCGCAGCGCACACCAACACCCACAATATAAACCACCTGCAGTAAACGTACAACGGCGACAAGCCCCAGGCCCTGCTGACGTGCTGAGTGCGCCCTCCATAGCGTACGATCATCAAGTACGCCAGGAGAATGCCAGGATCTCTCTCTGCAGATTTCTCTTTATTCCAGGCTCACCTCCCCTGTCGCCACCTGTCATCACAAATCCTACCGCCAGCGCTCCAGCCCGTCCCAGAGCTATTGCACGCGTGCGCCAACAGTCTAACCGACGAGCAGTCCAACAGACGAACAGTCCAACGGACGAGAACAATATCTGCATACAAGTCCTCTGGCCCAACGCCGACACACCATCCACCGTCCCATCCCGCTAGCACCGCACGGGCAGCACCCAGGCTTCCTCTCCCGTCACAACCATCCTGCCCGCCCCCTACCCCGCTTTACATGGACCGCAGCGCTCCCGTCCGCTTGAAAATACCCCGCGCCGTCGCCAGCAGCCGCTCGCCGCCAAACCCTGAAGCACCCGCGCCCGCCAGCCCGAGCGCCGCTGCCACCGCCGGCGAGGTGGAGGCCGAGGGCACCGGCGGCACCGCATCACCCTCCGCTGGCGGCATCAATAGCTCGAGCTCCACCTCCACCGTGGTCCGCAGCTGCTGCCCCACCCCGGGCGCGTCCCGAATGGACAGCACCCGCGAGCGCAGGATGAGGTCCGTGTCGGGCGGCGTGGGCTCCAGGTAACGGACCTGCACAGCATGGGCAGGGCGTGTCACCGGGTCGTGGAGGGGAGGGGAAACCGGAAAAGGTGCTCTGCGGCACATACAAACTCTCACGCGAGCCGTTTCGACCCTCTCGCATCCTTCTCCTCCTCTCCCCCCCCGCTCCTCTCCCTGCAACCGTTTCCCCACAGGAAAGAGTTCAACCCTCCATACCAGACCCGCACCTCCATGGACGCTGTAAGGGTGAGTGGCGGTCGGGGCAGGCAGCCCTTGTCCATCAGGGCGATGGCGGCAGCCCAGTTGCCTGCGAGCGTGAGGCGAGGGGCAGGTGGGGTCGGCAAATCGCATGTACTAAGAGGTTTGCGCGGCTGAGGTGAGGCTTGGGCGACAGCCGTCCGCGAACCCCCCGCCAAAGCCCCTTTCCCCTGCCCCGCCCCACTTGCGCGCCAGGGCGTGGTCCGCTGCTCCCAGCGGCCCAAAGTGTTGACACGCTCAGGCCAAGCGTGCGGCAGCCGGGAACGCTACCAGGCACGCGGGGCCGCACTGCACCCGCCCGGCCGCACTCTCTCCCCACGCCCCTCATCCCTCGTCCGCTCCCCACTGCTTCCCACCGCTCCCACAACTCCCGCTGCCCGTGCCCACCGTGGCAGTCCAGGAGTGTGGACACCACGCCCCCGTTTATGATGCCCGGGAAGGCAATGTACTTGGAGCTGACACGCGCGCGGCCCTCAAGGCGGCCCAGGCCCCCGCCCGGCATGCGGCGGGACTCCAGGCGGAGGCCGTCAGGGTGGGCCGGACCTGGGGTGAGGAAGGGGCCCAGGTTTCAGCGGCGGGCGACATAGAAGGGGCAAGGAGCGAAGTGGCGTGTGGGGTGGGAGGGAAAAGCAGATTGGATGGCCATCTTATGCCATCCTACACCGCATACGCAACTTAACACCACCGGGCCTACGTGCACCAGCAGCAGCACCACCATCCACGACACGAGCATCTCCGATACCACAGGGGACCGCACGACCACTCGCGCATGTCACTCCGCGCACAGCTACTGCCCCAGTCGCTACGTTCGTAGGTACACGCGTACAAGAGCTTGAGGCACCTACCGCAGCCAAAACAAAGCGACTCTGGGTGGTACGCCTCCTGCGGCAGCGCGGGCACTTGGGGCGTAAGGAGCATTTGGGGTGCAGAAACGACCGACGCCCTTGTGACGTGAGTTTCAAAACACCTGCCTGCACGCTCAGCTCCTGGCCGACGGGTTCCACGACGCCCTCGACTACGGCGGGGTGGTGCGGACTCCGGCAGGGGTTGACAGGAACACCATCATGTTTGAGCCTCTCCCACGACGGGCTGCTGCCACCAGCGGCACCGCTCGAAAGCTGCCTGGCGAGCGTTGTGAGCGTCGAATCCCCTAAGATGACCCCGCCAAGAAGTGTCCCTAGCCGCCAGAGCTGTGTCGGAGCTTCAGGCGTAGTGCCAGCATGTCGGAATGACTGGCATAGCACTGACAAAGCCCGGCAGCTGCGCATGCCGGGCTGTTGTGCCTGTCGGCAAAGGGCTGCAGGCCAGATGGCCAGGAACGCAGTTTCCTAGTCAGGACTAAATCGCAGCAGTCGCACTGTCGCTGCGGTATCAAGGTTACGGGCCCTCAACGTGACGGAAAACTTCAGTCAGAAACGCCAACGCGATTTATGGTGCCACCTTAAGTACTTCCTGTTCAGACGAGGTTATAATACCTTGTGGGGGGGTCGGAACTCAGCGCTTGCCTGGTACACTGGGAGCCGTTGCTCGTTGGACCGCCGTGCCCGCGCCGCCGCGCCTACCCAACTAGAACTCACACGCAACATGCCAAATCTTGGGGTATGCGCCAGAGCTCCATGTTTCGAGGTCCTTGATATTGCTGGATCTGCGGAAGGCAGCGTGCTGGTACGAAGGCCAGGCGGCATCCAAGACGGAGCTTGCAAACACGCATCGCAGTAGTCGGAGCGCTTGCGGGTTGGTGAAGCGCGGGCAGTACTTGGCTACCTGTGGGCATAGTGAGGGCCGTCAGCGGGCGTACCATAACACCAGGTGACCGAGATGGTCAGGACACGTTAGGGCAAAGCGTCCGAGCATGGGGATTGCGGTATGTATTTCCGGGTACGGGCCAGCGGGCATCTATGGAGTTCCGATTTCGTCCGGCTCCTGCATGAGGATGCTACGCAGCCGTGGGTTCCTCATGCGCACGCGCATGCGTGTGCGACGAGAACCAGCTTTAGGCACCAGAGCCGCAGTGCCCAGGCCATCTAGGATGAAGTTGACGCGCAGCCCGTAATCCCGCGCCTCCTCGGTGCTGGCGGCGGCATCACCGCTTCTGGATTCCCCGCAACGTCCGGTCAAGGAGGAGCGTGTTTTGGGTCTCGGCTCTGTGCGTGATGGGGGGAGTGCCCAATCGTCGTGGCGGCGTTGCTAATCGCACCGACGGCAAGGACTGCCCCCTTGGTGGCGGCGATCGTGGCGGCGGCAAAGCAACATCTGCTGCTGTGGTGGCGGCGGCGGCGGCGCCGCTGCCGCAATGGATCCGGGGTAGCACCCGCGAGGCCTGTGAACTCCTGGTTCCGGTGCTGCAACGGCAGCCAATCCATGCATGGAGCGCACGCGCTTCTCATGCCGGCGCTGGGGCCGTATGAGCAGGGCGGCTCATGCGGACCGTATGTCAACTATACGATAAAGGGACAATGGACAGCGGGTCTCTTGTTTCGTGCATACCACCACACTTTCGTCTACGGCGCCCATGTGGCATGTCCCCTCCGCTGCCTTGAGCCAGGGCGTGCCATGGCGTGTGCAGTCTTCTCTTGGAGCAGGTGGAAGGTACAGCACAAAGAAACTGAGGGTACTCTTCGTATCTCGAGGAGGGAGGGACTTGGACTCTGGGTAACGCAGATTATGCCTTGCTCAGCTTATGTGGAGAGGCCCTTACGGGCTGCATTCTGATTGCGCGTTGGCACGTTGTAGTACGGTGCTCCATCCTCACGACACGTCATGCCCGTTCGTCATGAGTATGATGGTGAAGGGGAGCTACGTAGACTCTTCCTCGGTGAAATTCTGAGGTGTCTGGCGGTGACACCCGAACATCGCCCGCAGACTCAATGGCCTTGGTGGAGCCCTCCGCTAGCATCGCTGCCGCCTTCTCCGCCGCCTTGATGGGCGCATGTGTGCGTAGCTGCCTGAAGACGCGAAAGGGGTGCTGTGCTCGCGTGGCGGTGCCGTACGACAGAACAGTGAGCAGAAAGAGGGAAGCCACCTCTATGGGCATACACACCCAGCCCAGCATGAGGCTTGAGTGGGGGAGTCTTTCTCTCAAGTCTTCGTTGGTTCTGTCTGGGTCGAGCAGGGTAAACGGGCTGCAGGCTAGGCTGCTTGTTGTTGCTTACGAAGCCTACCCGAAGGCACGACGTTTCCACCAGGCATGGTCGGCGGAGGGCATGAGCAGACAGGCCCTCCTGTCCCAGCGGTATAATTACCTGGCTTGACTTGGGCGCTTATGGGGGATATTATGCGGGTAAGGAACGTAGTAACGAGTGGTAGTGCTGCGTGCGGCGGCGCTGCCCTGGGCAGCGGCTCAGCCAACAGGCTCACATGTCAGCAGTAGGTCTCTCTTACACGCCCTTCCGAACAATGAGGTGTCTAGGACTCAGTACACAGGGAGTTGGTTGGGTGTCGAGAGACAGCCGGTCTCTCGACATACGCAGGCTAAGAGCAGCTGGCGTCTGCCGTACACTCCGAATCACCACCAAATCTAGCACAGCAAACCGCAAACTCTAGCACGGACGAGCCAGGCTGCATCACGAGCCTGCTCGTAATCAACGACAAGGAATACAGGGCCATAACCGGCCTCACCACCACATGCCCATGCACATTGCATGTCCATACCCGCCATCTGCACAACACGGACTTTCCCGCGTTGCCACGCATCCTGTCAAACACATGATATGGCGTGACAGAACGGGGACCTGCTGGGCGCTGCCGTCGACACTGCCACAAGCCCTTCTGCGGCCAGCGGTTACTGGACTGTGCAGTGTGTACGCCAGGTTGGTCTTGGTAACGGGTCAACCGGCCCCGAGTTGCATTCCAGGTCTGTACACGGCCGGCTGGGCGGGCTGGGCGCACGGAGGTCTGGTAACCGCTGAGCGCCGTCGGACCGGTGACCATGACGACAGCACCATCGCAGCTCAACCTTGAAACCGTGCAGTACACCAGGTGAAGTCCGACAAAGTGGGTAAGATGGCAAACCGGTCTTGGGGGGGCGGGA
>LSYV01000068.1:470112-480127 GCA_001584585.1 Gonium pectorale
CGTGCCGGTGCGTCTGTACCGTTGCTTCATGTGAGATGGGGAAGAAATACAAAGGAGTAACATGCCCTGGGCGGAGTTGTTGGCTTCAAAGATAATGCATGTCGCGACGCTTGGTGTAACGTGTAATGCCTAGCCTACCTTGGCTGGATGGTAGAATGAGCGGCTAGACACGGTACGCAGCCCAAGTCCTACGAGGGTCCGTGTGCTCGTCTCCTTCACCCGCCCTACTCGCCATGTCTCGCCTAGGAGTATGTATGTCCAAAAAATTGGCGATGGCTTCCCTGTTTCTGACCAAGCAATCTGGTAAACCTGGTAACTGATAGCAAACGTAAGGACCGGATAGGCCCGCCGTGATAGGATGGGGCCGCCATTTCCTGGCTGACATGGAACAGCACGTATGCCCGCTGCCGCTTATGTCAGGATGTTCTGCTGGCCTTTGGGTGCGACCAGAGCTTGCATACGGCCTCGTCACGAGCGTGTGTTGAGACGATGTTTGCCCTAGAGGTGAAGACCAGTACCCCGCAATGGTGACGAGACGAGAGTGTTTGGTTCAGGGCCTCACAGTCAAAATCCCGGAAGTTTCGTGCTGAACCCCGTCCCACCCGGAGCCCGACATTTGCATGGTTGCAGCTGGCTGCGTCGTTCTGGATGGGCGGGATTGGGACCTCGGAATGGCAGTAAGTGCTCAGTGTCCGTGCACCGGGCGCCCCTGTGGAAATAACGCCACGGCGTGTGCTGCAAGGCCCACGGCAACGGCAACACGACGGTCGCACGAAAACTGGTGGAGAGGGCGGGAAGGCAGGCGGATTGTAATGGCACGACAAGGGCCGTATGGAGGCATCCGCGCTGCATTGCTGACGCGAAGAGGGACCCGGCCCAACCTCCAGCCGCTCCAGCACGCTCTCTGCGCCCTGTGGCTGCACCTGCGCTGCCGATGCGCATGGTTACGGCAGACGGAGTCCGGCCGCGGGACATGACGACAGCACTGATCTACCATGCCGCTTAAAGGAGTGTGAAATAAATCAAAGCGAGCCGCACTTCTTGCGCTTTCTTTCCTACACTACCTCCAGCTTACATCGCCTTCATGGATAACATGAGTACGCGCATCTAGGGCGACTCATCGAGCTCGCCGCCTGCGAGAGCGGATTTAGAGCCCCAACCCCCAACACCTACGGTGCCGCTGGCACCGCACGCGCGGGCGGCCCTCCTATAATCCAATCGAGTCACCTTTACCATCATGAACGCCCAGTCGTAAGAAGAACGCGCGAACGCACCAGTGAACGAAGGTCGCGGCGCGCGTTCACGGCAACGCGCCAAAGAGGCATCTGGCGCCGAGCACCTGATGCGAGCCATATGCAGATGCGTCGACAAAGTTCTCGCCTCGTGGTGGGTTGTCAGCGCATGGCGCCTGCGCTCCTTGAACCGGCCAAACCACAGACAAGATACAAGAAGCGCGCGGACCCTCGCCTTCCCAAATGTCACTTTAGTACTGGTTCCAGAATACGTGCGCAGTCGCAGTAGCTGCGCCGCCCACAGCGCGTGTAGTTGGCTGCCCCCCGGCCGCAAAAAGATAGACCCATGTCTTGTCCATGGCGGTTATGCACTTTCACAAATTAAATACCACAGCATGGATGCCGTGATGGTACCAGTACACACATGTGGGCCTTCAATCACACAGTCACGGTATGCAACGGAACATTAAGGCTTCAGTACGCACGGCAAATCGGTTAGAGCCCCTGTTCAGGCGCAGCACGCGCGCACTTGCACGCGGCGCAGCCCCAACCGAGCATGAACATAAATCCCAGACCCATTTACGTTATTTCACCCACTTGATCCCGATTCGCATCGTCAGCGGATCAAACCGCCGGGTCCACGCTGGCCCCCGTCCAACAGGCCGTTGCCTCGCCCAGACGCGTTGCCATAACGGTGAACGGCATTCATCGAGAGATTGCCGCTCCCCTGCGGACCCAGGCCCCCCATCATGTCAGGGTGCCCCCCAAGCATGCCTCCACCAAGCCAGCCGCCCCCGCCTCCGAGCCCGCCCAAGCCCCCGCCCCCGCCACCTGGCATGTTGAGATTGAGCGTGGGGCCTCCACCCTGGGGACCGGGCTTGCCGAACACGCTGCCACCGCCGCCGAGCCCCAAGCCGCTACTTCCAAGCCCCCCACCGCCACCCAGGCCGCCACCAGTGCCCATCAAGCCTCCACCACTCCCGAGGCCGCCACCGCCGCCGAGGCCTCCTCCGACTCCCATGCTCCCCCCGCCGCCGAGAGGACCTCCGGGCCCACCGCCTAGCGGCATGCCTTTAGACCCCGATCCTCCCAGCGTCGGGCCGGGTCCGCCTAAGAGGTCGGGAGACAGCGCCCCGCCCGCACCGGGCGGCATACCTGAAGGCCCAACGCCGTTCTCCATGAGCCCTCCAGAGGGCGAGATGCCGCTCAGATTGCCCGACATGTTGTGAGGCTGGTTGGACATGCCCAGGCCGCCGCCGCCCTTGGCACTGAGCTCGCCGTTCATGCCGCCGCCGCCCATCTGGCCAGCGGCCTGCCGCGCCATCGCCGCCGCGTGCAGGCTTTGGAGCTCCTGCTTAACGGCGGCGGCGCTCATGCCGCCCGGCCCGCCGTCACCGCCGCGCATGCCGCCCACGTCGAGGGAGCCAACGGGCCCGCTGCCAGTGCCGCCCATCATGGACTGCATCTCCGCCATTGCGCCGAATGGGTTAAGCCGCTGCTGTCCGCCGGGGTTGCCGCCGCCGAGCCCGCCGCCCATGCCCGGGCCCATGCCGAGTCCACCGCCGAGACCGCCACCCATGGGGCCGCCGCTCATGCCAGCGCCTCCCATGGCCCCGCTGCCCATGGAACCGTTGCCCATATTGCCTCCCATGCCTGCGCTGCCCATGCCGCCTCCGCCCATTCCGTTGCCCGCGAGGCTGTTGCCGCCCATGCCGCCTCCGGCCATGTCCTGCTGTCCGCTCTGCTGCTGCATAAGCGAAAGCTTATCTGGGGCCCCACCGGCTGACGAGCCGTTGGCAAAGTGCTGATGCAGCAGCATGGCGTCCTGCGGTGTCAGCGTGTTGTTGCTGCCCGGCCCACCGCCCATGCCGCCTCCGCCCATGCCGCCTCCGCCCATGCCACCTTGCCCCATGCCGCCTTGCCCCATGCCGCCTCCGCCCATGCCGCCTCCGCCCATGCCGCCTCCGCCCATGCCCATCATCATTTCCAGCGACTCCCCGCCGCCCATCCTGCCAGGGTATGGGCCAGTACGGTAGGAGAGAGGGATGATGTATGTACTCAGAACGAGCAAACCGCGTCGGATGGACTCCCTCCAGGCAACTGGCTTGGGAGCCCGGAACTGGGCGCGGCATGGAGACCCTCACGAGTGATTCTTTGTGAGGTCATGGATGTGCAGGTGTTCAGGCATGCGCCTACCTCTATCACGTCCAGCTTAAGTTTGTATCCGGTTCGTTCCGGGCAACACGAGCTGCACGCACCCATTCGGGGCTTCTGCCCTTACCCGGTCTGCGTGGGCCCCATGTTCGCCATGTTGCCCATGCCGCCCGCGTTGCTCCCGTCCTTGCCGAACACCAGGGCCAGCACGTTGGAGAGCGCCAGCACGTCGCAGTGGTAGGGGAAGGCCTCCACCACGAACAGCGCCGCCTGCACGGGCGACAGCACCTGGTACAGCACCTTCAGGAACAGCTCCATCACCGTCTTCTGCTCGCGGAGGAGCGACTCCTGTGGAAACGCAGGCAAAGAAAATATCGTAATTCCTGGAACAAAGCCGACACACCACTCACTTCAGCCAAACAGGCTCTCTCTCCATGAAAGCCTGATGGGATAGCGCGTCTTGAGGCTTTGATGGAGAACATCAGGGTTACTCGGAAGGTAAGGACACGTCCTGTCATGCAGAAGGGGTATCTGGTGCCGATAGGTGGCTACAGCGCGCACTACGCCTGCCTTCGCCTGGTGAGCCCTCCTGTCAGCTAACCAGGTGACGCTCCCCGTGCCTCTTCAGCACTTGCACCGGACCTTGAACATGTCGACAATCCGCTGTAGCAGGAGGGCGTTGCGCGCGAAGTACAGGTAGCCATGCTGGATCAGCACCGACATGTTGGACACCTCCTCAACCAGCATACCGCCAGGTCCCGTGCTGCAGGCCGCCGCCGTCAGCTCTGCCGCCTGGCGCGCCATGGTGGCACGCTCCTGCAGCAGCACCTGCATCTTGGCCACGTGAAGCTCCCGCGCGTGGAGGATGGACAGGACCTGCAGGTTGGAGAGCTGCAGCTGCGCAATGACGTTTATCCAGTGGCTCTTGTCCAGCTCCCAGTCGGTGTTGGAGGTGCTGGCGTAGTCCTTACTGATCGTCTCCAGCACGTAGGGCGTCTCTGGCTTGAGTATCTGCAGGCAGACCTTGCTGATGGTGTGCACCAGCGTCTTGATGTCCGCTGTGACCTTCTCAGGCAGGTTCTTGCCTTTGGCAGTGCGAAAAAGGGAGAGCAGCAAGGGCAACAACAAACGTCAGTAAGACATCATACCAATGCAAGACGATACAGCCGTATACATCCTTAGCTTAGCACATGGCCGGCATGGCGCAGCACGTGGCTGCATACCGTTTTACCCTAACCCTGGCTCACCCGCCCGCCACGCTGACCACCCGCCCGACCCGCGCCCGCCCGGACCTGTAATATCATAGCTTGCCAAGTTTGACTGGACCAGGTAGTCCTTCAGCGCCTGGACCGATGAGCAGTATGCCTGCTTCAGCTCCTGCTCGGTGATTAGGGGATTGCCAGCCTGAGCGCTGGGTCCCGCAGCTGATTGCTCTGTGGGAAACAGTAAATTGTCAAGCATAGCTCATTGTAAGCACATTTGCATGCTGCGCTGTAATTGCTTACCGCCACGCATGGCCAGAGCTTGCTTCAGTCGCATAAGCTCCGTGTCCTTTTCCTTCAGCGCCATCTCCAGTTGTATAGTGCGTTCGCTAACAGCTGCAAACCTATTCTGCAGCTCCTGCTGCCCCTGCGTGTTGGGGCTAGCAGTCCCTCCCTCAGCCATTTCTCTTGGCCGCTTCGCGCCTCGGCCGCTGCTGCTGCAAGAGATAACAGCGACATGGACAAACGCGTGAGAGGGGGCAGGTCAGGATGTGCTCGTCGGCAAGGTTGGGTGTGCGGTCCACGGAACAGAGCGACACGCGACAGGTGCTCTGAGACAACACAAGGCAAGTTGCTGAGCTGTGGGGGTGCTGCGCGGACAGCCACGCTAACATCCGCTCCGCGTAGACGTCTCCGCGTAGACGTCCCCTCCTTCGCTACAATCATTCGTCGCAGGTATGAGTCGCGCATGCTTTTCCAGGCCAGCCCGTCTGCATCTCACTGGTAGAGCCCTTGCAAAATACCTGGGTCTTTGCTCCGGCACGGCCTGCTCTTGCATGGTCTTCGCCCCCTTGCTCCGGTTGCTCGTGGTGGTCTGTGTAACCTCTGAGTCCGCGGCAGGCTCTTCTTTCAAAGGCGGCCCAAGCCTGGATGGCGCTTGGGCCGCCTGAGCACCCGCAGCTGCAGGATCCTTGCTGCTGTTGTTCTGGTCCGTGGTCGTGACCGGCGACGGGCCGGTAACGGGCCGGTAATCAACTTGAGTGAGTTCGGGCTCTTGCATGTTCAAGGAGTCCGAAATGTGGGCCAATGGCCGGGCAGTGAGCACATCACTGAAATTTCAATCGAAATGGATACAATATGGAAGCGGAAACAGAAGGCCGAACTTGTCTTCACGCCCAAACACGCCAAATCAGACAGAGTATTTGTAAGCTGGGTAATGAGTTGGAATGAGCAATGCCCAGTAACCAGGCTTGGGCGCTTGATGCCTGCAAAGTCAAAGTGAACCAGGCTAACTGCCGCGCCCGGCGTGGACGTGCATCACGGCACCCTGGCAAGATGACCTCCCAAGATTGCGCTCTGTTGCTGTGCTCTACCAGGACTTATCACGGCCTTTTGCTACATAACAAAAGTCCGAAGAGAGCGACCGTGTCCTGTCTCATTCCGACAAAGAAATCTCCAAAGAAATAAGAATTATTTCATGAGATCATGACAGATTCCTGTGCACACTAGGCGAAAAGCATGCCCCATCCCCGGGGGAGAAGGCCTGCTGGCGTATGCAACCATGTAACCATTAGCAGTTGAAGTCATCATTCTCGGCCGCGGCTTTCTGGCCAGGGCAGTGGCTGCTCGCCGCTCGGCAGGCCGCTGTGAGGGCTCTGAGGGCTTGCGGCCACCATGGACTTTGATTTGGATGAGCTTGAGAAGCAGAAGTCCCACCAGGCTCGCGCCTTCAAGCCGGCTCTGAAGCCGGTGCAGCGGCCCCGGCCCCAGCAAGCCGCTGGCCCTGCTCCGGGTGCCATTGCAGCGCCTCCCGGAGCGGGCTCTCCGGTGGCAGCGGCTGCGGGTGCTGGGCGTGGTCCAGTGGGCGCTGCGTACACCGCACGGCCTGGCGCCCCTGTCGGGACCTCGGCTTTAGGGCCCGCCGTCGCAGGCCCAGCTGCCAACGCAGCAGCCAGCTTGGCCGTGCGCAATGCCCCGCATCCCGTGCCCGCGCCGAGCGGACCCAAGGCGATGTCGTCCGAGGCATCCGCCGGTGCACAGGCACGGGAGGACACGTTCCAGAACACTGCGGTTGCCGCCAGCCAGCAGCAACGCGTATCCACAGCCGCCCGCTCTGTCGAACAGTCGCGCTCCCTGAGCGCAGCAGCCGCTCCAGATGCACCTGGATCATCCGAGCCGTCGGGCAGCGGCAGCGGACCTGGTGGCCTTGACGACCTGCTGGCTCTGGCGTCGCAGCCGCGGGCCAGCAAGTTTGCACCGTCGGCAGCCACTCGACGGCCGCGGCAGGCGGGCGCCGCTCCGACCTCGGCCCTGCCATCTGGGGCTGCAGGCTCCCAGCCGGGCCCCACAAGTGCCCCCACATCTGTCCCGGCCGCGCCAGCTCCCAGCGAGCTCGACGCCACGCAACCAACGGCACCCGCGACGCAGGTGCCTCCGTCCCAGGGACAGGGCAACTTGGCGGATGGTCGGTCGCATTTGCCAGTTCAGGGAACCGGGCGTGCTGGCGCCACAACCGTCGCTGCTTCTCAGCCCGCAAGCCAGCCCGCAAGCCAGCCCGCAAGCCAGCCCGCAAGCCAGCCGGCACTACCAGCGGCTGCCTTCGCTGCCGAAGCACCTCCGCCGCCCTCGTCGGAGGGCCCCTCTGACGCCCCGGGACCCAAGCCCACCCCTGACGGCCTGGACCTGCTGCTCGGCATGGCAGCAGCGAACGCGCAGCCCCGGGCTCGCCGCGCCGCACCTGTGGTGCCTCCGCGCCGTGTAGCAGCAGGCGCGCAGTCGCAGGCGGCCCCTTCAGGCAGGCTAGCGGTGGCACCGAGCGTGAACCTGGAGCCCGCGGTGGGGGCTCCCGCCGATAATGCGGCCGGCAAGGGCGCCGCTGCGGTGGCTGCTGCCGCGCCGGGGATGGGGCCGTCTACGGCCACGTTAGCTGGCGCACTTCCTGAAGGATTGACAGCCGCGCCCACTGCTGCAGCGGGCGGCGAGACCTCTCACCAGCCGCAGCATCGCGAACAACCCCGGCTGCCCGGCCTGGACACAGACATAGGTGCACTGCCTAAGCTGCAGCGTAAGGCCGCGCCCATCGTTGTCGCCCGCCGGCGAACGGGCGCTGCTGCGGACGCAGAGGCGGGCACCAGCCGAGCAGGGGCAAAGGCAGCTGTGGGGAAGCCGGCGAACCAAACGCAGTTGGCGGAAGGGGCTGAGGTGGCAGGAGGGCCTGCAGGCGGCAGGACGGCAGAGACGGCAGCCGCCAGTCGGCCCACGCGAGCATCCCTCCTGGTGCAGCCGGTCCGGCTGCCCGATGGAGCCGCCGCAGGGCTCATCGCACCGTTGCACGTGGCGGCGGCGGGTGCTGCAGAGCCGACGACTGCTGCGGCGCCGCCGGCCGCTAAGCGCCGTAGGGTTACCATTGCGGAGCAGATGCTGACTGGGGATGAGTCTGACGCCATGGAAGCGCTGGCAGCGCTTAGAGGTGGCGGGCGCCGCGTCACCGCCGAGAAGCGGCGCCGTGGCGCTAGCGCAGCAGCGCCGGCGGAGACTGAGGCCGAGGTGGGCACGGACGCACAGGAGGCCACGCCCTCCCGCAAGCGCGCCAAGGCACAGCAGCGTGCGGGCCGGCGGGCCGCAACCCGCGTCGCGGACGATGTTGTGGCAGCTGAAGCGGCGGCAGCGGGGTCAGCGGCGGACCTCCAGCAGGCGGTGGGAGGAGGTTCGGCAGCGGCGACGCAACCCGCGGACGCGCAACTGGCGGCGCGGCTGGTGACTGGCCTGCTGGCGTGTGCCTCCACCATGTCGAGCAAGCGCGGCGCGCTGGGCTGGCTGCACCTGCTGTCCACCATGCGGGGGCGGAACGCACAGCAGGTGCGGGGGCGCGGCGGTGCGGGAGGGAGCGGTGCACGGCTGGGGTGCGCAAGGGCACGTATGTTGGGTGGCCGCAGCCCGCCGAACGTGAGGGACGCAACGCGCACGATCGGATCATTTGAAGGGCGGGTACCCCTTCTTGCGGGCACTCGCGCAGCATCCGTTACCGCTTGGTATCCATACTGACCGCACCCGCCTCCCCGCCATCATCATAACCACGGCCGCTACAGCGACCCGCTGCACCCGCCCGCACTGGCGGCGGCGCGCGAAAAAGGGCCACTTTCGGCGCCGCAGCGGCAGCCGCCGCTGCCGGCGACGACGACGGAGCCAGGGCGGAGGACATGGGGATGGCCATCATTGTGCACCCCAACGCTGACAAGCTGCGTAAGCGTGGCAGGCCGCGACGGGCAGCAGCAGCTGCTGGGGAGGCTGACGGCGAGGACGGCGCGCCGTCCGGGCAGCTGCAGCGGCGGCCGGCTGCCAGCGGCGCACGCTCGCGCCGCCGGTCGATGGCGGTGCCGCGCCCGCGCAGCGCAGGCGGCGGCGGAGGCCAGGTGGTGGCAGTGGCTGCAAAGGAGTCCAGGGAGCGGCGCCGGCTGGAGGAGGAGGCGCTGGAGGAGGCGGGGCTGGCAGTCGCGGTGAGCTGGACCGGGTTCCGATCAGGTGTCGAGAAGGAGTTTGAACATGCGGCATGAAAAGTGCATGGATAATACGCCCGTCGGAACGGTGTGGGGGGGGGCCATGGCCTAGAGCGAAGTCGGGGGCCAGGGGTGGTGTCCATAGTAACCGCCCCTACCGGGCTTCAGAACGTCACTCTTCTGAGCGCCCTCAACTTCCCCCGGCAGCGATGGAGGGGCGTGGCCGGCCGGCAGGCAGCAGGACATGGATGGAAGCTCCCGACCGTTGAGCAGCATTCAGAGCCGCTTCGGTGCGCGGGGGATCCTCCGCGCGCCGGCCGCAGAGCTAGTACGTCATGCTCGTCACTGTGCTCGTGTTGCGTCCTTTGGTCGGCGGCCCTCCGCCCCAAACCCCTCAGTCACACCTGCCCGACGCGCCGCCCCGCGTGTCCGCCCGCCCGCTCTGTCCGCCCCATGCTCCCGGGGCCCCGGCCCCCAGAAACTGCCCCCGGTGGACCCCAACGAGGCCATCGACCCGGAAACCTGGTCCCTGCGGAGGATCATCGCCAGGACACAGGTGCGCGGCGGGCAGGGGCCAGGCATGCACGCTCACTTTGCATGCTCGCTGTAATCATGGCAAATGCCCGAACTTCTGTACTGCCCAAGCCAACAACGTAGACAGAACAGGGGACGCATAGGTGATGTATGTCCGTCGGTGTTGTGGGCTCTGGTGGAGAGGACGCCGAAGCATCATGTTGGACCTAGCCTGTATGTTGCAAAACGGCACAGGCCTGGGAGAAGGCCAAGATGGCGGAGGAGCGAGCAGCCGCGCGTACCTCAGTCCCCAAGGCGGGCGCCGAACGGGAAGCACTCGAGTCGGGCGCCGGAGCCGGCGGCGCGCCGGGGCTCGCCGGAGCCGGCGGCGCGCCGGGCTCGCCGGAGTCGTGGGAGG
>LSYV01000068.1:487432-501262 GCA_001584585.1 Gonium pectorale
CCCGTCCACGTTCGGCCCTGGAGGCACATCCGCTCGTCCGCATACGACGGCGAGTCCACTCCGGGGAGCGCGCCCCCCACGGAGCCCGTCGGGGTGCAGTAGTCCGAGCTGGGCGCCGGCGAGGGCAGCAGTGTGGACTGCGGCGAGGCGTACACTGAACCGTTTGTCGAGGCGTAGGCGCTGCGCACGCTGCCGGGGCCCGCAGCAGCGTGGGGCAGCTGCCCGCTGTCGGGTGTGCTCGGACTGCTGGCGGCGACGGCTCGCGGCCCGGGAGCGCCCTCCCCAGCGAGCACTCCCCTGCGCTCGAGGAGGCGGAGCGCCACGCGGTGCTGAATGTGCGCGCGATCGCAAGGCGGCGAAGGGCCGTCGGCGTCACGGAAGGGGCTGTCTGGGTCACTATACGGCTCACCGCCCGCCAGGGCTGTTGAAGCGGTGGCGCTGTTCTGTGTGACGCTGGCGGTGGAGTAACAGGTGGCAGCGGGAGAGGCGGGGGCGCCATGTGCCCCCGCCGGCCCGTCGTTGGCTGAGGCCGCTGCGGCGTCCCGTGGCCCGGCCTCGCTGCGGCTCTGCGGCCGCCGGATCAGGCTGGCGGCGATGGAGGCGTTGCGCGAGGCGATGGGTTCCAGATCGTAAGCGGGGCAGTTCTCCCACTTGCCGCCAACGCTATGCTTTGCGCCCCTGTTCAGGGTGGGGAACCAGCAAGCCAAGTTGCAACCCTCGGCAGGAAAGCGCGCGTGGAAAGCTTTAAAGATATTGAGAAGCGAGTGAAGCAGCTGTGAAACGCGCCGTTTCACGCAGTGCAGACCGAACCCACCCCCGCCGGACCCTGATGGGGCAGCCTAAGGGGCCGAAGAAGGGAGCAACAGCACACTTCATTAGCTGCCACTGCAATAACCGCATGCGTGTAGATCGACGTGGAAGTGTGGCAACGGCCCGGACGCCGGTCGAACCAACGTCAAACACTCACATTCCTGTGCTGGGGGATGCAACCGCGCCCCTAAGGCAACAATGGGCTAGAAATCGAGCTGTGCAGCCCATATCTCCATTGAGCGCGGCCGAGGGCTCCTGCACGAGAGGTAAACGAACGAGGCAGGCCGGGTGAAGCTAGGGCAGCCAGCTCACGCCAAGGGGGACGGCCACAGGCAGGAGCAGGAAGGACCTAGGGACCAAACAGGCTAGCACGCCCGCAGGGCAGCTGCTCCGAGGGCAGGGCGTGAGGGCAGACTGTTGGTCCAAACTTGCCTCGAACAACGTGTTGTGATACTTTGTGTCCGGTGCATCATTTCTGAGCTTCGCCTTTGCCATGAAGGTCTAGGCTAGAAGTACGCATTGCCACAACAGACAGACCTCATGCTTATTATAGCTTGTATGTGTGTATTGCTGCGATGGTAAGATTGTGAGAGTGCGAGTGTGCCTGGGAGCTTTCTGGGAAGCCAATGCACGGCGGGTTTGGGTCCGTGTCACACGTCGCCTCCATGTCACTTCGCCAGTCACAGATAACTTCTCATAGCTCAATGGACAAGACCAGGTCCCTTACCAGAACCCGAAGACAGTCTCGTAGAGTTTCCCTACTCTACTGCGACACGACGGGCCACCTGCCACTGCCCAGCGCTGGGAATGCTACAGTATAATAACATCTCATTAGTCGAAAGAGTTGGCTGATAACTTCGGCCAGTGGTTATGCACCCTTACCCCGGAACCCTCCGATACTTAGGGGCGCAGTTGTTCAAAAGCAGAAGTGCAACAGGCATGCAAAGAGCAGCGTCTGCCGGCCGTGCGAAGCGGGGTAGGACATAACATAGGTAACCGTTTCAGCACATTTCTTCCGTGACATAGAAGCGGTGGGCACCAGTGAACATACTTGGGAACACCAGTTTTTCATAGAAAGCCTTGTCAAAACCTGACAACCAACAATGCCAAGCGCCTCCATGCTCCAACCGAACCCTGCACGAAAGGCAACACTGGTAGTTGCCTCAGCGGGCCTTCACCCGCCCTTCGCCGTCCCTTTGCCACCCTTGCGCTTTGGCTTGTTGATCCCCTTTTTGGCTCGCCCTTCGCCGTCCGCTTCTTGTTGCGCCAGCTCGCGCCCCTGCTCCCCGTCCGCCGCCAGGTCGCTGTCCCACACCAGCACGTTGTCTGCCCACTCGGAGACCTGCAAAAGAGGGGTGTGAGAGGGGTGTGAGAGGGGTGTGAGAGGGGTTGAGAGGGGCAGCTGTATGGTAGGATGCCATGCTTTGAACCCTCTGGCAGAATCTGGTCTGGGCGGCATCAAAAAAGGCCAGGCAGACAGCTAGGGAGTCGCGGCACAGCAATGTGGCGCTTCGCGGTGTTCCATGCGTCGGGGCTGGAACCCAAAGGGAGTTGAAGGTTTTACTGCGATGCGCTGGCAGCAGCTGAACTGCTGAAGTTGTGCCAAATGTCGCCATGGCACTCACACTGCCAAGCAGTAATCGTGTTTGCGTACCGTGCGGCCCCCCCGCCAGGCCGTGACCCGCAGCGGCCACGCAGCACCCCGTTTCTCACCTGGGGAGTGATGCGAACTGTTGACGCAAGTAGCCGCAGCTGCGCCATCGAGATGCACGGGAGGGGAACCGCGTGGATCGAGGAAATACGGCGACACGCAAGATGTCAAAAATGGCCCCGACACCGCCACAGCCCGACGGGAATCCCGCCTCAGTCAACCCCGCCGGGAACTGTGCTACCGGGCCCGCCCGCGCACCTGCGTCATCTTGTTGGCCTCCCGCAGCTGCTTGGCCGCCTCCTCCACGTCCAGCGGCCCTGCCTCCGCGTGGTCAAAGCCCTCGCACACATTGGCCTGTAGAGGGGCCGCGGGGCACCATGCCGGACCGGGTCAACAACCGGCACTTCACCCCATGGGCTGCGCCTTGCCCACTTTTGTTGCTCACTTGCGTATGCGAGGGAGCAGGCGCCCGTGACATGCCGTGACCGCCCATCGACGTAGCATTGGCTTCTGAGCGTTTCTACCACCTGCGACACTCCAACCGGCAAGCCCGTGTGGACCACCCATTGAGGTTTTCCTCCCTTCGTGCCCTGCAATGCCAGCGGGGGATCCTGGCCCTCAGTCGCCTTCCCTGGCCGTGTAAGGGCTGCGGCTTTCCTTAACCCGGCGTCCTCAACCCGGCCTCGCCTTACGCGTCGACGCAACTCGATGCACCTCAATTTGGGAGGTTCAGCGACGCTGCGACGCGGTGAGACCGCTGGGGGGCAGCGCCCTGACGATCCTGGTCCTCGGCGTGCGAGCCATGCCATGCTCATCGTGCCCGCTCCGCCTGTCAATCCGCCAGCCTCAGCCCCTTCGCACCTCCCAGTCGTCAAAACCCGCACACGGCCTGCCCCGCCTGGCGCTATCTCGAACAATAACACAGGCAGTGCCATCTCCTTACAAATATCCACCACCACCACAAAGGCATGCAGCTCCTCGCACCACCACCCTTCCCACTCGATCAGCCCCCTCACCTTCTCCCACTCCCACTCCCGGTCCACCATGAGCTCGGGCCACCAGGGATAGGTGGAGCACTGGCTGGGCCGCACCGGGTGGATGGAGCACTTGTTGTCGGCGCCCAGGAAGATGCACGACTGCGCGGACGGGGGCGGGGGCGCGGGTGGGGCGAGGGTCTGCAACCTGGGCTTGGCCTGGGGCAGGCCCAAGGCGACAGGTCGGGACATGAACGGGCAGGGCGACACCGGTCAGGCGCCAAGACCAACAAACGGACAGGTGGGCGCAGAGAGATAGCGGGCGAGAAGTTCCCCCTCCCCTCCCCGCGTGCCGCCTGCCCTTCTCTTGGATCCACCCTCCCAGCTGGCCCTTCCCCTGCCCCCCCCCTCCCCGCCTCTTCTCGCGCCCTTACCGCATTGGCTTCCCCCGTCTTCAGCATGCGCCACCCCTTGTACTTGGAGTACTGCTTGGTGTGGGTGTCCAGGAAGCGCTGCACCGACATGTTGAGGTACTTGGCGATGCGGCGAATCTCGTCCGGGGACACCCAGATCTGGGCCGGGAGCCATGGACGCATGGGCAGAGAGAACAAGCTGTTGACAACAAATCAGCGGTCGACGCGGTCGAGGCACCGTGTGCCTGGAAAGCATGAAAGACGACGGGAACAATTGGGTCGCAACGCGGAGCGCTGGACCGCAGTGAGGGCCGATAGGATACGGATACGGCAGCGGCCCTGCGCCAGCGCCACATGCGGCGGCCTGACAGCATCTGCAGCCCCATCTGGCCCCCGTTCCAAGGCGTCAGCGCGCAACGCCGTGACGCACCTCCCCGTCGCCGGTGCAGCACTTTCCGCAGATGGTGCAGTGGAACCGCCGGCCTTCAACCAGGGACTGCACGGTGGGGAGGGGGAGGCGGGCGGTCTCAGAGTGTATTCCGGGATCTTTCCTTGTCCATTTGCTCGGGAAGACCGGGTACTTCAGCTACGTTTCCTGAGACCCAACTGTCATTACCGACGAGCTCGGTATCTCGCACCTGCCCGCATGGTCCACCACCGCCATTATGGTTGCCGCCACGGCGCTGCTACGCCGGCAGCCCTGCTGACGAGGAGCCCCGTAGCGGCCACAGCCACCATTCCGGCAAGCAGCCCACCCAGCCCCTTTCCCTTCCGCTACCTCCAATGCTGCCCCAGTCCCCGTTTCTCCCGTTCCCTCCACGCGGAACAGTGACCACGGGGGCCTGCTGCCGCTACCATCACCCGGAACTGCCCCCTCTCTCCTCCCACCCCTAATGTCCAATCTTGTGTACACGCCAACGCCCGCTCGGCTGACACCGCCGCGCAGCGGCGGCCGAAGTCGTCACCCCGACCCCAACACACCCCAACCCGATTGCCACGCCTGTCAAACCTTCCGTCATTTCCTTGCTACTTCGGCAACAGAGATAAGCGAAGATCCTCCCTGCTGGCATATCTCACCCTGAACGGCTCCAGGCTGAGGTCACGCGCCGGTGGGGTCGAGGGTGCATCATCTGGGTCCGAGGGCCCTGCGGCGCTGACAGACTGTGCTGCCACCGAGTCCAAGCGAGCGGTGCCGTGGTCGCTGCCGCTGCTAGTGGTGCTGCAGCTGTTTGAGGCCGCTGGCGTAGCTCGCCGACCGACACCACCAACTGTGGCGTGGCCCTCCGCAGCCGCCGCCGTACACTTGAGTTTGCATAGCCGCGGCCAGGTTCCTCCGGTGCTGCGCTCCCGCAGCGGACGAAGGAGAGCACCTGAGCTGGGCAAGCATTTTGCACTTGAAGGGACGCAGGGTGTCGCTGCCAAAACCCTGGACCCCACACCCTCCCTTCCTGACCGCCAACTCTGTTCCAAATTGTTCCCCGATCCATTCCGAGGCCTCAGTTTTCATATGTACAGCAGGACAACGCCGAGACCCAACACACGCGCAACTCTACTCGCCTCCAGTGGCGCAACGCCAGCTGCAGCCCATTCAGACTCGCCAATCAGATTCAATCACTAATCAGCTGGGCAGCCACTTGGCTCGCGCTCTGCCGCCGACACGTAACTCTCGCACACCCTGGCCCCTGGGTTCCAACTATAGCTATCTGAATGGCATCGGTGCAAGTAAATAAAACGGTAAGCGAAACGGCGTGTAGTAGCTCGCTTAGTAAAGTCGCTCGTCAACGAGGCTGGAAGGTGATGCCGTGCGTGATACTTGATGCACATTCAATCGACGCCCCAGCACCGCACAAGCCACACGGCTTTCACCTGGATTACAGGCATCCCTTGAACTCATCGCTGCACGCAAACAGGAGTCACGGCCATCCTGTATGCAACCAGGACTCCCGCACCAGCTGCGCTCCTTGGACGAACAGCAACTGGAGATGGTTGACCTACCTCCCGAAACCCGTGGCGAACTCGGGCCTGGCCCTGGGCCTGCCCCCGCACAGCCTATGGCCGGCCCCGCGTCCCTCGCTCCCCATGCTAACGAGAACTTGGACAAAGTCGGACTAGCGGTTGGGCTTCCAGCTGGCAAAGGCCAGGATGTGGCGGGCCCTCCCGAGAAGGCCCCAAACCCGCCTTCGGATCAGGCCTTCGAGCCCTCGGCCCTGGCGGAGCTGGAGCAGGCGGAGCAGCCGTATTTCCGCCCATACTGGACCGTGGAGTTCCTGGTCACCGCGTTAGGAGCAATCCTCGTAATTTGGGCCTTCTGTTGGATGTATGTGGGTGAGTGCCGGGCCTTTTGGGCTCCTTGGGTTGGCTGGGTGTGTTCTCCTGTAGGTGGGCGCGTTGCTCGCCGACAGCAGGGAGCGCCAAGAAGGGCCCCACGCTCCGTTCGATGAACGGTGCTTACGTGTGCACTCTGTACGGCTCTGTGTGCACTCTGTACGCGGTACGGGATGTTCCCCTGCACGTCGTAACGCTGACGGGGGCGAACTGACTGGAGCCCTGCGCCATTGCACATTGTAGCCTCTGGCACGTCAACTGACGCAGTTCCCCGCTGCTCCCCACACGCCCGTATAGGGGCCTTCTGGAACCCTACGGTAGGTCGGCTCACGAGGGCCAGGCAACGGATCGCCGGGTGGGCGCGGTTTCCTCTGGGCTGGCATGGTCCGGGCGCGCATGGGGCCCGCCGCATTGCCGCACCTGTGCGGGCTGCGTCGCCGAACGCACCACTTGAGCGCTCGTCTCCATAATCACTCTCGCCCCACAGTATCCTAACAGTACGCTGCCGTGGACTTCCGGCCTCCCCTAAAGCTGCCCCCCCCGTCTCCCTTCTTCATTACCACCCTTTGGGTCCCCTGCCTTACCGTCTGCTGTCCTCCCGGCCCATGCCCTCGCCGCTGCTGCCCCCAGACCCGGCTGGGCAACCTGCACGTGACAGTGCTGGACTGCGATGTGGTGCCGCCCGCCTCTGCCCTGAACGCCTCCTTCGCGCCGCTGTTGCCCGTGCTGGTGCGCCGCTGCTCACGGGAACCTGGGGAGCCGGATTGCAGTGCAGTGCAGTGCAGGCCGGGCGCCCCGCGTCGCTAGTGCTGTGCGGGAGGTTGTGGATGCTGTGGCGGCTCTGCCGGACCCAGGCCCCTGGCACCGGTGCTTGCGACCACTGTGCCTGTTGCGGCCAAGCAGGCTGGGTACTGCGGCGCAGACTGGCACTGCGCCTGCGCACCGTTTGGCCGGCGTGCTCTTTGGTCACGCCTCTGGGCTGGGAAGGCTGGGACGCGACGGCCCGAGGCATCAAGCTGCTGGCCCTTCACAACGCTTCACGCTCTCTGCCCCCTGTCAGGCTTCGACCCCCATCGCCTCGCGCCTTCTGTCTGGCAGCGTGTGGAACGCATCCTCCCCGCTGGGCGGGGGACGGCTGCTGCGCTACCAAGCGGCCAGCTGCCAGGGGGGCGGCGGCGGGGCAGGGGCCGGCTGCGGGCCCCTGGAGGCGGAGTGCGTCGCGGTGGGTGCCAGCGGGCGCCACGGGGCTGACGGGGGCTGACGGGGGCGGGCAGGACTGCATAGCCTCGTGTCCATGCTGTGTAGGGCAGGGCAAACTCCGGCCTCAACTTGCCTTATAATGTGCAGCGCCGCCGACCGGTGCGCGGTCTGTCGCCTTGCAGCACCGAGCACTGCGCCGCGGCTCCCGATGGGCCCACTGCCGGGAGCTCCGCCGCTTGACATATGCCGCCTGGCGCATGCAGGCGCTCGCGGAGGAGGTGCGGCAGGGCGGCCCCTGGGCCGTCATCTACTTCCCTGCCAATTTCACTGCATCCTACCTTAGCTGGTTCGCCGGCTCGGGCATCTCGCCGCCGGAGCAGGTGCGTGAGCACCGCCCAGGGCCGCACAGCCACACGCCCTAGCCCGGCGGCGTGGATGGCATGCCGCATACGGCACGCCCGCCTCTCCTTGTCGGCCCTAGCTGTGTCGTTGGCCAGGCTCGTCGTAAGTCTGGGGCTCTGCGCTGCGGCTCGTCACCGCCACACCAGGCTCTTCCGGCGCGAGGCACTGCCGTATGCATGAATGGAGTGCGGCGGTCCCACTGCCGGCCGCGTCGTTATGCTTTTCCTCCAATTGCCCGCCCGTCCTCCTGCCCCTCGGCACGTCATCCGTTCCTCGCCAGCGGCCCACGGGAGTATATTACTACGCCCGCGGCCGCGACTACAGCACCTACTCGTACGTCAACGCCATCGTGCTAAACTCGCTGGTCCCCGCTGTCAGCCGCTCGTTGACTTTGGGCCTGGCGGCCAACAGCGCGGCCATGAAGTTGCTGTCGCCCGTGTTCCTGGCCACGGGTGGGTGTGTAGGTGGATGGGTGGATGGGTGGGTGGGCGGGTGGGTGGGTGGGTGGGTGGCCGCCATCCGGACAGGGGCAGGGTCGTGGGCTGGGTGCGGGGACGTCACCGCCGCGCCGGCGGGCACCGACACCGCTGCCGACGCCGCTGCCCACGCAGGTGTGGCCCTGCGCGAGGTGGACCTGGCCCCCGTGCGCAACTTTGGACAGCACTTCGCGACCTACATATTCTGTGTGCTTCTCTGGCTGGGCAGCTCCTTCGTGGTGGGTGGGTGGGCGCGCGGGGACGGCGGCCCGGGTTCGGCGTGGCCTTCCATCTTTGGCGAGGACTGGGAGCATCAGGGAGGCTGTTCCATGCCTCCCTGGTCGCCATCATGCGGCTGCTGGCGCTGCTGACGGGGTTGCAGGGAGGGGGAAACGAAGAAGGGAATCGGGTCCCGTCGCGGACACCGAAGCGGGGAGGGGAAGTGCGGTCTCCACCTGCGAGCCGGCTCGGCCTGGGTTTGGGCGTTGTTGGGGTGATATCCGAGGCGCACGTTGGAATAAGCCTGGCGTCGATGAATATCGCTCACGAGTCATAGAGCAATCTTGAGAACAATGTTTGGTAAGAGAGCATGGTTATCAATGGCGCAGCGAGAGGAGTCATGCCGCAGTAATTGCGGGCCAGAAACACGTGTTTGCATTTGCTGCTCTGACAGAACTTTGACGCCGCGCGTGAGCAATAATTTTAGTCGCCATGCGCAAGCCACTACCCGCCTCATGACGTTCCGTCCACTGAATCTCCTAAACCCCCGGGGCTCTGCCAGGTCGCCACCAGCTACCAGTTCAAGCTGCCCGCCGAGGTGGCGATACTGGTCCCACGGGTCAGCAAGGACAAGGGAAAGGACGAGGAAGAGGACGGCGAGGCCAGGGGGCAGCGCACGCCCCGGGAGCAGATGCGGCAGCTGGCGTGGGCCCTCTGGGTCAAGGGCGCCGTGGCGGCGGTGTTCATGTTCATAGAGGTGAGGCGAGGCGAGGCGGCCGGGGCATACCTCAGCCTGCCCGGACATAGCGGCACCCGGCGATCGCTGGCTGCTTTCCGCACGCCGCGACAGGGCGTCTGCTTTGCGGATGGAGGGCTTACGCAAGCATCCAGTACCACCGCCGGCCGCCGGCCGCTGGTGCAAATGCCCTCCCCTGAATTGTTACTTGTGCCCTGCCCTGCAACGTCCTGCTATCCGGCACCCGCTGGCGCCGTAACGCGACCCCGGCACCCACCCCGGCACCCACCCCGGCACCCACCCCGGCACCCACCCCGGCACCCACCCCGGCACCCACCCCGGCACCCACCCCGGCACCCACCCCGGCACCCACCCCGGCACCCACCCCGGCACCCACCCCGGCACCCACCCCGGCCCCACCCCGGCACCCACCCCGGCACCCACCCCGGCACCCACCCCGGCCCCACCCCGGCCGTGCGCAGATGATCCTGCTGTGCGCGGTGCTGTGGGCGCTTGGGAAGGGCTCTGAGGCCTGGTATCGGAACGCCGGGCAGACAATCGCGTTCGGCTGGTAAGGCACTGCCCTGCGCTGGGTGCGACGGTGTCGGATCAATCGTTGATTGCTTGCGGGAGGGAACGGTTCCTAGCTCCCGGGCTGCCGCAAGCGACGGCATCACGATGCTGCAAGGCGCTACTGCACGTCACCCGGCCTGCGAGCGGGACGGTCTTTGGTCGCGCCCGCCCAGCCCTTGCTGCTATGACGCAGCTTCGGTGATCCATAGCACAGGCGTTGCTCCCAACCGTCTTCCCCCGTCGCGCCTTCCACCTGCTGTGCGTGCGCCCCCCCCCCCGGCTTCTCTACTGGGAATGCCTTCCAACCCTCTACCCCCCGACTTCGATGGACGTGTGACTTGTGCTGCATCTTCCACAGGTACCTGTCCTGGTCGTTCATCGCTGTGAACGGCGTGCTGCTGCACGCGATGGGCCCCGACCGCTTCTCCTCTGCCTCGGCGCTGCTGCTCATTGTGCAGCTCACCTCCTCCTCCGGCATCATGTCGGTCGACCTGTCCAACAGGTTCTTCTACATCGGCAAGGTGCGCCGGGGACCGGGCGTCGGGGCCCCGGCTTCGTGGGCCCTGGATGGGATGGGGTTACGTGGTACAAGATGGCGGGCGGTAGCGCAGGTGCACCTTGGTGTGAGGTTACAGGGTACGCGTCCGCCAAAGCCGGGCGTCCATGGACTCGTACATACTGCTGCACCCGCAAGGCGAGGCGGGCCCACCTGCCCGGAACACAGTGCTGTCCAGTCTCAGCAGCGCCGGCAAGGATGTTTTTGCTCGCTTTTGCAGGAATGTCAACACGCTATCACGCACATAGAATGCTCGCCAGCACCAGTCCATCACCATGCCGCGTCGCCTGTGCTGCCTCGGTTCCTCCGACCCCGGTGCTCGCGTCGCCGCCGCGCAGGGCCTTCCCTTCTTCTACGGCGTGCGGGGCTTCCGCGCGCTCTTCTTTGGCGTCATGACGGACGCCATGTACCAGAACTGGCTGGTGCTCACGGTGCGCACCCTCCCTCCTTGGTGTCTGGGGCGCTGGACGGTTGCAAGGTAGCCACACATAGGAATGACCGGCGCGTGGCGCGGCCTCGCACGACCCGCCGCGAGCCATGCACGTGTGTCCGCCTCTACACGACGCCCTTGGGCCCCATACTGCATTCGATGCACCGCCCATGCGCCGATCGGGGCAGTTGTGCACCCTCCGCTTCTGGGCATGCAGAGCTGCCAGTGGCGACACGGGCGACAGTGCCGACAGTGGCGGGGGGCATGTCACCCCATGCGACCCCATGCACCACGCGTTCAGCCCATGCGCATGGCCACAGAAGGGAGCACAAGGAAACCACATCGTTCCACCCGCACCCGCCAACGCCCCCCTGCAGGCCTACAATGTGGTGCTGGCCCCGCTGGGCGTGTGGCTTGTGTCTCGGCGTATCTGGAAGTTGAGCGAGCAGGCAGCAGCGCGGCCGGGCGGCGCCGCGGCCTACGGGAGCATCGCCCTGCCCGTCGCGGGCGGAGCCGTGTGACGACTGACGAGCGGTGCACGCGTGGGGGTGCAAGAGAGAATGCGAGCAGGGGCATGCTGGCCAAGACGGGCCACACTCCTGTTCAGTTGAGAGAAGAACAGCTAACAGCGTATAGCGAGCGCGTCGTATGTGGCACTCACGAGCGTGGTCGTATTTTGTCTGCCGGGAACTGCCGGGAACTGCCGGGACAGTTTGGCCCATTTGCCGGAAACTGTCTGGTACTTCACTCATGAACCGTTTGCACCTATCCTGGTCCTTACACGGGTGGGTGGGGAACGTGAAGATGTATCATGCCGAACTCGGACCCGTCCCATAGCATGCAAACTGTGAATCGCTGAATTGGGCGCAGGTGTCGTTAGGGTGCATGATGTGATGTTTTGCTGCGCAGCGAGCCGCATGCTCGATGCAGTCTCCCGCTCGTCGCGCGGTGCGTTATTCTTTCCCCAGCCTTTCCAGCCTTCCTGCAGCCGTGTGCTTTTATGCGCAAGCAATGTTGTGCGGCGTGGGTGTGCCAGGACAAGCGGTTGCACAAATGCACATACATTCTGCCGCAGCTGGAGGGGGGGGGGCGGTCAACACGCGCGAAATCGCTGTTGGACCTATTGGACATGTCTTTGGTGTAGGTGGGAAATTGTGGGAATGTGCATAGAACGCATGCAGGCACATACCGCACAACCGCAGTGCTCTATTTTTCATTGCATTGCAAGTCAGGGCAGCGAAGCGTTATCCTTTTGTCACAAAGGCTCTTGCTCTCCGACGATGTATGTCGGGGCCAGGCATTGCTGGGGTTCTGGCATATAGGGAATGTGAGGCCGTTAGGGACCGTTGGCCTGGGCCTAGGCCTGGGCTGGGTTGGCATAGGCTGATGGAGCCGAGTTTTATACAACGGTAGTTTGGATTGGAAGGTCTATGCTGAACATAATGGGCTGGCAAGGCAAGAGCGGAGCACTTGAAGGCGCTTGAAAAAGGCACTTGAAGGCGCTTGAGTATTATGGCACACGGCAAGCGTGGATGGGAAACTGCGGTGAACCAAGGCAATCTTCTGTTCGATCCTCTCGTGTCGCAGGGACATCCGGCCATTGCATCCGGCGTTTAACCCGACCGTCCGGCAGTTTTTATTTCTGAGTTGTGATCGGCGCCCACTGCGCCTTCCCCGTTTCTGGTTCTCGTTTTTTGCGCAAGACATCTTGGGGATGAAGTTCAAAGATGCAAACGGCCCTGGAGCGCAAAGTAAGTAGGTCAGGAATGGTCTGCGCGGCATACTGGGGGTCAACGGTATGATAGAGCTGAGACGGACTCAAACCAGATTTGGAAGCTGCTTCCGTTGTGCTGCATTACCTACGCGACAAAGAATCATGCGCGTGCACCCTCGCGAAGTCGCGACTCCAATGCAACCGCTGCAACTGGTGCACCCGTCGCAGCAACAATAACGGCTAACTGCTCGCTCCAAAGCCCGTCGCCTCGGGTCGGTCGCCGTCCGCATATAAGGCCGCAGCGATAAGGTATTCGTATCATTGAATCCAGTTGTATATTCGTCAAGTTATCCTTCCGTAAGTGCCACAGAATGGCACGCAACATCTTCGCCATCGCCCTCGTCCTGGGGCTATGCGACGTCCTGGGAGCCAACGCTTCAAGGCCGTCAACGGATCGTCTTGTGACAGTGCTGAAACAGGTACACCCGAACCTGCAACCACCTGCCTTCAATGTGGCGGTTGCTTCACTCCGCGAGCGACCCCGCTACACGACATAACGTGGTGCAATGGCCGCAATGCAGAAGAACATGGCGTCGCTCATGGACGAGCTGAGCGTCAAGGGCCTGGATGTCAACGCTCCCGACTCGTCGCGACGCCTGCCGCTGGCGGAGGCCGTCCGCACCCGCGACATCCGCGCCGTGCAGGCCCTCCTGGACCAGGGCGCGCTGGCCAAGTCGCACGAGCCCGGCACCAGCATCACCCCCCTGCACATCGCGCTCCAGGGCAACATGGTCGCCATCGCCCGCACCCTCATGGCGCACGGAGCCGACCCGAACGCTGTAAGCCGCTGATCAGCTGGGGGTTGGTCAGTTGCAACGTGCTGCCGCACTGTTGCCTTGTGTGCTGCACTTGCTGTGGACTTCAGCATTGTGTGCAGGACTGTGGCCGACTTCGCGGTTCCCCACCATAATCCGTTGTCCGCCCTGCCCACAGAAGGACAAGTCCGGCGCGGCTGCCCGCAGCTACACCCCCAGCAAGGACGTGGTCGAGCTGCTGGCGCTGTATGACGCCAAGGGCGCATTGGCATTCGAGGCCGCCCCCGGATCGTGGCTCAAGGAGGACAAGAACGGTGAGGAGGGCGCGGACACAGGGCCGCGAGAGCAGCTTACGGTCTAAAGGTCTGATGCGACCTTGTAGCCTAACAGCTGTGGTCGCGTGTCTTCAGCAGCAGGCTCCCATTCCCTGTTTTCCCGCCTCCGCAGGCGAGAACTACTACTGGTCCCCCTCCACCGGCGAGTCCCGCTGGACCGCGCCCCCCAGCTGCGCCTGGCAGCGCGTCTCCGTGCAGGGC
>LSYV01000068.1:507491-522049 GCA_001584585.1 Gonium pectorale
GCAAAGTCGGCCACAGTCCTGCACACAATGCTGAAGTCCACAGCAAGTGCAGCACACAAGGCAACAGTGCGGCAGCACGTTGCAACTGACCAACCCCCAGATGATCAGCGGCTTACAGCGTTCGGGTCAGCTCCGTGCGCCATGAGGGTGCGGGCGATGGCGACCATGTTGCCCTGGAGCGCGATGTGCAGGGGGGTGATGCTGGTGCCGGGCTCGTGCGACTTGGCCAGCGCGCCCTGGTCCAGGAGGGCCTGCACGGCGCGGATGTCGCGGGTGCGGACGGCCTCCGCCAGCGGCAGGCGTCGCGACGAGTCGGGAGCGTTGACATCCAGGCCCTTGACGCTCAGCTCGTCCATGAGCGATGATAGGTTCTTCTGTGGTGCAGGGGCATAGGGCACAGACATTCCGGAATGTCATGTCACGCCGGGGAGGGACGGGGAAATAACACACGACATTAAGCGTTCTCAAGCAAAACGTCTGCCGCTATTATTCTGTCGTCTATGCTGTCAGCTGACCGTTGCCAGGGATGCTAGCTGTGGCGATGCGCGGACTGCACCCGCCGCACCTGCTTGAGCGCTGCTACAAGCCTATCCGTCGTGGGCTTGGAAGCCATTGCTAAGGCACCGACTGTGCAGAGCACCAGGGCTACGAGCACGGTACGCGCCATCCTAGCCAGCACCACCGACCCACGGGCGTTGTCAAAGGAAGTTCAGATGGTATCGGACGATAGTTGCAGCTGCACCTGCTACTGATGAATATCCATGATTGCAGGCCCTGCTATACTTATGCGCTCGACGCGACAAGACAGGTGGGGCGAATCCGGGTCCAGAACTGGTACTACAGGTTGCCCTGCGCAACCTGCGCAACTTACGGCACTGCTTCTGACAAACTGCTACGTTATACCTATGAGGGAGCGAGCTCCTACCGCAAACTGCTCCGGCGGCGCAGGATGCTAACGCCCGCACTGCCGATTAGTGCATGAAGACATCTAGTGTTTTATTGATATGTCGAGATTGTCAGCATGTCACCTGCACACAGCTTTGAGGACCTGCGTGTAGCGTCGGTGCACGCGGAAGCCGGTTCGGTCGCTTGGGGTGAGCAGCGGTACGTAAGTTGCTATATTGGAACACGACCATGATCGCTCCGTCCCATTTGCAGAGTCTGCGTTCAAGGCCCGGCTGGTCATCAGCAGGGCGGGAGACTCCGCGCCGGTTATCAATGTCGAAAACCAAGCAACTGGCAGCTCCTTGATCCAATGCATCCTATCTGGGCGAACTGTAAGCCCGTATTCGTGTGGGTCACACTATGACACCGTGTCCAACACCTAGGTCCCACAGGCTTCAGTCGGTCGCTTGCACCATTGCTTGTCTGAAGATCATACGCTGGGCTCTCTGTGTCTGCTAGGGAAGAACTCCATTTTGCAACATCCCACCCCACGCAAACACAGGCTTGGCGCGCAGCTGCCGCCCTGTTCTTCGTGAGCCCGCTCCCAGGCGGTGCGGGCGGTACGCTGTATGCGGTACAATGCGCTAACAAGTCCGTGGCTGATCAGCTGCAAGCGGCGCTGGACGCGGCGGTGGCGGGTTCCGGGAAGGCCGCAGCCAACGGTGGGGCTGCCTCCCCCTCGGCTGCGGGAGGTGAGGCCCCACACGGGGATCCACGGGAGGGTGCAGCTGCAGGCGGCGCTTCGCACTCAGGCCGCCCGCACGGCCGCTCGCCCGCGCCGGCAGCCGCAGCAGCGTCGCCGCTTCTCCCACCGCCGTCGCCTGGTGCAGGGCACGCGGAGCGCTCGGCGCAGGGCGGTGTGGGGTCAAACGGCGGCGCTGCGGCTGCCGCTGGGGCTGGGAGTGCGAACGGCGCGGGCCCGGGGCCGCCGTGGAACCCGCCTCGCAGCCCCCTGCCGCCGCCCGCGGGCGCAGCCGAGGAGGCCGGCGCGTCGGCGCAGCGGCAGCGGGGCGCCGACGCCACCGGCAACGGCAACGGCGGTGATGACGAGGCTGTCGGCGGGGCGGGCGACCCATCCGCCAGCAACCACTTTGACCGCAAGATCTGCCGCGCCTCGTCCGACATGTACTTCCACTACTACGGCATGCTGCAGCACCAGCAGAACATGCTGCAGGTGGGCTCGGCTGTTGGGCCGGGCTGGCAGGGGGGGGGGGGCAGGGCAGGGAGGGAGAAGTGGGAGGAGACCCAGAGGCGTGGCCATCGTCGGAGAGTGATGTGGCCTTCACGTGTTCTGGAGGTTGTGCGCGCCGCCCCATACCTGTCGCTGGGCGCCGAGGGACGCTACATGTCGTCCTAACTGCGTGTGTGGGCGCGTCTCGCCTGGCCCCGCTGTCCCGCTTCCGTTCCTCCCCCAAACCGCCCAAACAGCCAACCGATCGTGCGCTCATTGCCCTGACTCCCTCCTCTGGACCGAATGCTCAATTTCCCTCCCCTACCTCCTTCCCCCTTCCCTATCCCCTCTCTTCTCCGCCCCTCCCCCCCTCCCCAGGACTACACTCGCACGGGCACCTACTACCAGGCCATCGTGGGCAACCCGGACGACTTCCGCGGCCGCACAGTGATGGACGTGGGCGCCGGCAGCGGCATCCTGTCGCTGTTTGCGGCGCAGGCGGGCGCGGCGCGGGTGTATGCGGTGGAGGCCAGCGGCATGGCGGCCTTCGCGCGGCGCCTGGCGGACGCCAACCCGGCGCTGGGCAGCCGCATCACCATCATCAACTCAAAGGTGGAGGAGGTCAGCCTGCCAGGTGGGCGGTGTGGGGGAGGGCCGAGTGGGGGAGGGCGGGGGGCGGGTGCGGGCCCAAAGGTGGGCAGGGACGGACGGGTGGCGTGCACAGCCGCTGTGGGTCGAGGGGCGGGTCGAGAGGTTGGCTGAAGGGTAGGGCGCTCTGCCGGGTGTGGGCGGGGGCGCAGGCGTAGAGCGCCCGGCCGGAGCTTGGAGGGACGGTTAAGAACACAGGTTTGTTTGGACCTGGCTGGTTTCCGGATAAGTTATTCAATGCGGGGCAGGGCAAGGTTGGGGGCACGTGGGGGTACCAGGGCTGGGAAGGACATGGTGGACGGGCACGGGGTTCGGGGACTGGAGGGGTGGAAGAATGTGTAGTTGGGGCAAAGCCGATGAACGAGCGGGCGTGGAGGGGTGGGGTGGGTGGGGCGGTTGCGGAGGGCAGTAGGCCGGATGCTTCCCTTGTCGTAGCATGGCCGAACAAGGCCTACGAGTAAGCAAAGGGAGAGCGCCGTCACCTAGTTTCCATCCTGATCGGGTCCCATGCACATGAGGTTGGGGGCTGCGGTGCTGGCTGCGGCTGAACTTTTGGATCGCTGGGCGGAAGCAGTGCAGCCCGCGACATCGTTAGATTCTCTTACGCCGCACCCCGCACCCTCCCTCCCCTCTGCCTTGCTGGCCACCACCCTTCCCCCAACCGTCCCCGCCTTCCAACGGGACGGTGGGCGCCTTCTGGTTGCTTTTGCTTTTGTGGTTCGGGACGGGGCGGGTTGCGCCTCAGGCCTCTCTAGTGAGGACGCCTGAGATTATTTTTTCCCTTGACCCCCGCCTTCCAACCCATCGACCCCCCTCCCCTCGCGCCCCCTCCCTCCCTCCGCCCCCGCCCCTCCCCAGAGCGCGTGGACGTGCTTGTGTCAGAGCCCATGGGCACGCTGCTGGTCAACGAGCGCATGCTGGAGAGCTACATCTTCGCTCGGGACGCCTTCCTCAAGCCGGGGGGGAAGATGTTCCCACAGCTGGGGCGCATACACGCTGGTGGGCGGAGCGGCCGGGCATGGGGCTGGCCGGGCGGCGCAGGCAGGGGGGGTGACAGGGTATGGCGTATGGGGCAGGCCCACACAGCTGGTGTCTGGGGCGCGTTTGAGCACAGCGTCGGGACGACAGCCGGCGCGGTCGTGAGCCACCTGCTGCGGCCCGGGATGCGTGCGCGTCCCGTTGGCATGTCTCTCCTGTGCGCCTTGCTGTGGCGCGCTGCCCACCGGGGCGCAGCGCATCGCTGGCATGGCAGTCGGGGCCCTGAACCCCGCCGCCCTTCCCCGTCCAGCCCCGGCCTGCACCCACCCCTGCCCCAACCCCACCTCCGCACCGCGCCTCCACAACCCATTGTCTCCATCCCCGCACGCTTGATCGCCGCTGGATGGAGTGGGGCCATCCTCGTCAAACCCGTATTCTCAACTCTGTCCTCCTTGCCCCTCCCCGCCTCCTCCCCCCCGCCCCGTTCCCCACCCTCCCCCGCAGCCGCCTTCTCCGACGAGGTGCTCCACGCGGAGGTGGCGGCCAAGTCGGCCTTCTGGATGCAGCCCGCCTTCTACGGAGTGGACGTGACGGCGCTGCACGGGGCGGCCACCGAGGGGTACTTCGGGCAGGTGAGCAGGCGGGGGTGGGGACCAGGGTCGGGCGGGCGGGGGGCGTACGCGGTTCCGGTTCAGCGGGTCGAGCGGAGCGAGCTCCGTGCGGGTATTCAATCAGTGCGGGTGCAGTCGTGAGCCCCCCTGGGGAGGCACCCAAAGGGGGGCCTGCGGAGGGGTAGTTTTGCCTCGGGTCTTGCTATGGAACCACACTCCAAAGTCTTGCCCCCTCCACCTCCGCTGGTATATTCTCCTCCCCATAACCCTCTCTGACTCGGGACGGTATGCGCCTCAGGCTTCTCTGCTGAGGACGCCTTTACATTCTTGTATACCCCTCTCTGCCAGGTGGTGGTGGACGCGTTTGAACCGTCCGTGTTGGTGAGTTCCTGCGCCTCCCGCCTGCTGGACTTCGGGTCCGTCACGGAGCGGGAGCTGCTGGATATCGACCTGCCGCTGCAGGTGGGCGCGAGGGTGGAGTGGGTCGGAGGGGCAGGGGAGGAAAGGGTGGTCTGGGCCTTAGTGGCCTGGTCCCGGCCCGCAGCACCGGGCCGCCCAGCGCCCACCGCCTCGTGGGTAGAAGGCGGCGCTGGGCAGACGATGGCAGTGTGGAAAAACGGGCGGGAGGCTCCCGGGCGGGAAGGGATTCGTGTGGCTGTAGGGACGAGCTGAACCACGACACGTGCTTGCATGTGGGCGGGAGGCAGTGGCGATGGGGGCGGACGTGAGGTAGAGGGCGGATTGTGCGGTGCCTCTGTCGGTCGATCAACCGGGGACCGCAGGAGGGAGCGCGACTGGCCGGCCGTGGCTGCCTTCGCTGGCTCAATGCATATCCGCAGCACATCCGGGACCGGGACGGAACGCGTTGCGCCCGCCCCTCGCTAAGTGCACTGCGTGTTGCTTGAGCCTGACCCGGTGCCTCCATCGCCCGGCACCACCTGCCGCCCCACCCCTCGTGCAGCTGGTGACGGGGCCCGTGGCTCCGCTGACGGTCCACGGGTTGGCTTGCTGGTTTGGTGAGTGGGGTGTGGACGCGGGGGGCAACACGCGGACAGGATCAAGAGCTGTTCATGTGAAGGAGGAGGAGGAGGAGGAGGATGCGACCTGGCGTAGCAGCGGGCGTAGCGGCAAGAGGGGCGAGCCCAGCGCTTCGGTCCGTAGGCCTCTAAACATTTGCGAACCTTGCCAAAAGGCCTGTACGTTAGGTCGAGCGAATAGAGCGGTAGATGTCGTTTGCGCACGTGCGCTCGACTCGGTCTTAGGCAGCTGGAGTTACGAGTCCTTCCGGCCGTTGCCGCGCCCGGTCGGCGGCACACCGCGATGACCTCCGCCTGCCCTGCCCTGCCCTGCCCTGCTGCCAATTCCCTCCATCCCTGCGCAGACGTCTTCTTCGCGGGCGCCCAGCTGCCGGTGTGGCTCACCACGGCCCCCGGCATGCCCACCACACACTGGTGGGTTGCCCCGGCACACGCACGCATCAGCGGCAGCAGCGGCCTGCTTGGTGGCTACCCGTCGGATAGCCGCCCGCCGCCCCACGCCGGCTTGTCGCGCTGTGCCCTCGCACAGGGCGGGAACTGGTCCGGCCCGTTGGGGTGGACGCCGGCTTCCTACCTGCCCGCCCCCGCTCGCCTGGCGTTGCCTCATGCTTACGGTCAGCTGGGAGCTCCCCGGCAGACGCTCGTCCAGTGCCCGCATCCGAGAAGGCCCCTGCACCCACCTTCGCCCCATCCCCCGCGTCCTGAGTCCACAGGAGCATGCTGCCAGTCATGCCAGCAAATCCTCATCTAACCTATGTCCTCGACCCCCTCCCCTCCCCCCGAGTCCACCGCCTGGCACCCCGGCACCCACCCGCCTGCCCACGCCCGGATCCCCCCCTTGTGCCCTTCGAATAGGCGAAAGCGGCTGCCATTCAGCCCGTTCCTATCAAACCCCGTTATCTCAACCCCCCCTGGTTCGCCCGCAGGTTCCAGCTGCGCTGCGTGCTGCAGACGCCGCTCCTCGTCGCGGCGCCCAACACCCGCATCACGGGCCGCCTGCACCTAGTGGCACACGCGCGGCAGTCGTACGACATCTTCCTCACGCTCACTGCGCCGCCGCTGGCGCCCGGCCAGCCGCCCCAGACCAGCACCGGCAAGTTCGACCTCAAGGAGCCCTACTACCGACAGCTCACGCCGTACGGCGCCGCAGCGGCGGCGGCGGCAGCGGGCTTCGCGGGGACGGCGGTGGCGGGCGACGCGGGCGCAGCGGCGGCGACCGGCGGGGCGGGCGGCGCGGGCTGGGGCTGGTGACGGGGGGGGGGGGTCGGGCAGTCGCAGGCGGGCTGTTAGCAGGCGGGCAGGGGGTTGGGTAGCAGGCGCGGGGCGACGGGTGGGCATCGATTGGGCCCAGCGACAGTGACAGCCGCTGCCGCCGTATGGGGACCCGTGTGTCTCTGCCGCATAGTGATATATGCACTTGAGACCCATCTAGACCTACCGGGAAGAAGGGGGCCTAGGCCCTGGCGTGTCGGGTCTCACATGAAGGCAGCCTATCTGCCGCATTCATCGGCTGAAATATCTGCATCCAGTCCTGCCCGAATGAGTGCGATGCTCAGAGCTGTGTGGCTTGGTCGGACCCATGCGTCCAGCAGGGTCCATTTGCATGTGGCTCCAGGCGCGCATGCGCGGACCCGTATTAAGAGCCTGTGGTACTCTTGTATGGCATGTACGGCCATCCCCTACCAGCCAGCACTTCAATGCAGGCCCCAGGCAAGTAATGCCCCGTACCGCCCAGGTGCCACGACATCGTCGTGGCCAGAGGCTTGTATCAACTGCAGCGCATCGCACCTCTTTACAGTGCATGAAGTGTATGGTTGCAGACAGTTGATTGGGCAGCCGGATCTTCCCACGTGGGATCTTCCCCTACGGCCACTGTCTCACGCCCCCCGTTGGGCCCCGTCGGGCACAGACTCAACACCTGCCGCCCGGGCAAAGCGTCCCCAGCTATCACAGCCTGCCCAGCCTCATCGACACGTCATCAATTTCCATAGTAACAGCAACGGGGCTTATGGCCGATGCAGATAACGGTAAAGCGATCATGTGTCGTGCTTGAAGACAACTGTACGAGCTGGTATTGCAACCAACTTGATTGGGGACAGCGAGGCCGCTGCTCAGTACAGTCCCGTTCACAAGTACCAAATCTAAGGCAACCGCCAACCAACCTGCCCTCCCGGACCCCGCGCCAACTGCGAGCCATCGGGCTCCGGGCTACAAAGGCAGTACCCCGTAGCGGAGCAACATGCGCCAACCAGGACTTAGTCAAACAGCTGAGTTGCAACTTGCAAGTAGCATAAACGAGAAACGACCCAGTCAAGTAAAAACGCAGGGCTTCTGCCAAAGCGCGGCGACAAGCGCTACAGCCCTTGTGGCTCATCCTCGACCGGTGCTGTAAACAGGAGCCGGACTATCCTGCATAACACGCTGAGTTCGACCAGCAGGCCCGTATCCCATTGGTCAGCACAACAAAATAACGTCCAGTACGCACTGCCTCATCACGCATGCAGGATGACAGAGAACCCACCCTGCGGGCCCCAACACTCTCGCTACCCTCACGCCAGCCCTCTACCCTAATGTTCAGCCTTCGCACCTGCCCTTGAGCCAAACGCCCGTCTGCAGCAGCACGTGCGACCCGCCTCACCGACCTCCCCACAAGTCGGTTCGCCCACCGTCACCATCCCTTCACAGACCCCAAGCCGCCTGCCCCGTTTGCCTGCCCCCACATGCCCCTGCCCCCAGACGTTCACCGCCTGCTGGCCCCCAGGAACACGGCCAGCGCCACCCCCGCCACCGCCGATGCGATGCCCACCCCCACAAGACCCTCCCGCACGATGGCGTCCTCCACCAGCCCCCGCAGGAACTCGGCCTGTCGGAAGCCCGCATGCTCCTGTCCGTGGGAGGGGCCGGGGGAGGGGAGGGGAGGAGAGACCGGAATTCCGGTAGGTAGGAGGATCGGCGGGTAGTACGGCACGGGTGGAGTTCAAGGGGAAGGGAAGGGGAGGCAGAGGACGAGCACAGGTTCCGGGTAGAATAGGATACCCGACCGCAAAGTCGAAGGAAGGACGACAGCGTCCGGGTACGGCCGGATCAACCCGGCGGTCACTTGGCCGGTGGCTCAGGGCCAAACTCTAAACACGACTGGCCACGTCACAGGACGGCACACTGGCCAGGCGGGTGCTGCAGAAGGAGACTATCTGCACGCCCACACCGCGCCCCGGGCCGCCCGGCACCGGCTACTGTGCGCCGCGAGGCCCTGCGCCTACTGCTGGTGGGCGCCGGGCGGGCTGACTGACCTTCAGCAGGGACGACAGCTCTCTCCGCGCCTCAATGTAGTGGCCGAGCTTGTACGCTGCCACTGCATCCAACACGGCAGGACCAGAGGGAGCAGGAGCAGGGGCCTCAGAAGTCGGAAGGCGGATGAAGCACGGGAAGCACAGGCGGGTATTGCGGTATGTATAAGGGCCCCACATTCCCACACATGCCCTGACCTGTTGTCGGGCACGCCACTAGACTGGACAACTGAGGCTGGTCAAGACTAGAACCTCAGCTAGCCGAGACTCAGCCTGAACCCCACACTTCATCTCATCCAAGGACCATGCAAACTCTCACACGGCGCTGTGCCACCTCCTAACACTGGTGCGCACATCGTGCCACCTTCGCGCGGCGCCCCGTCCCGTGGGACCGCTGCCCCCACGGCCGCCACCCACCGGCTGCGAAATAGCGGTACTCCTTGTCCTTTTGCTGTTCTTTGAGCTTGGTGCGGCACAGCTCAAGGCCACGGGATTGGTGGCTCCGGCTGGCTGAGTGCACGAGTGCCCACACCAACCTGAGAGATGGGACGTGCAATAGTCATTCAGCTGCCCGAGGCAATACAGGGAAACACTCCAGAGTCGCGACCGTAACGCGCCTGAAACGAGCGGCGTCAACCTCCTCGGAGGTGCCAGTCTGATATATGCTGTGATACTCCTCTTCGGCGTGCTTTACGAAGTCCATATCCACACTTGGCAGCTCCTCGTGGCCCATCATGAAGCTATGAGAGCTTGAAGCGTGCTGTGTTGAGTCAGTGTGGAGTGGTGGGGCTGCAGGAAGGCGCGGTATTATTATGTGTGCCCGATTGCACCAAGTGTTCTAATATAATGCGCAGGAATGAGTCACATCGCCAACGACTCGCGGGCTTGCACGAAGCCACGGCATGCCCCGGAACCGCGCAGGGGCATGAATGTGGTTCTGCGTACCACGCACAGTAAAGGACAATATTACTGCTTTGCTTTTGCAACTTGAATTTCAACGCCGAGAGCGGAGACACCCCAGTTGCAGAAACGAAGCCCAACGCGACGCGAAGCCCTTCACCCTCCTTATTGGCTTACAACATTGATAGGCTCCTGCCGGCAGCAATCCAACCCGCTGCTGTGACTGCCGCCTCTAGTTGCTCGTCGCCAGGGCGTCTCATCAAGCGCTTGCATCGGTGTGATTTGTTTGGTTGATCACAGCACTGGCGCATCGAGCGGCGGGGGGCAGTGCCGCGCAAGGCGGGTCCGCTGACGGCTGGGTCCAATGAGGCACTTCAGCTCCGTAGTGACCCGTGCGCCCCTGCAGCCCCCCCGTTTGCGGGTGGCGCCTCGCAGGTCAGCGCAGCCCTAGGAACTCCCCCTGGTCGCCATGCGCGTGGCGAAGACCCTCGGCGGCACGCACCCCGCCACCCGGCACGAGGGGGGGTTGTGCAGCGGCGCTCGCGGCGATGCTGGGCGCGGCAGCGGACCTCCACCTGCTATTCCCCGCACCTCACCCTCTGCCAGCTCCTGCTCCTCAGTTGCCGCCCACGCCGGCAGAGGCGGGACGCAGGTGGTGCAGCTAGAGGCACCTGTGGAGGTGCCCAGCAGCCCCCGCATGCCTGTCCGCTTCGTGGTCTCGTACGTCGTCTTCTCAAACGGCCTCTCCAACCTCATCCTAGAGGGCCAGGACGGCGACGGCAGGCGGGTGCGCGCCCCGCTGCCGCTGCCCTCCCTGCTGTGGAACGTGCAGGACGGCGGTGGCGCTGGAGGCGGAAGCACCAGTACCTGCGGCAGTGATGGGGCAGCTGCAGCGGCAGCAGTTGCTGCAGGTGCGGTCCCTGGGCAGGTCGCCGGCTGGGATGGCAGCGAGCTTGGCCTCAGCACCCGAGCGCAGCCGGAAGGCATGGAGGATGAGGCCCTGGGCTCGGCTGGAAGTGGCGAGGCGGCGCCTGAGCGGGCGCGGGCGCTGCTGCAGCTGGAGCAGGAGCCGCGGAGCACAGGACTTGCATCCGCACCTACACCCACGCCCGCGTCTTTGGACGCCCGGCATCCCTCGCAGGGATGGGTAGGCACGGCGGGCGGTGGTGCGGCGGCCACAGCGTCGACGAGGACGATGGGAGCCGCAGGCCTGGGCGAGGAAGATGCACTCAGTAATGCGGCAGCAGCAGCAGCAGCAGCACGGACGTCACCGGCAGCAGCTACCCGCCCACCGCTGCCGCCGCCTGTCTTGCCTGTCCTGCCTGCCCTGTGCTCCGGCAGAGAACCCCAGCGGTCGGCGCTGCTGCGGAGGCCCGAGCGTCCTCCACCCTCGGGACTGACGGCAGCATCAGGGTCAGGGCCGCCGGCTCACGCAGCGCTTGGCGACTCCTCGGCCAGCGGCCATGCCGGGGCAGGACACCGCGATCCGGGGCCTTCGTCCTCCCGCATGAGCCCCCTGTGGCAATCCGAGGCAGAGGAGGGGTTGGTGGCGGCGCCGGCCGGTAGTCCGGACGCCGAGTCCGGCATTTCTCGAGCAACGCCAGAGGCTGCAACGGATTCTCTGGCCCTCGCTGCGGCTCGGGCCGGCCAGCTTGCGGCTGCTCACCCGGTGGCTCCATCGCCCACCGACCGCCAGTTGACGCCGCGGCCGCCCGCAGCACCCCCATCGTGGCCAGCCCCCGAGCCGCCGCCGGCTCCCAAGCCCGATGGCGCCATGCCGCTGCGGCGGCCGCACGCGCCGCCCCTGTCGAGCCTCCTGGCGTGCTTCAACCCCACCACGCTGGTGCGCAGGTGCGTGCCGAGGGGCGGCGGGGCGCGTGGGCCCAGCGTGATGAGGCCGTGCGGCTAGCGCAACAGTAGTGGATCCGGAAACCGGATGCGGACGTTACTGCGAGGCTTGTTGTTCCTTGCATGTCCGTGTGCGAGACACGGGTTGGGCCAACGCGGGTTTGTATGTTTTGCATGTGTTCCACATAAGTAGGACTTGAACATTGCCTCGGCTCCCAGTCGGCATTATTGGCCGAAAATGAGACGCCAGGTTCAGTGTATGTCATCTTGTTATACAGTTCTCCTTCGATGACCCTCTCATGCACTTAGCCGGCTGTCCTGCCGCAGATCCGGAACAGTCCAGGTCAGCAGCCAGGAGCTGCAGCTGCGCAAACCACCGCAGCTGCAGCCGCAAGCGTTGATCGGAGCTCACCGGGGCGTTTCGCCATTACCGCCGCCTCCTGCCCCGACTACGGAGGACCCTCGGCCGCCCACTGAAGGAGTGTCGCCCCTGCTACAGCTGCTGCGTAGTGAGCCGCCGGTCTTGCCAGCCTGGCCGCGGCGGCCGAGCGGCCGCAGCCGCCTTGCGTCCTTCTCCCCTGCTGTGGTGGTTAGCCGCGCGGGCGCCGTCAGCGTACTGTCGGGGGCCGCCGCTGCGGCGGCGGCAACGGCGGCGGCGGCCCAGGTGCCGGGGAATGGTGCCGAGTTGCGAGGACAGCCCAGCGGGCTGGCGAACGGCCCGGGCCGGGCCTTATCCGCTGCTGGCGGCGCCGGCACCGGTTCCGAGCAGCGCGCTGCCGGGGATTATGAGAGTTCCGTGTGGAGCAATGCCTTGCTTCAGGTGTGCGATGCCGCGGGATGCGGTTGCCCATTCTCGTGCATTACCTTCCCCGATTAATCATGGCACGGTGAGGAGGGTGGATCCTTCAGGAAGCTGTCCCTGGTTGTTGTACTGCTCCAGATAATCCCGGCCGGTCCTCCTCAAACCTCTGACCAGCCTGGCGCATTCGGTGGAGCAGGCAGCGCGCACCACGTGGGTATGAACGCTCACATCAGCCTTGCGTGCCCGCCAACAGGTCATGCGGTCAGCAAACCCTGCGGAGATGGCGCGGCGGCTCGCGGCCGCCTCCCGCCGCTGGCGCAGCGCATCACGGCGAGCCCAGCGGCACCTGCACAACCGGTCGGGCGCCCCTCTCACAGACCAGCCCAGCGCTGCAGGCGACCCCCGCCAGCACTTGCCACCGGCAGCTGCTTCCACGCCCGCCACAGCCACAGCAATTGCAGACTTGACAGCAAACGCATCTGTTCCTCCGCCTGTGCTAAGGTTCGGTGTAGCTGCCGCCCCAGAGCACATTGCTCCGCCTGCGCTGGCAGCAGTCGCTGCTCCTCCTACCGTATTCCGCAGGTCCTCTCCGCCGCTGCCAGCTACGCCACTGCCGGCTGCGGCTCCCCGCCAGCAGAAGGATCCGCAGGTGGGCGCTGCCTCGCGGGTCAGCCAGTCGCTGTGCTCAGCAACCAGCCTGGAGCAGCTGTGCGGGCTGCTGGAGGAGCAGCGCGGCGTCCCCCTGCTGCCCCTGCAGCTGGGGCCTGACCCGCTCGCCCTCGGCAGCCGGCTGGTGGTGGGTCTGCTGCAGCTCGAGCTCGGCACAGCAGAGGCAGCGGGGGCGGGGCCGGCCGGGCGAGCAGGGCCGCATGGCACCACGGCGGCGATGGGGGCAGGGGCGCGGGCTCGGGCGCCGCGAATCGACGTGCGCGGCATGGGGCCCGTTCGTCGCGCCCGCGTGCACAGCTACCGGCCCCTCCTTCAGGAGCACGCCGACCTGCAGGCGGCCCCGGGAAGCGGGAGCGGTGGAGGGAGGAATGCCGCGCGGTCCGTGGCTCTGGCTCGACGAGCTCTGGACAGCCTGGCCCGCCGCACCGCTGCGCTCGTGCTCGCCGCCGAGGCCTCGGCCTCCGGCGTCAGTCGCACCCTGGCAGACGCGGTGCTGTGCGTCCTGTGGGCGTGCTGCCATGTGACGGAGCCCGGCGACGAGCTGCAGCTGTCCTTGGACCCAGATCTGCAGCCGCGTGCGGATGACCTGCGCCGGGTCGGGACTCACGGGTCGGCCACCGCGCCTGACTTGGGGGTTCGCCCATCCTCCTCGGCCATCGTGCTGAGCGACGGAGATAGAGAAGCGGCGTCTACTGCGGTTGCCGTAGACGAGGACCGGCAGCAGCTGCACTTGTCAGCGCGCACACGCGAGGCGGAGGCGCTCGTATGCGAGGTTCCGCTGAGTGCAGCGCTGCAGGTGCTGTGGCGCTGCCTGCTGCGCGACGGGCTGCAGCCGCGGGGCGCCCCGCCGCGGCCGCACTGCGTCACCTGGTCCCTGTGGTGCGCGGCCAACAGCGCGCCGGGTGCGCTGCCCGCCGTGCTGGAGGCGGTGCAGCGTGCGGCCGGCGGCCGCGGGGGCGCGGTGTCATCATCGTCAGTTGCAGGGCGCCATGAGCGGGAGCAGTTGCTGGGCAGCCTCTCGCACGGGGAGCTGGCAACTGTGATGTGGGGATGCGCAAGGTACGCGCGGGGGAGGGTGCGGCGATGGCTACAGCCATGCCTGGTGGGCGTATTTGCAGGGACCCTCTGCTGCTCAAAGTGTCCCAAACCTGCGGATGCCTCCGCGCTGGGGCCTCGGCAAGATCCCCGGCAGCACCCACCGGCAGCACCCATCCAGCAATGCCTGCTTTCCCGGAGGACCCCGACATTCGGCCTACCCCTTGCCCGGACCTGCAGGTATGCCGAGTGGCTGCGGGTGCAAGACCTAGATGAGGAGCTGAGCCCTGAGCTGGGGCACGGCACAGCGGTCGTGACTGCCGCGGCGGGCGCTTGCCTGCGGGCTCTGGCTACTCGGCAGGTGAGGATGGGTTCCTGGAGCGTTTGAGCAGCACGGTATACTTTTACTTTCTGCTTCGCGCCTGTGGGCAACTGCACAAGTGCGGCTGACACCGCGAAGCTCACGCTGCCGATGGGTTGCTTGTGCGGTTATGTTGCAGGAGGCGCCGGCTCTGCCTTCCTGCGCGACCGGCGCTGCACCGGCGACGTCCCGCTCCCTCGGCGTGCACAGCCCGGCGGCGCACTCCGAGGATCTGCTGCTGGCGCTTCACGCGGGAGCGGTGCTGC
>LSYV01000068.1:522069-537273 GCA_001584585.1 Gonium pectorale
GGGGGGGGGGGGTTGGCCCAAGGGGCCGCCGCACAGCGTATACGGGGCGGGGATCGCAGACTTTAGGTCGAAGCGCCGCAGTACAAGTGCAGATCTGTGTGACTGGAACGCATGTCCTAGAACCATGCATTTGACGAGTGGCAGCCGTCTTGCCGTTAGTGTCCCAGACGGGACGCCACTCGGTTGCCTTTCTTGCGGGTGTCATTGATTGTCACGTAATCTCTGCAACCTGTTCCTGCAACTGCAGGCCCAGTGCAGGACTTATGCATGCTGGGCGTCCTGCTTCCTCGGTCCAATACTAGACCCGCCTATATGCCTTTATAACGACAGCAACCCCACCTGCTGTCCCCCTGTCGACACCACAGGCGTTCGCCTTGCTGGAGGCCCTAGCGGCCCACCCTCACCTGCGCCTGCCCGACCTGACCGCGTGCCTCAGCCTTATGCGGCACTGGCCGCCGCCCAGGCTGCCCGGAGAGCGGCACACGGGCCGCGAGGGCTGCTTGCTACGCCTCCAGACGGCGGTCCTAAAGCTGCTGGGAGGCACATCAGAGGAACAGGCAAAGGCACTTATCAGCGCCCCGGCTCTGGGCAGCCGCGGCCTGCGCCCCAGGCGGGGCTGGTACCGGAGGCAGCTCGGCCTCCCTCAGTACCTGCCTCCGGAGCGACAGCAGCCTGAGTCGATGCCACGCGAGGAGCTCGCCGCTGACTTTAAGGGAGATCCCGGGCAGCAGGGCCCCGTGCCCGCCGGCCCTGGCTCGTCCGAGCAGCCAAGAGAGCGCGCCAGCCGCTCGGTGCGTCGCCGCCAGCACCTGCTGCCCTTCCGGCTGAGGCTACAGTACGGTATCAGCGAGGCCGAGGCCGTGGGCCTATCGGGCGGCAGCGTGCCCACCAGCCTTGAGCTGCAACTTCGGCACCAGCAGCGCCTGTGCGCTGACCCGCGGATTAGTCGGCACGGCACCGAGGACCTGCTACGCCTGCTCGCCGCGCTGGCGGCCGCCTGCACCGCGGCGCATGTCCGGCCTGCGCCTGCCGCGCTGCGCTGCGCGCTGAACGCGCTCGCCCTGCGCTGGATGCAGCGGGGCGCGGCCTCTTCCGACGTGCGGCACCTTGTGGCCGTCCTGTACCGGCTGCACTGGCGGCCGCGCGCGGTGGTGAGCGTTTTCACGACCGCCTGGCGGCCGTTCGTGGTGCTGGCCCCTGGGTCGCTCAGTGACGCGGCGCTGGCGGGCATGGCGCAGGTGGTGGGCGCGATGACGAGCCACGTGGTGGAGAGGTACCCGGGGAGCCGGCAGGTGGTGGGGCAGGCGCTGCCCTGGCCCAAGCTGCGCCGCTTCTGGACCAACCTGGTGGCCCTGGCGACAGAGCGGGCAACAGCCTGTGGGATGCAGATGGACGCGACCGGCGGGGGCCGGGGCCGCAAGCCCGCTACTCGCGCCGGACTGGCGGTGCAGCTGGAGGGGCACTCGGGGCTGAGCGGCGCCGGGCCGGGGCCATCCGGGTCTGGCGCGGCGCGGCCGCCGCCCCTATCAGTCGCCACCCTGGTGCGGCTGGTGTGGTCTAGCGGCCGGCAGGGCGCCCGGGTCGGCCCGTTCATGGGCCTGGCCTGCCGGATGCTGCTGCCGGTGCTGCCGGCGCTGCCGCCCCGCGCCGTGGGGACGCTTGCGTGGGGCCTGGGGCAGCCGCGGTTCGCAGAGCCCCGTATGGTTGAGGCGCTGCTTACACGGCTGCGGTACTGGCTCTCCTCCGAGGACTGCGACTGGTGAGGCTTGGATGGGGATAATGATGAAGGGAAACGGGTCGCGTCGCGGACACCGAACCGCATATTCAATAGAGGAACTTGTGGCGGTGTTGGCGTAGTTGTAGACGACCTGTGAAACTTCGACGTCAGCGACGAGCGAGCAGCGCTGCAGCGTACCTCCGCTGGTCGTAGTCGCTAGTATTTTGAAGGGGAGGCGGAAGAAAGCCCATGCCCACCCATCCAACCTAACACGCGGACAGTTTGGCACAGTACTGCGCGGGCCTGCCCAGACATACTTTCCCAACGGCACTGACCCGATCACCACTTCGTACTGACCTACGGGGCTGGCGGGTGGACGGCGACAGCAGCGGAAGAAGTTAGCGATGGATGACGGCGAAACATGCGGGGCGGGCAAGGCAAAGCAGAGGCAGAGCAGGGACTGAAAACCCGTTACCGTTATGCTGCGGATAACGGAAAGAGACGAGGTGGCAGGGAGAGAAGGCAGGCGGACCGTACGGGGGTACGACAGACATTGGCATTGGGAGGCGAGTAGGAAAGGGGATGACTGTGCGCGGACCGACAAGCGGTACCCCACAACACGGCCGAGCCGGAGAGCCCTACACACTGGAGGTCACCGGTGTACAAGCAGGGGATGCAAAGCAAAGCGAGCAAGAACATGCAAGAGAGGGGCGGTTAGCGGGGAAGTGGTGAGGGTGTGCCAGGACAAGGGGACCATCACCCCTGCCACACGGGGTGCGGCAGGTCCGGCCCCTCTCTTCATGTCCCGGGCACAGGCCAGCATAGGTACGGGCCGGCAGTGCGTGCGACCACAGACGGCGGTTCCACAACCGCCGGTGGGTCCGGAAGACTGGGAATCTGGGATGGGGGGGCGGGTGTTACGCGAAGTCAATGGATTGGCTGCCATGAGAGTAAGGTTGTAGCCCATTGTTTCTCTACTCTAGGGAGGTTCGCCATGTCCAGCGCCTTCGGCGGATCTGGCTCAAGCCGACGACCCTAAAGTCCTGAGGGCCTGCCCACCCTCCCTGCGGCATGCTGTCCCGCGATCAGGTCCGCTGCCTGCCATGTCGCATGGGCGTTGCTGCGCCTCCGCCGCATCAGCTACGACGGACCCGAGGTGGCGGAACTCCTGGCGCAGCTGGTGCCTCGCCTGCACCAGCGCTGGCCGCCCCAAGCGTCAGCCCTGGACCACGCAGCTAGCCGCTCCGTCGGCCGCTACGTGCACGCACCGGGGCGCCTCCGGGGCACGCGAGCAGCCGGGCAGCTCCCCGTAAACCCGCGGGCGCTGGCTGCCCTCCTGTGGGCCATTCACGAGGACGGTGGCGGCGGCGGCGGGCGTGGCGCGGCAGGAGTGCAGCAGGGCGGCCCGAGCTTGGGCCCTCAGCCGGCGGCGCAGTGCGTGCACCCGATGGCCCTTCACGCACCCGTGTTCCGCGGGGCCGCGGTCTTCCTGGCGCGCCACGCTGTGGAGCTGCCGCCGTCCGCCATCCTGCAGGTGCTGCAGGTGAGAACCGGGGCGCCTGCAGCGGCCTTTGGGCCCAACGGGTGGCGGCTGAGGGCTCCGGCTCTGGGACGCAGGGGCACATAATGTGCGGTTGCGTAGCAAGAGTATGTATTGCCGTGGTCTGGTGCGTATCGTCCCGGAGCCCCCGCTTGATACGGAACCCTCCTCTTAACGTGTCCTTTGGTGTCTTAAGGCTTTTGCCCGTGCTGTGCCACCCCTCAGATGATGGCCTCCGGCGACACTCCCGCCCGCCTGCGCTGCCCCGAGTTTCTGGACGCGTTTGGTCGGCTGGTGGAGCGCAGGCCGCTGTGGCTGCTCCGCACGCAGGCGGAGGTGCGGCTGGTGCTGGCATGCTGGCGCCGCCTGGGCTGGTGGCCCGCCGCGCAGGTGGAGGAGGTTGCGGGCCGCGGGGCGCAGCTGGCCGAGATGGCTGCGCGGCGGAAGTTGCGGCTCCTGCAGAGGACGGAGTTCGGCGCGCGGCGCCCGGGCTGACGTGGGGCCCGAACGAAACTGCTGGCCGGGCTGCATGCGGGTTTCAACTCCGGCCTTGTCGATGACTTGGTGTATACATAAGGCTTTCTTTACTGTATTGTATCGTACAGTACTTGACCATGAGTCCATGGCGGTGTTCGACCATGCCGCTACGCCCTGTTCGCATCGACTGCGCGTTACGGCATGAGGCTGCGGGCGCGTCTTGGTCTCTTTAGCGGCAACGCCAGTGTAGCCTCCTACGCAGTTGCGCCCGTATCGCTGACAAGTCAGCGCGTTCCACTCATGGTCGTGCGCCATGGGCACGTTGGCCACAGCCCATCAAAGCACCAGTTAAGTCACGAGACACAGTTTACACGGTGGGCACCCTCTGTCATTGTGATGTAAGCAACCTCATCCGGGACGTCCACCGGAGAGCGTCTTTCGCACCGTCGAGCAGTGTCCGCACGGCCCTGACGCCCCAACCTGTGGCGGGTAACCGTTGAAACGGTGTGGGGTCCTGCCGGGAGCATCTCAGTGTTGAAAAGGAACAACGCATACGACGAGCGTAAGCGCGAAAGTGATGATGTCGTTGTAGGACCCAGCTCCCGAGGTAGTCGAAGGGGTGATGTCCCTGCATGTTAGTTCGGCGGCGACCACCACCGTAGCCCCCGATGCGGCCCAGAATTTTCTCTGGGGTGACCCTATGCAATGCCGTGCGGGGGTGCGCCCAGTCTGGTCCTACGTGCATCGCATGTGGGCTGGTGCATGTCTCCCGGCCCCCCCGCCCCCCCAGCCCCCCGACCCGCTGACTACCGTTGTCTCACCTACAAGCACCGGGAAAGCGAGCCGCGCCAGGCGGAGCGGTGGGAAGGGGCAGGGAAGGGGCACAGCGAGGAATGTCAGAGGCGAGAAGTGACAACGTAGCGCAAATGCGACGAATGACAGAGCAGGACCCTGTGACCTAAGTGGGCTACGGTGGTGGCGCCGAAAGGGGTTGCGCAGGCGCATGGAGGCCGTAAGAGTACGTAGGCGGCAGTACGGCAGTACGACTGTGTGCTGGCGTGAAGTGCGGGGATGCGTGACGCCGTGAGCTGGCCCGCGTAGGGCTCCGCGCAGCACGGCGACATCTCAGTGTGTAGCCTTTCGAAGGCGGATGGCGGTGACGAGGGGTCTGGGAGCAAGCCGGGGTTCCTTCCTGTCGCACATACCGTCGCAGTATGATGCCGTCCTCTTCATTCGCTTCGAGAACCGCAAGGGGCCTGCAGCGCTTCAGTGTTGCTAGCCGCCTTGGCGCGCCTCGTCAACTGCCCGCGCTCTCTCGGGATGCGAGAGCTAGATCCCGGCTGACTGTACGACAAGTCAGGAAGCATGGCTTCCTGGGATGGGGTGTAGGATTAGTCGGCAGTTTGCAGCAGCCCTGCAAGGACCACGGGCCTTACCTTCCTAGAAACAAGTTTAGGTAAAAGGCGGATTGTAGGGCCAAAGTGGGGGCGAACACGCGCCACGTAACCAAGGACGGCTGAGCTCCACATACTTTTGGTGAACAGAGCTGCCAGCATTGCCGTCCGGTCGCCTCGCTGCAAGTATTCTAGTGCTACAAGACGTCCATGATGGGCGGGCTGGGCGTGCGCCGGTCCGGTTATCGCTGGGCGCCGACCGACCGGTGGCAGCGACGACCAAACTGCCGAGCACTCATGACTACCGTCTATCCCAACAGGTGAAGAGTCCTGGTAAGCTGATAAGCGGCTCCATCCGGTCCATCTGGGGTGGGAGCTGGGAGGCACGTCGTCTCATTTGCTTGTCTTACCCGCCTGGTCTTTTACCAGCCCGCCCGCCTGACTTAAATGTCGCGCATTTCGGTTGTGTGTGACCATATAGGCGGGCTTCCTTCCTCTCTGCAGCTTGCTGGTGTGGGCCAGTGGCAAAGTTACCTTACGAAATGTGGCAGAGGGTCCGGCGAGCGCTGTGGTCGACAATGTGACCAGTCCATCGGCGGCAAGCGACAGAAGCACCCCCTCCCGGAAACCCAAGCGCCGATGGCCCGGTGGAAAGAGGACGGCGTAGAAGCCATGCGGAGCTCCAGTGCGAATCCTGCCATTGAGAGCATACGTAGGACAAGCAAAATGGCGTGCCCGATCCCATCCCATGGGCCAATAACCAATGCGACAAGATATCTTACCAAATCGTTTTGTGGATGCGCCAGTATCTCTCCTGCACTTGTGCGACCTGATCGCTTTCCTCAGCCTCGTACGGCACTGGCCGCCGCCCAGGCTGCCCGGAGAGCGGCACACGGCAATGGCACACGGGCCGTGAGGGCTGCTTGCTGCGCCTCCAGACGCCTCTGTCCTTCGGCTGCTAGGCGCAATGGCGCAGCAGCAAAATGGAGGAGAAGCAGCTGTGCAATGCCTTTGAAGGAGTTGCACTGTACGGGTCAGGCTCCTAGGTGTTGGGTTAAATACCTCAGGACCCGACAAGAGACGTGACGGCACTGGGCATCGGCCTCGCGAAACGCCGCTGCCTTGCCTAGATCTTTCGTGACAAATGGTTCTAGGGTATAATCCGATATACAGTGGTGGCAATATCGCTGACAGTTCCTCTCATGCTCGGGTGCAATGGCCATGTTGGCGCCGCAACCCATCAAAGCGCCATCGAGCATTCAACATATATGTTCTTATTGGGGCGATGAATTACTCTGTGCATTGCCCGCATGGCGCCGACACGATGGAGTCCGCAAGCAAAGGGCAAGCAGGCTGCAAGGTTGCCGGCCGAGCATATGGGTGTAGCGGATTTTGCCAATCCTCTTTATCAGTAGCAACATTTTACTCGCATTGGCGGCGCCACTCTGCAGCGCCCTTCACTTTCCGTTGCTGCAAGCGGCCGTTTGGCCGAGCGAGAAAACTATCTCGGATAAGATGAGGGACCGTTCACAGCCCTACTACTCAATACAAGCCTTTCCGTAGGTAGCAGAATTGCGGACACGTTTTCTGGACGCTCCTAGGCGCTGTATGCGGCCAAATTTCCGGCGGCGCAACCTCAACTATACCGGAGACGCTCTCTACGCTAGCAATTTTCAAGCGCCACGTCAGCCCTGAGACCTAGGTAAGCCAATTGAGCTGGTGAATTGGGGAAATTGCGCTGGTCTGAGGTCAGGGGAAGTCGGGTCGGAGCGCCCTAACGCTCACACGCAATATTGGAATTTCAGTTGCAAAGGCGTCACGTCATTTGTCTCGTGTCAGCGATTTTTGTCATTCCCTTCCCCTGTCCGGCCGCGGTCTTGCATGACTGCGACGACTGCTCGCCTGCCCTTCCTCTCAGGTCCTGGTGCCTGACCATTTGGGTTTGCATCCTCATTGCTGGAAATGGCGAAGCTCGTGTTGGATCCGATGTGTGTCCTGAGGTGGGTGGTTGGAGTTGCACTCCGCGAGGACTGGTTGTTTTGGAACTGAGATGGACGTGTCTTACTTTCTGCACCGTCCGCGACCACGGCTGCACACTTGCCTTGAGTGACCGGGGGTGACCGCCTCAAGGACCCCGCACGGCCTCCGCATGTAACCCCTGCATTTTGGCCAACTCCTTGCCGCTCGCGGAACGCGTCTCTCCACCTTGATCCTTGTGCGGCAGCACCAGTTTCCGCCTTCAAACACCTCCTCACCACACCAGACACGCGTGTCTCATGTACCCATCCTTCCCCGCCCTTGCCGTCCTTGCTGACAGCGCGTGGGAGGAGATTGGTGGCAGCGTATTTGCAGGCGACGAGCTGCAGCTGGAGGACCCCACCGCCTTCAATCTGGACCTCAGCGGCTGGGAGGCTCGCCTCAAGCCCCTCTCTGCCCACATGGACGCCGGCGTCATGTTCCCGCCCTTCTTCGGCGCCCCTGACCTACGCCTGGGCGCGCATGCCGGCCTCTGCACCTCCACATGCACCTCCGCCGGCGCACCCTCGGAAAGCGCTCAGGTTGTCCCTATGTGCCCCGCCACGTCAGCCGGCAGCTTCGACCACGGCCTTGACGACCACGGCCTTGACGGGGCCGATGGCTTCGTAGATGCCACGGTGCTGGACGAGGTTGCCGAGTGCAGCAATTTCGACGAGGTGGACGGCATGCCGCTCAGCTTTCCGGGGATGGAGCTGCAGCCGCTGGGGCAGCAGTCTCTGGTCTCGGCCTCCCCCACCATCAGCGAGGCGGGCGTCGTGCCCGACCTCGGACTCGGGGGCAGCCCGCAGGCTTATGCCCAGGGTTCCTTCGGAGCCACGTCCTCCGGCCGCGCCGACCTGCAGCCCGTCGGCAGCATTGCTAGCAACGACGCCGCGCTGCCAGGGCCCGTGGCGCCACCGTCGCTCCTCACACAGCTTCCGGTGTCAGGTCCGCAGCCATCCACCGGTCTGTTTGTGCCCATCGACCAGACTGGGATGGGTGGCGCTGACGTCATCAAGTCAGGTGAGGAGGCCGCGTTCAGAGGTCACGTGTCCAGGGGACACGTGTGCAAACTAGGCTCGTCACCCGTAGCCTCTGCCAGTGGCAGCCCTGCGTTGCTTACATGATTGAAGAAACGATCTCCCCGCCTCCCGCGTATCTGCAGAGCCCTTATCCGAAGGCGCCGTGGGGACCTACGGCGAGGCAACGCAGCGCTGCAGCTCCTCGCCGTCGCCCAGCCCCGCCTGCGAGCCGCAGGCCGTCCCCGAACAGCCGCAGAAGCGCGCGTCGGCGGCGCGGCCGCAGCCGTCCGCCCAGGTGCAATCGGCAGCACAGCAGGCGGGCGTGCACATCCGCACGCGCGCCGAGTGCCTGGAGCGCTACCGCGAGAAGAAGGCCCGGCGGCTGTACACGAAGAAGATCCGCTACCAGCTGCGTAAGATCAACGCGGACAAGCGGCCGCGCATCAAGGGTCGCTTTGTGAAGAAGGTACGGGGTCTCGGAAATGAACTCCTGTTTACATACGTGCTGCTCACTCGGCCATATGGCATCGACACTGGGTGGTTGCCGGCCACATGTAGGCGACATGTCACTGTAAGGCGTCCATGCCGCATGATTGCTGGCGACGTTGCTGGCCGGTTCGCTCCGGTCGATGGCCTGCAGCCAACCGCATGTCTCCTTGTCCGCGCCCTCCCCCACAGGAGGAGCTCGCGGACTACCTGGCGACGCAGCAAGCGGCCGCCGCCTTTGCGGCCGACGACGGCGACGCCATGGATAGCGACTACGAGTAATTGGCATTTCCGGCTCCTGCACCATGGCCCTGCCATCATTTTATTGTCCTCGTCCTCGGAGGTGGATGACCCGCGCACAGCAGGCGCGGTCCGCACTCTGCGCGACTGCGCGCGGACTGGCCCATACAGCAGTGCCGTTTGCAGCATATTGCCGTAATAGAAAGCATTGGAGAAGCGATTTTGTGTCGAGACTGGGAGAGGTGAGGGGTTCATGCGCCCGCCGTGTGTGGCGCGGGAGAGATGAGACGAGTGGGGCGGAAAGTGCTTGGTAGGCTGGCTATCGGTCACTGGGTTTCGCTACAAAGCAGATTCAAGCACATTATCGTATGTCGCTTGCACGTCGGCCCGAGCTACATGTTGCCCCGGCTGCCGCACATGCGGTGATTGTGCCGAACACCTATGTCTAATCCGTGTGTTATCATCCGTATGTTTCGCGGATTGATGCTATATGCCCTCGACTTTGAAGGGCGTGGGTCGGAACGGCGCAAATATAGCATTGCGCCGTCCCGAACCCGCTTTGGTGAGCAAGCACGTCTTTTCAGCCTCCAGGGTTTTTCGTGTTCTTTCGAAAGGGCTCTCATGGTTTGTGGCTTCTATTTGCTTTGACGTGCTTGTGTTCGCCAGCTCAAGATGACTGAAAGCAGGACCTTTATGGGAGCGACGGCGAGCCATGGAGGCTAGGGCGATACGCGGCACCAGAGTGACGCCGCATAGGCTTGCAGCCCACGCCAATACCGCCGGCCATGGCCCAACCCTGCAACCGCACTGCTATATGATTTCTATGCACTCTGGCGACTGATTGCTGGCAGTCTGCCATGACGTGAAGCGGCAAGGACGGCTTGTGTCCGCAGCGAACTCAATGTCCCCGTAGATGAGCGGAAGCGTATGGTCGTCGATGCCGGTGGTGGGTGGGCCTCTGGCGCCACGGTAGTATCAAATCTTGGTACTGATGGGTTTAGGTTTTAGCAATGTGTGTCGGCACGTATGGAAGGGTCGATTCGGACACGTTTTGAATCCTCGTATTGAGAGGGAGCCGGTGCGTTTGGAGTTGTTCATGGGCGAGTGTTTTAGGTTTGTATATCTGTTGCCAGTGATGGCCTGCACCAGCACAATGCCTGTCATTTATTCGTTCTCGGGGCTTGGGGTTCTGTTTGGATGGGTCCGTGAGTGTGTTACTCGTTGACAGTGATGGCCAATATGCGGCCATCCGCTCGCTCTGCTCACTACCAACGGCGCGTCAACAAGTACTTCAATACTATTCTTCTTAGTCATGCCTGGCATGCGTACCTGTACAGCTGGCCGCAAGCGCTGTGCCGGCAACACGACTAACCTAACGCACGTGCATTGGCCGGTGCGCAGGGTTCAGTCCGGTATGTTTCCAGTGCGTCATACCGTTACCGTTCTACAGCCGGTCATCTGGTAAACAAGCAAAGAACCGCTTTACACCTAGCATCCACTTGCGGCGTAACGGGTCAGGTGCTGTCGTAGTGAGCATCCATTATCCTACCCCGAAACGGACTATAGGCTGGATGTTTAAGATAATAAAGGCCCAACGGAAATGGGGGCTCAGATGAAGGAGTGCGCGAATGGAACTCCGCCCCTGGATGGAAGTCCGCCGAGGGAACGGACAAAACATGCCCACCCGAAGGAGGTAAAACAGAGACAGGGAAGGCCACCTTCGAATACACACACGGTGCGACACAAGCACGCACATTCGCATGACGTAACACACACGGTGCGACGTTTCCGGTAGGGCGCCGAATACAAGGTATGGCGGGTGACGGAGTCGAGCAGACGGGCCCAACAGTGTGCACCGAAGGGCACCCCAAGAAAAGCTGTGTCTAATCATGAGCTATTTCTTCCGGCCGAGCGAATCACCCGGACGGAAGATAGCCAGGCTGACGGCGGACCGTCCGGGTGCATATGTCCGTAGAGCTCTTTCTTTGCAGTTTCTGCTTTTCCCCACTACCACTGTGCCCCGGCGAAACGAATTACTTGGCCTTCGCACGTTTACGAGCTGCAAGGCTAATGTGAACCCGACAGGCAAGAGGCCTGAGACTCTTGCCCTGACCTGTGGATGGCACAGTAGTGTCGCAATCAAACCCCATATTCACGCGCCGATGTTGCAGGGAGCATGTATGCATTCACACTGCGGGCGGCGGACGGACCATGACATGTCACCCTGGCCCTCGGGTCAAGCGATGCGGCAAGGGACAGCCATGCACATAAATTTGAACGGATGGCGCCCGGCTTCAGCTCCGACCTAACCCTAGCCTTGCTGCCCTAACCGGCGCGCTTTTGCAAAGAGCTTCATTTGAGACTGCGGCGAAATCGTTTCTGATACACTCTTTGGAAGAGCTGAAGCTTCACCTTCGGCGCGAACTTCCAAGGTCGCTCCTGCAACACGAACTACGTGCTTTCCGTACGGCAACTCGGTCGGAGTTTGTGCTTTCTGTCGTGTGCGCTGCAGCTTTCCCTACTCTACCAGTGCGCAAACGCGCATGGAATATTGCGGACATACGATTGGTGCATGTTCACGTGCCTCACTTTGATCCGCTCAGCAGCCGCGACCCACGTCCCGGTCGTCTTCATTCGACTAGGATTTACGTGCTGTTGGTATACAGATGGCCGCCTTTACTGCAGCTACAGCAGCCAGCAGCATCTTCAGCGATGGGAGTGAGAACGTCTGCATTGAAGTTGCCTCAAGCGTTCCGTCAGAGGCTTCGCACCGCGCCGGAGGGCTTAGGAATGGGATGATAAAGGTGCCCTCGCTGGTCTTTGATATCGAGGTGAGTCGGCCACCGCGCAGCGCGTGACGCCTACGTGGCTCGAGGTCAGACGTGGCCAGCGCGCTGACAGGGCTTTTGCAGTTCCGCTGACGCCTTCGTTTAAGCTTATATTTTGTCACTGTTGGTGAATAGCACAAGGGGCTCTCCCGCGTGGGGCGACGGTTGATTAGACACTCCTTTTTAGACAGCTCGGCTCGCGCGAATACCGTAGCTTATTGTTGGAAGGGCCCTGATGGTTGTTGCACGTCTTTCGACCCCGCCTCCCCTTTCCTCTACTCCGAACCAGCTGGAAGACAACGGCATAGGAGCGCACTGGCAGGAGGATGATTGGGAGGAGGAAGAAGTGGTTTCAGAAATTCAACGATTCGTCCAACCCACGACGCAAGCGCAAGCACGGGTGAGACGCTGGATGCGACTTCTTTCCTCTGTTCCCTCTTGGTGCTAACCGCGCATTCCTCACATCTGAATTAGTGTTTCGTCTTTTTCATACCTACAATACCATCCTACCACCTCGCTGGCATACCCACAGCTGACGAGCGATGTTAAGGTGGCGTGCCCTCACGCGAAGGACGGGCAAGACACGGCTCGCCTAGTATCAATCCTATCGGCGTTGGGCTACAAGTGCTCCCTGCGCACAGCTCTGGGCGGTGGAGACGGCGCGGACTGCCTCCGCAACCTACGCCACACCTTCATCACCTGCGAGACGCCCGCAGGTGAGCAGGGCCTCGCACACCGACCTGCAGTGACGCTCTGTCAATGCTTCAGCCCCTTCGCTCTTCCCCAAGCTGTCCCTTCAGGTTACGCCCTTGCCCGAATTGCCTATGCCATCTGGCCCTGCAGGCAGCGCCGGCCCAGGTCGGCGGTACATCGTGGACCCACAGTTCAAGGAGCAATTCATCATCGCCAAAACCACCGCGCGTTATGCGGCCATACTGGCGGCCATTCCAAGCGTGTTCGTGGGCCCCGAGGAGCACCTGTGCCTCCTCGTCAACTTCCTGTGCACCGAGATGAGCACCGCCTTTCGCCAGCTGGGCTCGGTGCTGCCGCCCTGGCGCCAGGCCAGCAGCATGCTATCCAAGTGGAAGCCGCGCAAGTCGCTGGACGAAGGAGGCCTGCTGATGCGCGCCGCGGCCGCGGCCGGGGCTGGGGCCGGGGGTGGCTTGGTCCCCGTGGGGCCCATCGCGGCCGTAGGTCCGGAACTATCGCGCGGGGCCGGGCTGGGAGTCCTGGAGCCGCCGTCGGTGGCGCCGGGGCAGCCCCTGGTCATGGCCTGCAAGCCCGCGGCCGCGCCGCTCCAGTCGCGTAACTCTGCCCAGCTGCACCACTGGCAGCAAGCGGCAATGGTGCAACAGCTCGTGGCCGGGGCCACGGCGGCGGCTGCCAGCAAGCGGCCCAGCTATGAGCCGCAGCGCGTTGTGTTCGGGGGTAACTTCATCCCGATCGTGCCGGCGCCATCGCCCGTGTCGTGATGGCCCCGTCGCGAGCTCTCTGTGAAAAGAGCTATGTTTTCTCAGCTCATGTTGCAGCTAAGGCAGCTAGGCAGGGCTCGACGGCGTATGCGATCTGCGCCTCTAGCGGTACGGCGCGCGGTGGTGCCACGCATACGCTTGCGTCGGCTAGAAACTGAGGACCGGGGCTAGAAACTGACGACCGGAGCGAGCGGCGGCTTTTTTGAGAGGAGGTTTGGCCACCGCATATGTCTTTCTTTCCTGAAGCGTTTTTCTGTCTATGCGTGTGCGTTGGCTTGGCAGGGTTTGGGGCTTGCCGGTTTCGGACCGCGTCTCTCTGCCTAGAGTGCATGCCCGCTGATGCGAGGGGCTGGTACGCAGTGTATTCTGATGCATGACGTGTGTTGCGGACGAGGGATTGGCCCCATCGGACTTGCTTGCTGTGCAATTTTGACGACCCATGCAACAGCGCAGTGCAAGCTCCCACGTGCCTTGTTTTGTCGAGTGGTCTTCGTGGTTTGCAATAAGGAACATGCATGTGTATGCTTTTGAGGTGTGCCTTGTGTTCCCGGCCAAAGCGCTTGGCGGGCGGGGCGTCAACATCTATCGCCGCACTCAGTAGCGGCTGCAGCGGTTGTAGGGACACGTGCAGAGCAAAGGCGCGCTGGCTGTTGCGGGGCGGCCGCTGAAGAAGATTGCGAATGTGGTTGTTTTGGAGCGAATAGGTTGCCCCTGTGCCATTTTGCCGAGGCTCCGAAGGGTTCGCAATCTTGAATTGCCGCATAGTCCACGTGATTGTGGCCGTATGAGGTGGGGCCCGCCCAGCCACGGCAGTATTCTCGGCGTGGTTATGAATATGATCGTTCATGTCGGACCCATACGGTTTGATTGCGTGTCGCGGGATTTTAATCAGTACAGATATTGAAATCTTGCCACCGGACGGAGACAGGCGATGCATTCATGCACAGGCGATTACGCGCCAGAACGGGTACGTGTATTGCTGTTACGGTTGGTGTGGAGGGGATTTTACCCTTCACAGTTCACAAATCCACAAATCAAATAGGTAAAGCCTACGTTTTGTAAGTTGATGAGATTGGTTTCATCTAATCCCATGTCGAGGCTCCGTACCTTCGTAAGCTGCGGCCCATACAACGCGCACGCGGCAGCCGCAGCCGTCCCGCTGCACAGAACATTTACTAGCCGCACCAGTCGGCTTTCGCAACAGCTGCATGTAGTGTACACCAAACACTGCGAGATCCGGGACAGATAGATCCCTGGCATATCGTAAATTTCATCGGCCGTACGACACATACCAACCCCGTCCTTCAGACGAAACCCGCATTCGCCACCGGACGCGCTCACCGAACAAAATGAAATAGATCAAATGGGGCACCGACGGCTGTCCTTGTGACAGCAACTAAAACTAAGCAATCACCCACAAGCAAACCAACATTATGCATGCAACGAGGACGCCCAAGGCCTCAAATATATCAAACAAGAAGCGGACGCACCCATAGTCGTCGCAGCAGAATGGAACAACCGCAACGACACTCAGGCCGCCTCGCTAGGCCGTTGTAAGGGATGCAAAGCCACATCCTCAACCCCACTCACCTGGGACTGCAGCAAACACAGAGCTGCTCGAAGCCCGTCATGTGATACGTCCCCCACTCTCAGCCTTCATTGCAAAACGAACATGCATATCTTGCAAAAGTAGCGCCCATGCAGGACAAGAGCATGCCTATGCAAAATTCGACGTGCATACAACATTACAGAAGCACCTTGCCGGCAGCTGCCAACGGGCAAGTCACATGCTAAGGACACGACTCAAGGCTCAGCTTTCCAATGACTCAACCGAAAGCTAAGCAGACGTAATTGCACGACTTGCGACCGCTTCCAAAACTGCAGCGCTGCGTGGAGACCGGGAAACCGGGATTTGCGGCCTGCATCCCATGCTTGCACGCCCCTCTCTCCGTAGGGTTACACCAACATGACCACACACACACACACACCATTGGGGGCTACGGTGGTGGTCG
>LSYV01000068.1:544197-559048 GCA_001584585.1 Gonium pectorale
CAGCAGAGGCCGTGGCCACCGCCGGGGCAGCCAGAGCCAGGGGGGTGGGCACAGCCACTGGGGCGGCGGCGGGCGCGTACCACGCCGTTATGGTAGGGGCCGGGCCGGCTTATTCACCCCACTTCACTGCGTTTACAACACGCGTCACACCTTATGCTCTGAGGACTGGATCTGGAATCTTCTTACCATTCCCGCCGTCTACTCTCTGTCCTCCGTACGACATGGTTGCTGTACTCTCAGCATGACGCGGCACACCGTGTGCCCGCCCCCTCCCAGGAGAGAGAGTCGAGCTGTGGGAGGAATGCAAGCACGCTTAGGATCGCAGAGCGCCATGGAAAGCCATCTGATTGCCTTGAGGACCCAACACATTATTATACCTAGGCACTTGAACTAACCGTAATCCACTTTTCTTATCAAGCGCCCACCTGGCATTGTTTTTGGCCAACGCTCCGGCTCCTCACGCCTGGGATTAGGCAGCGCTTTATTCCTCCTTGCCTGTACGCCCACCGCCTGCACAGGGAGCAACCACACGGCATAGCGCCCTCACGGCCCGCAAAACCTTCATTTTGTGTGGCCTGCATGACACTTGCACTCATACCGTCATATGTGACATGAGAAGATGCCCCTCCGGCACCCTGGACGTCCGCCCACGCACGGTTCCCCTTTCACATCACCTCCCACGTCTTGTTCCCCGCATGGCGGGTGACCAGACGAGTGAGCGAACGAGGAGGTGTTCAATCCGCCACTGGGACCCTAGGCTCGTCCACCTACGATGGCCGGGTGGCATCTGGCCACTGCAACCCGGCCTGCTCACCCCTGCTCCACCACCTCTTCCTGTTTACGGCGCACCAGCCCCTCCCCATCCTTTCTCTTTCCATTATCCCTGACAAACTCTGCCACACAAACCTTGCACCATGATACATGGCCAACGAGGACCGAACTCGATTGCCCACACAATATGCCGACATCAGGCATCGGTCGCACTGCCGCAGGCTTGCCGTGTCTAACAAGGCGGCATGACGCAACAAAGACATTGCACAACGGTAGTCAGCACCTTGATAAACGGTGTGACATTCATATGTTTGAACATACGAGGACGCCCAGTCGTGCGCCAAATGCAAATGCGCACGTACAGGCTGTCAGCAGACGCCCACGTTTCCCACCCCACGCCCTGCCGCCGCTTGGTTCCACCTTGACCTGGTTCACCGTACGGTACATGCATCACAAATACCGGACGCACGCAAAATACAGCAGTGTCACGCGCATCACCGTTCCAGGTGTTGGCGCCTTAGCTCACAACGCTTGCATGTTGGACCGGCATTGAACAGACGCCTCTGCACATGCAATGGAATACCATCGCCAACAACGGTTCTCTGGCCTGCGGCTCCTGCCTGTCCCCGCCTGCCCATCGCCCCTCCCTACGCACTATGGCCCAAACAAGCACCCCAGCCGCTATGCAGTCCACCGTAGCCGCATTGCAGCGGCACAATCAAAGCTGTAGCACCGCTCCCCTTTCCAGAGGTGTAGTTGTTCGGGGATTAGCTTGTCGTCCCGTGAACCAGCAGTGAAATACCTCCCCGCGCCACGAAGGCGATGCAGCCTGGTGGTGCAACCCGGGGCGGAGGTACGAACAGCCAACCGGTGCATCAATCCCAGAGGTGGGATCACGGCGAGACGCACGTATAGTTGACGCGCACGCTAATTGCCGGTCAATTCGGTGCGCCACAGCAATGCCGGAGTAGAGCGTCTTCGACAGATACTGTGGATTAGAAACCGTTTACAGCGCTACCATTGCATCCGCTGCCGCTGCCGGACGCACCATCCCCGCAGCCGCTACCCGGCCAGCGCTAAGGCAACGACCGCCTCCGTGACAGCAAGGATGGTCGCCGCTGCCGCCTACGTCACTGCCGCGGAACCGTCCTCCTTTGGTGGCGGTGACGACGGCAGCGGGCACCTGCGCCAGCCCCATATGTCCGTCCCCTTGATGTGCCCGGCGGCGTCCTCGCTGAACGGCGGCAGCTTCTTCTTGCGCGCCGTCATCATCTTCTCAATCACCGCCCTGCGGTGCCACACGGCGCTGCCCATGCGCTGCACGCCGCCGGCGCCCACCCCCGCGAGGACGGGCGCCGTCCCGTGGTAAACTTGCTTCGTGTTAAGGCACAGCGCCGTGCCGTGCAGGGGCGTGAAGGTGATGCCCAGGCTGGCCAGCACGAAGGCGCCACCCAGCAGGCTCCCCTCGCCGGTCAGCCACCAGGTGACGAAGGAGATGGGCGGGTCCCGGTCGTCCAGGTGCAACATGTTGAAGTAGTCACGCGCCAGGGACATGGTACAGAAGCCACCCGTGTCGGTGGAGCCAAAGTACGTCTGGCGGCCGTGGTACCTGTCCAGGTCGTTCATGGCGGCGGGGAAGAGACGCCGCAGGGTGGCGGTGACGCGAGCGAGCAGGGCCCGGAAGGACGCCTGGAGGCCGGGCATGTTCCTGAGGTGGGCATACCTGCGGGGTGTGGAGGGGTGCGGGGTGCAGGAGGGATTGAGGGGCTCTTTCGGGTTGAAGGTTCAGGGAAGGGCTCCCGGCTCCTGTAGGATGATCGACTGGGCGGTGCCGCATGTGGCCGGTACCATCCTTCTCTCGGCGACGCATCGGCTACCGTGTTATTGCGGGCTGAATGGATGCGGGGAGGATGGCATTTGGGCGCACCGTGCCCAGTCTCGCCACGACTGGCACTGAATGCCGATGGGCCCCACATGTATCCCTGCAGAATTTACCAGAAGGCTACGTGCCGCTTTGCCCACCACGCAGACCATGCTCGTCATCTAACACTTAACTCGCGCTCACCAGCCCGTCGCGTCCGGGTTGAAGGCGTTGTACGTCATGCCCGCCGTCTTGAGCGGTAGGGCGCCCTTGGCGGTCTTGCGCGGCCCGCGCCGCTGCGCTTTGAACACCTTGCCCTCCTCGGCGCTCACGAACATGGCAGCGATCGCGTCGGCCTCCTCCAAGCTGTCGGCCGCCAGCCGGCCGCACTGCGCGATAACGGCGATGTGATCAGGAGCGGGTTCCTCATGTGCCGCGCCGGGACCATAGCCGACAAGGACGACAAAATCCTTGCCCGTGAGGTCGACAGGCTTGGGGGCCGCGGAAAGCTCGCCGCGCTTCAGAGCGTCCTTGATGTAGGTTAGCCGGCTAAACGCCAGATAGAAGACGGCCGTGTCGTTATCGGCACGCTCGGCGAGCCCCGCGGTGAAGAGGAAGCGCTTTCGCAGGTCCCGCTCCTTGACGAAGAAGGGATGCAGGGTCTCGTCGGTCACCGCGTTGCCTTCGTACCTAAATGCGTCACCGACGCCAGGACTATATTCCACCCTATACAGGCAGGGCAAGGTGCCGTCAGTGTTCAGGCAGGGCAAGGTGCCGGGACGCTCAGCATGTTCCCGCCATTTGTGACTTGCGCAACCTGACGAGCGCCTTGCACTCAGCGGGCCAGGCTTCCGGCTTGGTAACGGAGGCTTTCTTCATTGCGTGCGTATGCTTGGCTGCGGGCTTTACTGCGCCTGCGGTGCGGCTGGAGAGCGGCATGGCGGACGCAACCTACAGGTAAGGGTGCTTGACCTGAACACGGTGGCGGAATACGCAATGTACAGTATAGCTACATGTTTGAACCAAACAGCTTTGAGCTAACAGAGACTATTGCTTAGGAGGTGCATGGCGTATCTCCAATGCATATGCATAACTCTAATTCGATCCGGCGTAGACAGAAGGACTCGCACCTGACGCGCGCGATGCGCTCCCGTCGCGTGCCGTACGGCGTCGCAAGTCTTGAATGTGCGATGCTCAGCAGCTAAACAAACAAGATCCTGTGTATGTCAATGGCATTCATTGCGAGGGAGGGTATTTGGACCCACGGGTCACTGGCGGCGTCGCCCCAAGTCCCTTGGAGGCCTCCTGGATGCTGCGCAGGCCACGCCATACACCCTCGTATTGATAAATGCATGTGGTACAATTTTGAAGCGCCGGAAGGACACAGTCGTCTGTGTTTGGTGCACGACAGAACTTGGCGTAAAAGGAAACGGAAACTGGGAAGGCAGCCTCTATGGTCATACACACCCGGGGTGCGATGTTTCCAGCAGAGCGCCGAGTACAGGGCATGGCGGGCGAGGGAGACGAGAAGGCGGGGCCTGCCTGCGGTTGATTCCACAGGCCATATATGGGGAGGGAGCGCTTTGGTCTGCTTCCGCATGTAGGCATGCATACATGCCCCCGACCGCTGCCTGCAAACAACGGTCCGGACTCCGTTCCTTCACTTGTTCGTCCTTATTCCCTGGTCTGCATACAGCCGGGTGGGCGGACTGGGCGCGTGGCCGGTCTGGTAACCGCTGAGCGCCGTCGGAGGTCGGACCGGTGGCCATGATGACAACACTGCCGAGTACTTTTGGCAACTAGCAGTCCAATAGGTGAAGTCCGACAAACCGAGTGTGCTGGTACGTCGGCCTTTGGGGGGCGAGAGGAACGTTATCTGCTTTGCTCTGCACCCGCCCGCCCTACTGGAAAAGTCGCGTCTTGGGTCTGTCGAGGCGGTCGCCCTCCTTTGCAGATATCTCTCTAAAACCCTAAAACCCTGGACGTGTGCTGCTGGACCTGACAGCGCCACATGATGAATGAATAGGCGTCGCTGCGTTACACGAGCGAGGCGGTCTCCAACTAAGCAGTTAATATACTTCGGAGCTCCCGCAGCAACGTAGCTTCATCGATCACTTCCTTTAATCACTAAGCCTAAACCCTGGAAAGAGGCACACTGCACGTATGGGCGGTCACGGCGAGGATAGGCCCGCCGAACCTCCGCAAGTCTCCATTGCAGTTTGCAGAACCCATTGCTCCAGCTCCCGCAGCCAAACTTGGCACTCAGCGCAGGATGTCCATGCAGGCAGCTACGCAACACAGCGTACTACCCATCCGTTGCGCCGAACCAGACTTCCCACGGCATGGTCCGTGGCACAAAGAATTACTTGCGTACCTGTGAGCCTCGCTATGCAGTGGAAGCCCGCCAGTTAGAAACCCTACCCAGTTAGCCCTAACGTTGTCAATTGAACGAGAGCCCTAGTGCATCGTTACGATCATAGATGGCACGTCCATACGTACATTGTCACGAAAGCCGTTCTGGAACGCTCGCATACCTAATACACGCACCGCCCCATATAACAGCCCAATCTCTTGCCGCATTTTCCTTCGGCCGGACAGCACGAGCGCTTACAGGACGTAGGACGAGGATTCATCCAATCACAATCAGGTTAGCATTATAGCCGATAACCGATAACAGAAGGCAGTTCCGCGCAGGGGCGGAGGACTGCAAGAGACAGGTAGAGAAAATATATACACTGCAACCAATTGTGCGCTCGATCGGTCCTAAATACACGCACTCGGGAAACTCTTGGAAAATCTGATGCAGGTCACAGGCCGTTGCGCTCGCTTACGTCTGCGCCGGGCACGACATGCCCGGGGGTGTGGGCGTGAAGTTGCCGTAGCAAGCCCAATTGCAATAGCGCTCCTCGCGCACGCCGTTGCTGAGCCACGTGCCGTTCGTGGATGCCACGATCCGCGCTATCACGCTCTCCATGGTTGAGCACAGCGGCTCAGCCGACGCGAAGTAGCGCTCGTGCACCGCTAGGCAGGTGCTGCAGGTCTTGGCCTGTGAGCCAGGAAAGGACCCATCGACACGCAGTTGGCTCGTCGCTGACCAGCACAAGGGATGTGAAGAAATGCTTTGACAACGTAGCCTTGGCCTAAGTGTTCACATCAAAGCATGTGTTGCGAGGTGGACACAGGGCCTTTCGAAAGACGGAGCCCCTCAGTCCACTCACCGACTTGGTGCAGTTGCTCTCGCGGGTGGAGAACTGCCACCCGAGCACCACAATGGCGCCCACCGCAAGGATGCCCAGGATCTGAATCAGGGTCAGCATCCTGTGCGATGGGACGGAACTTGGGTCAAGAACGAAAACACATAACGGATAGTGGTCCACGCAGCTGCATGCGCCAAGATCGTCAACGGGATCTGCGACAGGTCCTTGCAGGGCACGTACGGCCGTGTAGATGGCATGGTAGATCGGGGCTGCTTGCCTGAAGTACGCGATGTCGGGGCGGAAGGGCCATGTCTTGTAGTGCACCAGCACGGAGCAGTTGAGTGAGTGCAGCGAGGCGTACGCGTTCGTGTACGCCCACCACACGGGCCGCCAGCAAGGGCAGCACGTGACCATGGGCTCCGGCTCCCTGCAAAGGGGGGGGGGCGGGCGGGGCCGCGCATACATCCGGACCAGATTACCATTATCCCCACCATCGCCAGCAGTGTCAGCGCCCACTGATTCGGCACTGATAAGAGCTCTCATTCACCGTGTGCAGCCTCATCGGTATTGCGACTACCATGGAGAGGAAAACCGGGGCCTGGAAGACGCACCTATATCGCTTGCACGCTCAATGTCGCACATCAACGTGCCCCAGCTAGCCGGCGACACCTAGTACGACAACTTACCCGCGCTCCTCAACCACAACCTGGTCATGATCAGCCGGCTTGCGTTCCTCTGTTTGGGGCGTACGGTACAAGCACACACCACGTAAGCGTGTCTGCTGGCCCACATCCTAACAGTGTATCGGCACAAGGTACATGCCAGTCCACAATCCCAAGGAGTTCCTTCGTCCTCACCTTTGGGCGGCCGTCCCAGCGCCTGGTCGACGTTCGCCTCGACCTGCAAGGGCACGCATGTAACAGCGACACGGTTGCACAATCCTGCTCGATGTAATCCTCATCTCCTCGGTGCTCGGTGTAATCCTAATTTCCGTACTGGAACGCGTCCGCGACGAGCTGCTGTCAACGTTCGGCACGGCACCCTCACACCACGTAACAGCTCTACCAGGCCCAGGTGTTGAGTACAGGGCCGCAGCAGCCAACGTACCGCCTCGCGGTTTGGTGCAGAGCGCTTGAGGCGCTCAATGTCGAACTTGATGTCCTTGCCCGAGTTGGCCCAGTCCTACGAGAGGGACGGGGCGGGAGGCCAGGAACATTTCGATAGTGCGGTGCACGACCTACAACACGGCCTTGACAAGGGGCGACCGACAAGCTCATGCCTTCCAGTGCACACTGTTTAAATGTCCTGATTGTGTGCCGAACCAGCATCTTGACAATGCGGCTCACGGCATGAGGCGCACCTTATACATCAGCCCGCAGGTGAGGAGGTTGACCAGGCGGAAAACGAATGCCCGCTGGTTGAACGCGGCAAAATCGTAGCACTCCTTGATAAGCTCCTCCTCCTCAATCACGTACCTACAAGAGCAAGAGGGCGGTAATCAGGACATAGACGCTTACGTACGAAACAGTGGCAAAACCATGAACGCCAGCAGGATGACAGCACGGCATGGGGGCCAGGCATTGCCTGACATTGCCTGCCAGTGAAAGCCCTTAACTCCAATTCCGCCCTTGCTGTTGCACGTCTTTCCACGGTGGCCACGTGAACGTTCCATGCACCCTCGCTCACGTGAACTCCAACAGTCGCTGCGCCTCAACGGGTGCCCGCTCAAAGATCTGGTTGAGCGACACCAGGCGGGACTCCGTAGAGAGCAGTTTCATGTAGTAGATCAGCAGCTGGACGGTCTGCAGGGCGGAAATAAGACAGCGCGGTCAAGGTTCAAGTAGCTCTTGTGCAGTCGGCGTTTTCGTGCTCCCGCTCACACTGAGCGCCCGCGGTGCATGGGTCCCGGCCCCCCCCGACACCACTGGCAGTGTACGTGATCACCATGAGAACCACGACGCCACAAAAGCGCCAGACTGCCATACGCGTCATTTCTCAATCTGCACACTAAACGATCTTCCCGGCAATTCATTAATACTTGAGTGTGTAGTCAACAAGCATGAATACTGGTCACGGGTCGGTCCACATGCCAGAAAGCACGAAAGCAAACTCTCCTCCTTCAACCCTCAACACTTGCCTGGAGGTTCACAATGACGAAAGTACCGAAGGAAACGGGGTCCACTCCCTGCAGTCATCCGGCATCGGGCACTCAACGGGATATTTTAGGCGCGGACTCAGGCGTAGCCGCGAGGCTAGACTAAAATGCGGTTTGAGGAGGGAAAGCGCAGGGCGTAGTGTGTTGTTCTGTACTTGGGTAATCGCGGGAGGCACGGCGTGTCGTAGACTCCCCTGGAGTGTAGTGCCAGGCGGTAGCCGTGTGGCAGGGCGCCGCGCATGCCCACTTGCTTGCTCTTTCCGGGGCGTAAGCCCTTGTTTGTTTGTGATCCCGGCCAGTGTTTGCGCACCCACCCACCATCCCTCTTTACGGCGCAATTCCTGGCGGTTTCCCATCCCTTTGGTTCTCTTGGTTTTCTTTGGGTCCGGTTCCCGGGTGTGTCCGCCGGGCGCGGGGGGTGTTGTACTGCGGGAGGCGCCCGCTGAGGCGGGGCCACGCAGCTTTTCGGCAGTAGGCCCTCGTCGGCCAGAGACAAAGACGGTTGGATAGCCGGTCGAGGGTGGCGACTGCCAAGCCCCATACTCTAGTTACATCCCTCGCGAGGTGCGCTGTAATATGGTGCACCATCGCGCCTTTGCCGGTAGGCGGTAGCACGTAGCGACCCAACTCAAAATGGGTCACAAAACGATGGCGATCATGCCGACCTGACTTCACCTGATGTTAGGGCGCGAGCCAAAGCATCTGGAATCAGGCCCATGGCGAAACGAATGAGCATTGCGCATGCATGTCGATGTCCGAATCACGGGCCCCCAACCTACGTCGTTCCCGTCCTTGTTGTAGTACTTGGCCAGGCCGTAGATGGCCCAGGCGTTCATGAGGACCCAGGTACCGATGAAATAGAAGAAGAAGACGCTGTTCCAGGGCTGCGAGGGTGCGGTGCGCAGAACCCAGAAAGCGAGGGTGTAAGCTGTGTAACGCAGCGCCCGTCACATCTCTCGGGGCGGGGGACGACAGGAGAGCAGTTGGTCGAGTTCCATATGCAGGTGGGTGGGCAGGTTCCAGGCGACAGACAGTGTACCTTGATGTTTTTCCAATCCACCAGGATGCGCATCGACAGCAGCCGGTAGTACCTGCAGGCCGCGTGCGCATCACCGCGACAGAGTACTATGTTAGGGACCAACGTACGAGCCGTATGCGCTTCGGCCAGTAGAAGGGCAAGTGCGTTCCATCGCCAGCCATGAAGCGGATGAAACAGGTACAGCTTGACCGTTCGCAGCCATTCGCCACCATTACCAGCGCTGGACATGCTGTGGCGGCGCCCGCCCGCCTTAGGTGCCCCTGCCCACACCACCCGGATGAGACCTCCGCGCCACCCCGGGCACGCACATGAAACGGCGCATGCTGTACTCGAGCGTGAGCGACACCATAATGATGAGCGTGACCAGCGGGTACACGATGATGAGCGCCTTCACCAGCGGCAGCCAGCTCCGCGTGTAGCCGTTGCCGTCCTTCCAGGCGCGCTCCTGGTTCTCCACCTGCACGACACGTACGCGGGCAATGCAGGATGGAGCTATCATGGAGCGCTTTTCGCACAGCGTGACGGCCACATGGCAATCGCAGGCCCCGACGGATGTGCAATTCTAGGTGCTAATGCGGCACTTCACGCACACGTGCTGAAGATCCGCCGCCGGAAATCAGAGAAGGCCCTATTTACCAAACCACGTAAGGACGCAATGCAGCAACGCAGTTCAGCATGCGTGTCCAATGGGAGAAGTGTAGAGTGATGAGAGACTATGCGCCGCTGGTCGGAGAGATCCCTTATACACGTTTCCTTCCAAGGGACAACCGCGAATACGGTACCCCGGTTCAGCGCCAAGCCATGCGTCAGTCAGAGCGGTTTGCTGTGGACGTGGCGTCCGCACTTACGTAGATGCTGATGAACATCACGATTGTTGCCTGCGCCACTTGGTAGGTCCCGAGCAGGATGTCCACCAAGTACGCGTGCCACTGCGCGTGGGTACGGGAGGAGAGCAAGGGAAGAGGTATGCATCGAGGGAACACACAGGTCCATGAAGCCCGCGCCTGGAGGTGAAACTTAATGATAGACGATGGCGGCCAGTATCCATGTGGGCTGTACCGCATTACTTCGCGTCCGTGAGAAGTGCATGAGTAATGTGCAGCCCAGTGTTCGTCGGTGCCTGACAGGCCGGCTCTTACAGAAAGCACGCGATACACAAGCGCTACACTTCCCGCCCGTCGAACCTTCGGAATGTCGAACGGAAGAGGCACCAGCTCCTCCTGGGTCAGGCCGTACACGCCGTCCACGTCGACGGGGTTCATGGCTATGGCCCTGTGAGGGAGCAAAGACAGGGCTAAGCGCCGATGTGCTAATCCAATAAATCACGGGCGACAGCTCAGATGGCAAACAAGTAACGGCAAGCTGGCTTGTAGTCCATAGGCACTACAAGCTTGTGAGTAAGATGCACCCTTCTCACTTGAGGCGGCCTAGGTAGTCCACGGGTGGCGCTTCTTGCGGCGCGTTCTGTGCGGCTCCTGCTTCCTCCTTGACCTTCGCTGCACGCTTAGCATTTGGTATGCGCTCAAACTCCGGCGGGATGACGTCGAAGTATGGCCCAGCCATGAAGCGCTTGAAGGCCGAGTCTGCAGGCAGTTCGGGCATGCCGCTAGGGTAGCCGCACTTGCCTGCTGAAACCCCGGACGCATGGCAACAGCAGTCATACATTCATACGTCTATCATACATCGCGCGCAGCAAGGATCTCCGCTGTCCGTCAGGGCAGTGCAACATCTACGAGCGCCGGCAGTCAACGATGTTGCGCGCTTCGCCTAGAACGGAAGGCCCCAGGCCCTAACGAAGGGTACCGACACACCCTTGGGAGATTTTGGTGCAGCATCCTGCTTTGCCACGCTGGCCTTCTCGTCAGGCTGCTGGCGCTCGACGTCCTCAACGCCAGGACTGCCCTTGTCGCCTTCGCCCATCGACGCGATACGTGCTCACTGCTGGAATGGGTCGAACGCCTAGTTCCCGTGTAAGCCGCTTGCGATGCGTGCGGGGTTGCTGTTTGTCGGGCAGCTGCCCCTCATGCAAATGTGTTTAATACTGCAGCGCTAGGTCTATCACGTATTGGCAATTTCGGCCGGCCTCAAGCGCTTCTGAGGCCTGGGTGTACTTCTTGGATCCAAGTACCTTCGCGACAATCAGCGAGTTCACACTCAAGTCCTCCATGCAGCGATTTGTCATAATGCCATGATGCTGCGGCTGAAGTTCACTCACAACTTCACTGTTCAGTTGGCGCCGTCTACCCCGCGCCGTTGCTGCGTGTGTGTATTTGCTACTAGTCATTAATGCAGTCCGTTCGTGGGCTTGAAGGCGAGCATACCGATTTCGTGGCCGTCAGTCGAGGTGCAGCACCCGGCATCAAGGCTGCTTTGTCCCGGGTGCCCCGTGGGCGCTGCAGTGGTCATCGCGCCTGCTGGCAATCTGGATATGGTCTCGTAGCCACTTCGCTACAACCTACCGTGTCTGGAGCTCGGCCTGTGCGGGCACGGCATACGGGCATGGAGGCATCTGTATCCGTCGGTCCACCTGGCGAGCCTACAAACCATTCTGGCAAAGTGTCAAAGGATCCACGATACCCGTTCCCCTTAACTACGCTGGAGCAGGCTCTTCAGTGTAATCCGCTGCCACACCAGCTGGGCGCCCATGTATCTCACGTTGTAGCTCATCGTGCGGGAATGGTGTCTGAGGTGCTAGCGGAGCTGCTTCAGGTTCCCCAGGTACGGTCAGGGCAAGGGACGGAAGCGGGCACAGGGTCGTGCCCCCAGCAACGCGTCGTGCGAACGGGTCATGCATTTTTGTGCGCGTACTCGAGCCACAGGCGACCCAAACGGGTCACAGACATTACGGACACGATTTGTGATTCCAAACCTAAGTTGAGGCGCGTAACATTCTGTTGCCGCACCTGTATTCTGCCGCAGGAGCTGGTTGTGCGACTGATCTGGTTTGGCGCTGTGTACGTCTGTCCCGTGGCCCCGCTGCCGCACCGGGACCGGGTCGCTGCGCTGCCCGAGGAGCAGATGGCAAGCATCCGCGAAGTACGGAAGAAGGCTCTCGCGAAGTGGGGTAACGACGTAAGTTTCCAGGGCTTGCAGTGTTTATTTTGCTGCTTCCAAACACCGTTTTGCCGGCGTGCGGGATTGCGCTGTCAAAACCTGAATAGCTAAGAACCCGCCGATACAACACGAGATCAATAATGTGGTGCCTACTCGGGCATTGCCCCCTCCCCTCCCCCGCAGAGCCGCCACCAGACTCCGCGCCGCCTGTCAGCCGACGAGCCCGTGCCCGAGGACGGCTACCTGCGCGCGCACATGCACCCCAAGCGGTTCCCTGCTGCGCACTCCCTGGCACCCGAGGAGTGGCGGCGACGAATCCTGGCGGTCCGCGAAGATCACGTGGTCGTCAGCAAGCCGCCCGGCCTCCAGGTGCGGTGGCTGTTGGTTGCGCACGGATCGCGTGAGCTCATGTTTGTTTGGTTAATGCCTTAGGATATCGGTTTGCTCTGATATTGATTACTCATGGGGCTTAATCGGGTTCCTCCGGACGAGGAGGACGAGGAAGGGATGAGAACGGGCGTGAATGAAAGCTGAGTTCACCGCCGGCGACATGTAGGGCATACCGCCCGCATTTGCACCTCCCTTTTAACAGGTGCCACCGACCGTGGACAACGTGCAAGAGTCGCTGCTTGCTTGCGTCGAACGGGTAAGATACGTAGTATTAACGATGGGGGCCCAGCGATTGTTCGTTCCTGGTTGATATTGCCACTGTCAGGAGGGTGCGTTTGGCTGAACCCTCTCTCGAACTGGCAGCGCCGTTCTATCCTGGTCCTATGTTTTGTGCCTCTGCCCGCAGACGCTTTCGCTGGCGCCCGGCTCGTTGAACCCGGCGCACCGCCTGGATGCCGGAACGGAGGGCATTGTCGTCCTGACCCGGACTTCGAGCTTCGCATCGTACTTTCGGGAGCTCATCGGCAACAAGGCGCAGGTTGGCAGGGACAGCGGGGTGCGTGACCTGGTAACAGAGACATCGGTCTGCCGGTTGTCAGGGCTGCGCCAGTAATCAGCGCTTGCCCGTGCCTGGGTGTGCAGGCAATGATATGTGTCGCCTGCCCTCACGGTCGCCCTGCATGCAGAGCGGTATTCGTAAGCAGTACCGGTGTCTGGTGGTTACTGCCCCTCCCCGCGAGCTCTTCAATGGCGAGCCGCTGGTCCACCACGTGTTGGAAAACCAGCGTCGGGCGGGCGAGATGGCCCACACCGTGGTGGTTCCGGAGGGGACGCCTGGGGCATTGCGCTGCGAGCTCATACCTGAGCAGGTGCGCCGCTTCTTGACATCAGTGCTTTTGGAACGCAAACGGCATGCTCACCAACAATGATAAGCCATGGCACTTGGCTAACATGCAACCCAGCCGACAGCCCATGGGTTCTCAACCCTGACCCAGGAAGGAAGAGCTCACTCGGGGCATAGAAGTCCGTATGGATCAGAGTGTGCATGGCCAACAGCCACGTGTCCCTTGCCCACCCTGCTGGAACCTGTACGTCCTTGTGGGCGACACATGCAGTGCCGGTCAAGGAATGTGCCGTTTCGGCTTGTGCGTGGTCGCCCCGGCCCCAGGCGGAACACGTCGCCCTGTCAGCAGAGGCTGTGGCTCTGTGGGGCGTTTCGGCCGCCCACGAGGTGACGCTCAGCCTCGTGACCGGCCGCACGCACCAGGTATGTGCGGACGCGTGCGGTCGGGAGTTCGGGATTCAGAGTGTGCGTGTGGGGGTGTAATGCAGGTGCTTGAGTAGCGGAAGGGCTGTCCCGTCCGGCCCTAAGATACAAGAGCATTAGGACATGATTCGGCCACGCGTAGACAGGAGGCTCCGGTCCATTCGAATGTGTTTCTGTGTATTACAGGTGCGCGCGCAGATGGCGGCGATAGGGCTTCCGCTCCTCGGGGACAGACTGTACGGGGAGCTGCTCAACGGCAAGGCAAGGAACGGCTCTGCGGAGCAGCTGCACCGTGGCCAGGCTGCGGAGTGGTGTCGGGGCGCCCTGGACCAGCAGCTGGAGCCCATTGCGCTGCAGGCGAGTTATGGGACGAGGACTGGGTTGGACTGGCGCGTGTTTGGTTATGGTATCCATGCACGAGCGTCGCATTTTGCCGCTCTGCCTTGAGCAACAGTTGTACGACCTGCTGTTTGGGGAAGTTCCGCTCCGTGACTCGTCAACCCTTTGCAAAGTTCTCTGTTTTGCTACTCCCATTCGCTATCCCTTGTGCCCTCAGGCGCACTCTCTGCAGTGTCTCGAGGACGGGCCCATGGGCGCAGCCCCTGTACACTTCAACGCTGGCATACCTTGGTGGCGGCGTGGATGAAAAGAAGGCGCTGCATTCAGGGGGGGGGGAGGTCTGCGGCAAAATACCCCATGATAGAATATAGTAAAGCACAACAAGAGCATTCCAAATCTTCTTTCAGAAATAAAAAAGACGCATGTACGACAAAGTTATGGCATGGCAAAGTGTGCTGTACGGCAGGGGTCGGTCGTCGGTCCTAGGGTCGGTCGCTGACCACAATTTTTGTCGCGACTAGCTCGCGCCTCTTCCGTCGCCTGACCGCCTTGGAGTGGAGCTCGTCTTCTTCTCTTCTACAGCACTGCACGCGTGGAGTGCTCGCGTGAGCGTGGACGCGCCTCGCCCTGGACCATGGTCTATTGTCTCCCGCAGGCCGGGCTCGCGGGCCCGCTGTCGCTTCGTCTCCTGCTACATCCGTCTTCCGGTGGTGCTGCTTGCTCCACGTCACGCAGTGGCGTTCGTGTGGAGACTCTTCGAGGAGTGCATGGCCGGAGG
>LSYV01000068.1:564397-575133 GCA_001584585.1 Gonium pectorale
CGCCCGCCCTGTTGGAAACGTCGCGCCTTCGGGCGTGTATGGCCGTAGAGGCGGGCTCCCTCTTTCTCCTTTTTCGTGGCTGCGGTGGATGGCTGTCGTCCGACGGCGACTCAAGAGAGCGGCTGCCGCGGAAGCGGAAGCGGGCTGCCGGCGCTGGCGCCCAGCAGGGGCGTCGGGCGCATCGGCTGCAGCTGCTGCACCGTTGTGCTGCGGCTGCCGCACAGGCCGTCCGTGGCACGGCGGATCATCGATGCATCGACGGCGGTATTAGGTTTGGCGGCAGCGCGGCCGGACTCGGAGGCGGGGTTGGCGCTGGAGTCATCTTCGGCCTCAACAGCCCGGTACTGTCAGGGCATACATACAAGGATGCGGCTGGAGCGGAGTGTGCATGACAATTTGGTGACAAGAAGCCCCAACGTCTCACATGGATAACAAGGAGTAACATTGGCAGAGGGTAAAGCCAGCCCATTGTTGCTGGACCCCAGACAAAGGGATGGGTCATTAATGGTAACTGACACCGAGCACGACACCCGCACACCTTGGCGGCCTGCGTGTCGCTGGCCATGTCCTGGACGCCCCCGTCCAGGTGCTGCGCGGGGCACAAAGGGGTGTGTAGGATTGGATGCTGAACAAGCTCTTACAGTGCTCAAGGTAATTGCAGGTGGCTCTCGCTCTTTGCCCGCTCCGGCCCATAAAGCTATACAGGCGTGCGCCCGCCTCACCTGCTGCTCGCTACGGCGGCTTAGCTTGGACCGCTCTGCCTGCGTCTGGCACGGCCAGTACGGTGCCTGCTGGGCCTGCAGTATGTCGGGCTGCAGCTACACCTGCACAGGGCGTGGGACAGGGTCGGCAGGGCTTGCGGTGTGACAAATGAGGAAAAGCGTGCCGCTCATGAAATCATGGGCAGCCGAGTTGTTCACCCAACTCTCTGCATCTCGCTCAGTCCGAGCGGACCGCAGCCCATTGTCCAGCCATAGCACATACTGCTCCTTGGTCGCACCTTGGCAGCACCGTTGTCACCGCCGTCTACCCGTCATCGCGCGGACCCCCTTAGGCTGCATGATCTCCTGGTACATGGTCAACGTGGCGGCCGCCAGGTGGGCGATGACCAGGGGGTCCGGGCGCTCTTCGAAGCGCAAGGAAGCAGCCAGCATTGCGTCAGGAATAGAACGGGGGGGACAGGGTAGGTACGAAGACGCTCCATTTGTTCAGTTAGCTGGGCACGCCTGCTCTCCCCAAAGCGGCGTCCTTTACTACTGGATGGTGAGTTGGGGTCTGCAGCCACCCCCAATCGAATCTACGGAACCCCCACGTGCGTCGCCCATCCCATATCACGAATACAGGACTGTATCATGCAAGGAAACGAGCCCGACCATGCGATGATTACACCTGCCCGGCAGATTGCACGGAACGAGCTTCCGCCGGGCAGGTGCAATCATCTCATGGTCGGGCTCGTTCCCTTGCATGATATAGTCCTGTATTCGTGATACGGAATGGGCGACGCGCGTGGGGTTGCGTTGATCCGATTGGAAACAGCCGAAACGGACAGCCGCAAGAGGCAGTCACAGGTAACAGGCTGGACCGAGACGGCGCAAATGGTTATATGTTACTGAAGGAGGCCGGCGCAAGCAGGGGGAGAAACATTCGCGGCGCCAATGGCCGAGGTGGCAGCGAATATGGAGAACATGTCGAAGACCCTGCACGTCGTGGGTATGTTGCAAGCTGTCATGGCACATACCCAGGACAAGGGCGTCCTTTATTACTGGATGGTGAGTGATGGGGCAGATCCCGACTCACCATCTGGGGCAAAGCTAGAGGACTTCGCAAACAGCCTCGAGCCGGACCAGCGCCATTACATCACGGACGTAAAGGGGGGTTCTTGCACGTGCTGTGACTTTGAGGCCCACCGGATGCCGTGCAAGCACTTCTTCATCGTCTTTGGCCGCACGCAGCTGTCGTGGGCTGATGTCCCGGCGCAACTTCTCCAGCAACCTCACCTTTCCCTGGACCACCATGTCGCCGGGTCCTGCTCGCTCAGCATCCTGCAGCTCCCTGAAGAGCGCGACCGCCTGGAGCGAGAGACGGACGACGCGGCCGACGAGGCAGCTGCAGCAGCCGAGGCGCAGGCTGCCGACACGGAGGGCGACCTGCAGGATGGGGCACCGCAGGACGGGGCGCTTGAGCGGCGACAGCGTGCAAAAGCAAGGGAGCTCCTGGGCATCATCCGCGACGGGACATTCACTGCTCCTGCCCACCACCTTCCCACTCTGCTCTCAGAGCTTGAGCAGGTCTGTGACCACTTACCCGCACCTCCCAGCCAGCGGGTTTGGAGAGGAGGACACCCGACCTGGAAAGCGTCGGCGAACGGCGGAACCCTTGCAGCCGCAGGCGCAGCCGGGTGCTGGGCCGTCTAAGAACGCGGCGTCAGGAGCCGCCATGCCTGCCTCCACAGGGGGGCCGGACCTGCATCGGCAGCCTGCCCCACGGCAGCGCCCTGCCCTTTCGAAGCTGCCCGCACGCGGGTTGCAGCCGCCCGACCTAGCGCAGCTGCCCGCCCCGTTGCAGCTGCGCGCCGCATTGCAGCCGCTGCAGGCGTCGCAGCTGTCGCAGGCGTCGCAGCTGCTGAAGGCGACGCAGCCGCCGCAGGCGACCCAGCTGCCAGCCCAATCGCAGCTGCAAGCAGCCGAGGAGGCAGCCCAATCGCAGCTCCAGGCGTCGCAGCTGCCAGCCCCGTCGCAGTTGCCACAGCCATCACAGGCGCTGGCAGAGTTCGCGAAGTCCAGAGAGGCAGGGGCAAAGAAAAAGCCGGCGGAGGAGCGACGCCCATTCCCACTGCCCCGGGTGGTGGAGCAGGCCCGTGAGACTGGAGGCAGGCCGGGAGCACCACGTGAACAGCCGCCAACCTACGATGTGGGGCACGGTGTCAAGCAGGGCAAGCCCAACGTCAACTTATTTGCCATCGCCCATGATGACCTCGCACGCTGCAGCCAAGGCACATATGTAACCCTGGCGTCACAGTGGCCGCCCGGCTGTCCCGACCTGGGGAGGCTGCAGCTTAGTGACCTGGCGCTTTTGGCCACCCAGGACAAGGAGGCTGCGTGCCGCATGGCGCCACAAGGCAGCGCGCTGTGGCATGCGGCCAGGCGATGCAAGGTCACAGCAAGCAACCTGGGTGCATACCTGGGCTTCTGCAAGAAGAGCGCCGCCAGGGACCTTGGTCTGCCGCCGTACTTGACGGGGCACGACAGGCTCGACATCGTCCAGCGGAGCCTGCAGCCTGGAGAAGGGACACAGCAGGAGGAGGGGCCGTGCCTTACTTGGGGGCACTTGCACGAGCCGAATTGCATCTGGCAAGTGCTGGAAAACATCCGTGCCATCCCCGGCTACACGTGGGTAAAGCATCACATGGTGCTGGAGACGGGCTTCATCAGCCTGCCGCCGCGGGACGGCATGCCACCGCTGGGCGCGTCGCCGGACGGGCTTCTCCTTGCATGGCGCGACAATCCCAGCAAGGGGGGAGAGCCAGTGCGGATTGCGCTGGAGTTCAAGTCCCGCTTCCCATTCACCAAGGTGTCGGGCAAAGAGAACGGCGAGGACAGCTACGTGTGGGCACCCCACAAGCGCTTCCCCGACATCATGCCGCCTACCCACTACGCGCAAGTACAGCTCTCCATGCTGGCGGCACAAGCCACGAGCTGCCTGTACCTGGAGAACACGGTGCAGAAGACCAACGTGCGCGTGGTGCCGTATGACCCCGTGTGGCTGGAGGCGGCCATCGGGGAGGAGCCTACGGCGGTTGCCGGGCCCGGGGCGGCGGCATCCGGGCCCACGACGGGCGGCGGTGCCTTGAGAGGGGGGTTGCGGGGCGAGTGTGGCGCAAGTACTGGAGCGCGGGGCACACCCCGCCCGAAGACTTTGGCAACAAGATCGACGATGGCCAGCTGCACTCGAGACTGCTAGAGCTCACATAGGCCGGCTGCGAGCGCGCCAAAGTGGTTGTCCAATTCGAGAGCGTTCGCGGCCGCGACGCGCGCCAGTTCGTGTAGCCATGTAGCATTAATCACGACATGGCGATTAGCTAGCTGCTCTGTGGCTTCTCCGGCCTTCGTGGCTAAGTCGCCCCAAATTTGAAGTCGCCCCCCGAGTGCGGTTAATCGTGTTCAGTACTTTGCGGATATATATAGAGCTATATAAACAATAGACGTTTTTTGAGAAAGCGCCTCGGCAAAGGGCCCCTTTCGCGGACTGTACCGATGGGTCCCCAAGTAACATGCAACCACCGACGGCGCCGTCTCGGTCCAGTCTGTTACCGGTGATCTGTGACTGCCACTTGCGACCGTTACGGCTGTTTCGAGCGGTTGCTTGGCGAGGCGCGGAGAGGGCTCTATCAAGGTAGCCGTAGTATACCTGTATGATGTTAAAAAAGTGCCCCATAGCCTCATCGGGTGCTAAGGCTCGTACACGTCCTACCGTGGCCACGTCCAGGACCACGTCCAGGTCCACGTCCAGTCACGACAGGCCCAGCAACTTTCCTGCAGGCTACTTTGCTTCGGCGCGCTTTATGACATATCCCTTTGTAAGCTACGCCCTACTTTCCCTTTGCGCCGTGACGCAGAGTGGAGTGCCCAGTAGACAAGCTTACCCGCCTCAAAATGGGTGCAACGGGGAGGAGCTGGCAGCCCAGCAGGTGATGGCGGGGAGGCCCCTCACCGGTAGTCTCCCGGGGGGCGAGTGGAGAGCAAGGGAAGGTGAGGTGGGGAGCAACGGGCATGCCTGGGACTCCCGTCCCCTGTCGCCCATACCCTGACGCGCCGTTTACCCAGCCCAGCCACACGCACCCACTACCCGTAAAGGCAACCGCCCTGTCCCATGATCCTCTACCTTGCCTCTGCGGCTCTCCCCTGCGAGTCAGCACGGCTGCGTGACCCACCGTGTTCTTCCTACTGCCCCTCCGTACGCTTGCAGACAAAGCAGAAGATCTTGGTTGAAGGCTAAAAAGGAAACGGAAACAGCTAGCGCTCCGTCGAGGTCTCGGGGTGCATGGAGCTGCTTGTACGCCAGTTACGCACAGCGGCAGCGGGAGCAGAGGGTCAGGTGAGCAGAGGGGAGCAAAGGGACTTGGAGGAGCGAGGGGACCAAGCAGGGATGGGCAGGGCAGCGAGGCCCGGTTGCGGCTTGTGTTGCGGGAGGTGTCCTGGCATAGGAGAGGTGCTAATGGAACGGATATCACGGTGGGGTTCAAGGGGAACTTGGTGAAGCTTCTCCGGGTTGGTTGCAGGGTTGCAGGGCAGGTCTTGGCGCGATGAAAGCCTCCAAATCGTGCTGAATCAACTTGCCCCAACACTGATCTAGCGTCCGCTTTGCTTGCTCTCGGCCCGATCATTCTCCCATTCCCCTCACCAACCGCTCCCCTTGGCCCCATTTCCACCAGTTACCATCAACCCACAAGGACGGGTACGCCCTCGACATGGGCGGCACGGCCGGCAATCCGCTCACCCGCCGTACACAACGGAGCCGGGGCGACTGGACTGGAGCGTGTACTTGGAGCCGCGCCGGACGCCCGGACCCACTGCACGGGTTGCCCGACCCCCTTGGAAGCGGGAGGCACGGAAGCCCGGGAACGCCTCAAGGAGCTGGATCTGGCCGCCGGCGTTTGGGACCAGCAGCATAGCGCATCACACTGGCAGCTTTCACAGTGGCGGGCAGCCTTCGCCCAGACAGCGTATGCCGGCAGCCTGAAGCTGCGTGGCGGCGACGGCCCTGGCAGCGAGCTTGTGCTGTTGTTGGACGCGGTGCGGGCGACCGTTATGCGCGGGAGTTGGCGCGGCCATCTGGCCTGGCGGGCGGGTCGGCCGGGGCTGCCACCAGAGCTGGATGGTGAACGCCTCTCTTCGTTGGCGTGTCGTCGTTGCTCCTGGTCGGCATGTCCAAGGTTGTTCCAGCAACTGCCGCCTTGCCGACTACGGCTTGGAGCTGGCCCCGGACCTGGTTGGCCCGCCGCCGCATGGAGGCGCTGTGCGCCCTCGCCAGGGTGGCCTGCGGTGTGCTGCTGACCACCAACGGGAACATGCAGGGTGAGCGGCGAGTGCTCGGGCTTGAACGCCGCATATCAGCAACGGAGATGGATGCGCGGGCAGGTACGTCGTCTTGCATGCGCGAGGTGAATAAACGTTGAAGGCTCAGGACGTGGTCCGGTGGTTCGCAGTTGCTTTTCTCAGCGCGCCCTACCCATCAGCCACCTAACAGGTCCCTTGCTTGAATTCCACTACCTGCCAATAATATCTCTAAAACCTGTCCGTAAGCGCCCTTACTTCGAACTTGCACGATTGTATACGTCGTGCACTCCGCCCAGGCCGCGAGGCCGGTACTCCTCTGAACTCGTCCGTACCTTGCATGGTGCCCCAGGCGCCGCGCCCTGCTGCTGGTCAGTGGTCGCTCGACACCGGCTCCACAGCTGCTGGACCCGCAGCGCCTCAGAAGTCGTCACCTGCTGCGGGACCCTCTGCTTCGGACAAGGCGGGGCGGGCGGCAGCTGTGTCCCCCAGGTACAACTGGTTATGGGTCGGAACGGAATCACGCGCAGGATGTGTTGGGAGGGGTCTGGAACGGTTCGCTGGAACGGTCCGCAGGGGTCTACAACAATGGTAGAGCTTGTACACCCGCCCTGTGTTGCTGTGCATGTCGAGCCGACTACGGTATAACTCTGCAAGGGCGGCTTCACCCCTCATTTACCCCCTGCAAAACAGGGGGAAGTGTGAGCATTCGTCTCTTACTGCAGGCTGTTCCGGTAGCACATATACAGATAATGTGGTCGTGCAGTGGGATGTCACTACTGACCAGCAGCTTCCGCTACCCATGTTACAACCCGCAGGCACGCGGAGGCGACGGGGGGGGGGGCAGTGGCGCCGCGGCGGCGGATGCTGGTGATGAGGTGCGTGAGGTCCAGGCGGTGAACAATGCTTCCGGGCAATGCTTTCGGTTCATGAAGCAGGTCGGCGGCAGCAGGCGGGGATCAGGGTCATGTGGGGCCAGGAGAGGAGCTATTCTTCCGTCCACCTGAAACCTTTGCTGTGGTCACTGCATCCAAACCTCCAAAGAGCGTAATCCACCCTAGCCATGTCGTGCGCTTCTTGGTCTGCGTCCAGACCAGCTCCACAGAGCTTGACGGAAGTAAGGCCAGGAATTCTCGGACTGGGATATTTGCTTCCGCTTGGCCTGCTGAGGGCAATTGCCTGTTGGCATTGGTCTACGGCCTATTGAAGGGGAATCCCTTTTCAGCTTCGGGCGTTGTAGCGTGACCCCAGCAAAAAGCACCTGGATTTCAGTTACGCCAATCATGCGGTTTGCAGCAACAGGTTTGGAGACCTGGAAAAAGAGAGAAGCAGAAACGGGGAAGGCAGCCTCTACGGACATACACCCGAGGGCGTGATGTTTCCAGCAGGGCGCCGAGTACAGGGCATGGCGGGCGGGCCTGGATTGCAAGGCAGGATTGGGGCCGCAGTCGTTCTTGTTTCGGGGGTGAAGTCTGCCGATGGCTTTGTTTACGGCAAGGGCAGGAGCCGGGCGAAGAGGTCCCTGGTGGTGGCCACCTTCGACTCGAGCTTCCACAACACAGGGAAGCAGTGCAGCGGGCGGGAAGCACATGCGTTCTGCGCCATTGCTCTCAACAGCGGATGTATGGGCCCCCGCCGAATGCCCCTGCGGGCCAGCCAAAGCAGGGCAATGCTGCAGTGCAGGCAGCGCAGCTAGGCGAAAAGAAGGCGGCGTCAGTTCAGGCGCCCGCTGCCGCCGCCGCTGTGGGGCTAGCCGGCACCGGCCGCTGCCAGCGCACCGGCCGCGCCGCCGCAGCAGAGGCAGTCGGGGCCGCTGCAGGACGCGTCGGCCGGCCTTCGCTCATGCGGCGACGAGGACGTGGCGGCGCACCTGGCGGCGTACCTGGAGGTGGGCGGGTACGGCGCACATGGCGCGCTTTGGCAGCCGTGGACGGCTTGTCTACGCCCTGCTGTGGCCGACCGAGGCTCGGCGCCTGCTGTCCGGCCGTTGCGCTAACCCGCACTGCCTCAACTTAGAGCGCGGCAGCGAGGCGCACCTGGGTCTCAAGGGGTGTGCAGGGTGCGGGTCTGTGGGCTAATGCTGCCGGGCACTGGCGGGCAGGGCACAAGGGCGAGTGCGCGCGGATGCGCGGCAACGGGGGCGCTTAAGAGAGGTTACGGCTGAGCTGCGGGCCTTTCGGCGGCCTCGGAATGGTCTTGACGCGAACAGGGGCCTGCTGTGGACACAACACTTCTGGCGGGACCTCTGGCTGGCACAAACGTACAATGTTGACTCACCTGTGCTTCATTTGCTTGCTTCAGGGGTGGCCATTTCATGCTGATACATGTGCGGTGAGCTTTGGTGTACGGTGTTGTCGGCTACCCAAGGGCTAATCAGCTAGCCTGGCTTCGTGTCCGGGACGTTGTGTCATCAAGGCCAGAGCGAGACCAGAGCGAGGCGAGGCGAGGCGCAGACCAGTCGCGACCATGCCGGAACTTCGAGTGTGTCTTGAGCGAGTGGAATCACATGTCTGCTGGGCGTACAGCATGACCATACGCGCGTATGGGGATCGGGCAGCTGCTGGCGTAGGGGAAGCCATTGCCCCCGCCAGGTTACCATCCTCTGAACCTTAGAGGGCCTTCATAGCCCGTAGCAAGGAAGCATTTTGACATCGAGCAGCGCGACGCAAGTGCGTTTTGAGAAGCGGAGGTGGGCGATTCCCGCGGTCTGCTCACGGCAGCGGGCTATTGCGGGCGGTTGCGTCAATTGGGGCGAAAGTGTTGGCTCCGTATCCGCGCGGCATGCATCCTTCTAAGCGGCCCATGTAAGGTGTAACATGCGCCGCATCGCTACATGCCAGGGGAGCTCTCCCCTGCTACAAGCCTTCTGCACCTCCTGGCCCCGTACAGCGTTGCCTGGCGGTCAGAGGACGAGATAGTCGTCGCTGAGTGAGCAGCATCAGGCGAGTCTGGCAGCACGCGCATTTTGGCGATGCGGGACAAGCAGTATTTGAATGCGTTGCACTTCTTGGCACACCTTGAGTGCGTGCCGCGCCAAATGATAGCTACGCCAGCACACATGCCACCATACATGCATTACCACCTGTGAACTACGATGCATTGATGTGCGGCACCAAGGCCAAGGTTCTGGGTTGCAATGGCTTTCGAGGAGTGGTTGGATAAAACCCGCCCTTGCTAACACTTGGCCTCATGGATCCGCCGTCCATGCACCAGCTCTCCCGCGCCGCGCTCGCAAGCGCCGTCAGTTAGCTTAGAGCCAAAGCCGGCCCCGCCCCACACGCCCCTCTCATGCGCCAGGTGCCGATCTGGGAGGCTGGCCCTCAGCACCTAGGCACCGGCCCAGGACACAAACGCTAATAGTTCCCACCTCGTGACTGTCGGGGTGCATGTCGATTGTGGTTGGGTGGCTGCAGCACGATCCCAGGGAGGCCAATGTTGCATATCGGAATCAGCCGGCCGTACCTCCACTACCGAGCAGCTCATATGAGGCCAGGGCGTTGTACGTGCTGCAGTGGTTAGGATGACCAGCGTATGGGGCGCCATAGCGGTGGAGCGAAGAACATGGTTGTAAGGATGAGGTGGGTGCGGAGCGCTGACGGGTCAGACTGCTGGGTTCAAGGCTTGGCCTTAGCAGACGAGCATGCGCGGGCGGCGGACCTTCCCTCCATGAGGACGGCAAGAGGGGGGGGGGCGGCGCCAGACAGGAGACCTGCAGCCTCGTGTTTTGAGCTAGTACTGGTGACCTTGTAGGGGCTGCCTGACCACACTGGTGGGCGGTGGGCTGCGGCGGCCCCGGCCATCCTCAGGAACGGCGCGTCCTTAGGAAAACGTACAGGCAATCATGGCCGGCCGAGCTGCTTAAAGCCATCCTCGCCCGACTCGCTGCCACTGGTGCATACAGGAACATGTGGGCATGCACTGTGGCCAAAAGCGCCCGACTACAAACCCAATGCTTGGCTAGTCGGGAGCCCGTGACGGGCCCGCGGATTGCCAGTACGGTAGAAATGATAACGGAACATTCCGCACATACAGGTAAGTTTGACGGCTTGCATGACATTTGCAGGCTTCACATATACAGCATGCAGCCAGCAGCCCGCACGGTACACCGCTGCAGTTGCAGCCGCCGCCGAACGCCCAGACACACACACCACACCACACCATACGCTCCACCGCACTTGCCCGTGCCCAAAATTACCGCTAAAACCTGGGCGTCAGCCACGCACAGCCAGTATGTACAATCATTATCGCGGGGGACGAGGCAGGACATACGAGCGCTTTCGCGGCGCTGAAGAGACTCACCACACCTTAGCTGGCAGGCAAGCCCCGAACCTGTCGCCCAGGTCCCATCTATCGGCATCCAGGCAGCGTCTGCACATAAAGCCTAGTGATCTACACCGAAATGCACACCTCGGGCCTTGCTGCGTTCTCATGTAGCGCTCCTTTCTCACCTCGCTCGCACGCCGCTGCAAACGCACAGGGTCGTCGAGGCAAGCAACCGAGCGTTGGAGGGGTGAGCACAGGACCAGCGGTGTGTTGGCTGTGCACGCCCAATCACACGGCAGGACAGCGAGCCGTACCACCCATATCGGCGCGCCCGGACCTACACATTATGGGTAAGATTGCGCAAGTCGAAGCTCGGCTTGCGCAGAAGCCATGGAGGTGTTCTGGCGCTCGGGGTTTGGG
>LSYV01000069.1:9718-20079 GCA_001584585.1 Gonium pectorale
GCGCGATCGCGCGGCCGGCGGGGCCGCTGGCGGCGGCGGAGGAGGCGGTAGCTGGCGGGCGCGGAGGCGGCGGTGGAGGCGGCGCCGCCGCGGGTGTGGTGTTTCCGGAGCGGGACCTGGAGACGCTGTGTGCGTTCTCGGTGCCACGCGAGCTGACGTCCTCTCTTCCGGCGACGGCGGCGGCCGCGGTGGGGCGGCAGGAGGGGCCGGGGTCGCAGCTGGGGGCGGGGGACGGCTCTATCGGCGACGAAGGTGACGGCGGCGCTGCGGTGGCGGCGGCGCGCGTGGCGGCGGCGGTCGCGGCCTGGCGCGAGCGGCTGACGTCGACGTCGACGGCGGCAGGGGCGGCGAGCGCGGCGGCTGGGGCGGCGGTTCCCTGGGACGGCGGCGCAGGGCCCTGCTGGCGTGAACGCGCGATTGCAAGGTCCGGGTTGAGGAGCAGCTGACGCCGTGCGTTGTGCTGTGACGAAGGCGCGGCCGGTGGTGCCCGTGATGCCATGCGTTTACCTGCTACCTGACGTGTGAGGTCGGTTACCGCATGCGTTTGTACGTGCACTACGTATGCGTGACGGAGTGCAGAAAACAGTCCTAAGAGATCACGAGCAAAGGCGTCATTTTCTAAGTTTGCGTGTGTGCGTATGTATGCGTAACCGTTTAGGTTTAGGTTGACGCGGGTTGACCGTTGCGGGGGATGCATGCATGCGGCGGGGGGGGCGGGTACGGGTGCGGTGGCATGGCGCTGCAGGTGAGCCAGGGCCAGGGCCTTGCTCGTTGCGTCGTTGCTCCATTTTACAGGTCCGTCAACGCCGGGGGGCCATGATCGAAATGCGAGCGGTTGCTGTTCAGCGTGCGCGTGTGCATGTGGTCGTACAGGGGCTCCTGGGGCGCCGGGCCGTACATGAAGACGAGCTGGACATGAAGGGTCCGGCCCGAATCCCACGCGTCTTTCACAGCCAAAGCGTCCTGCCCCACGCGCCTGCCTCTTCCTGGCCATGAGCAATCACTCGGATCCCGTACAGAGGGCCGCTCTAAACCAAGCCGCACAACCGTCGGCAGCAGCGCACCGCGGCACAGCGGCGCACCGTGGGATGGACGGCACGTACGGCCCCGCCGTACAGGGGACTCCCCTGCCGACCCGCCCATCGTCCGACCAAACCAACCAACTCAAACCAAAGGCAGAGGGCTCGCACGGATCAAAACAAAGGATGAGGAATCGCCAGGTGCGCCGGAAAGGGGGATGGTGAGTGGGTGCGCAAATGCTGAGTGGGACCAAGACAGAGGACAGAGGACCCGAAATCCAGTAACTCAAACCGCATTATAGTCTAGCCTCGCGGCTGTGCCTTGGATAACCCGCTACTTGACAAACGGGCACGGCCCATGGGATACGGTACACACAGGCGCACCACGCATCCAGCCATCATGGCTGACAGGCCATCCCGGCGGCCTCTTGGGCCTCCCGGTGAGACAGCCTCAAGCCCGCATCCCGCGCTCGGCGAACTCGCGCAGGAGCCGCCGCAGCTTGCGCTGCGCCTGGCGCGCGGGCCCAGAGCCAGGCCCCGCTCCTCCGCCGCCGCCTCCCGCGCCTGCCGCCGCCGCGGCGCCAGCCCACCGCTCCTCATCCTGCTGCAGGGCAGCCGCGCCAGCCTCCACCAGGAGCGGCGCGAGCGAAGTCGCCAGGGCAGCGCCTGCACAAAGTACGAAAAACTTCAGGTAAAATCAGCACACAACGATGTTGACATAGCGAGACGCTGCCTTGGGATCTTCACACCCAGGGCCCCTCACCACACGCTGGTTCCCGCCCTTGGGATGACCTGCTGCAAGGGCCGTTGGCCGTTGCGGCTGGCGCCATCCGGCCACCGGGACCGGGCCCTGCACGCATACAGTCGCCTGCGCCCCGTTGCATGCGGCCAGAGTCGCCTGCGCCCCCCCCGCCGTTCTGCTGCGCCGCCGGTCCCAAGCCCGCGCCCACCTTTTTCGCTCCGCACTCCCAGCGCCGCCGCGGCCCGCGCCAGCCAAGCCGCAAGCACCTGAGCACACTGGCGCGCGGCCTCTCCTTCCACCGCCTGTGCCTCGCCCGCAGAAGCTGCAGCCGAGGCCGCCCGTGACCCATGGGTCACGGGCGTAGGCGCGGCGCGTTGTAGCTGCCCCGCTTGGATCCTGTAGCCGGCGATGGCTGCGGCCCCTAGGAGCACCAGGCCCGAAGTCACGCGCTGCAGCCGCGGCAGCGGAGAGGAGGCCGCGAGGGCGCCTGCGGTGAGGGGGAGGCATTGCCATAGCACGCCGGAGGGCGAGGGCGGGCAGGGCTCAGCTCTGCGGCCGGAGAGGTGAGGATACACACAACACAAACGTCCTACAACAGCGAGTGGGAACCGAGGACTAAAATGGCACCAGCGTTGTGCGGTGTGGCAGCGGCCAAAGGCGACGAACTCACCAGTCTCGAGCGAACAACCCAAACCCGGTGCGCAACCACTTACCCAGGAGGCCCCTCGCCACCAGCTCGCCCCGGCCGATCACCGCCGCCAGCACCTCCGGCGGCGGCAATCCACCCGTGGCGTCGCGCGCCTCGGCCCCGGCCCCGGCCATGACCGCTGCCTCCAGCACCGCCGCAATGCAGCCCAGCGCCGCCGCCGCCACGTGCCGGTGCTCGCAGCCCGTGCTGGCGGCCGCCAGCGCTGCCGCCGCCGCCGCAACGTCAACCCTCACCGCCACACCATCATCCCCTCCCTCCCGGGTAGCGGCGCCGGTTTCCGCACGCCGGGCCTCCGACATGTCGCTGTCGGCCTCGAGGCCCCTTGCCTGGACGATGTGGGCTGCGGACAGGCAGTGCCGCGCCGCCGCGGCCGCGAGGCGGAGAAGGCACTCCGCGGTGTCCGGGTCGCGGTCGGCGGCCCGACAGGTGCCCGCCATCGCGCCGCCCAGGTCGGGCCGCAGCAGCAGCTCCCGGACCTGCAGCAGCGCCGCGGCAGCGCGCCGCAGGCGCACCCGCCGCCTCCGCCGTGTCCACCGCTCCGGCCCATCCCCCGATGGCTGCTGCGGCTGCACGTGAGAATGCGGCGGGCGGCGGCGCTGACGGTCCGCGTCGTCGTCGCCATCGTCGCCGTTGGATGCGGCCTCCAGGACCACCAGGAACGGCTCGTAGACGTGCTTGGCGCCGGGGCGGCCCACGCACCCCGCCAGCGCGGCCAGGAGGTCGCTGACCCACCGGTCGGCGTCGCCGCCGCCGTCGTCGGCCCAGTCCGCCGTGCGCCCGCCCGGCCCGGCCGGCGCGTGCTCTGCCGCCGTGCGCGCCAGCGGCGCGGTAAAGGCAGCGGCATACCCGGCGGCGGCAGCATGGGGTGAGCGACCGTGCAGGCCCGCGGCATCCGCATGGTCCTCCGTGGCTGCGTCCTCTGCCCGCAGCAGCGCAGCAACGCAGCGGCACAGCGGCAGCAGGAAGCGTCCGCCCGCGCCCGTCCCCAGCAGCGCCGCTAGCGGAGGCCAGGCGTGAGACAGGAAGACGCCGCACAGCCAGCGCGCCTCCCTCCTGGCTGCTGCCGCCGCCGTGGCGGCGGCCGCTGCTGTGGTGGGGGCGGCACTGGCGGGGGGGACGTCAGCGCCGGCAACGGGCGCAGGCGCCGAAGCGGCGGCGACGGCGGCCACGCTGGACGCCGCAGCAGCCTCCAAGACAACCTCCAGCAGCCGCAGGCAACGAGCCACCGCCCCGTCTTGGGACCGCTGGAGCACGCCGCTCGCGCCAGACCCCGCTCTTGCTCCGGCCCCGGCCCCGGCGTCGGCGTGTTGGGTAGCGGCTCCGGCTGCGGCTGCTGCGGCTGCCACGCGGGCGATGCACGAGACGGCGGGCGCGAGCAAACGCTCCATGAGGCGCAGCCTGCATGGGTGGCGTGACGTGGCGTGGTGCTGAGGAACGGAACACAGGCACCGCTCTTGAGTGTGATCAGCAGGCTACGTAATGCCAGTGAGCGCGCTGCCGCACGTAACGAGTTCACCCGGGGGGGGTGCGCGGAAAGGAACTGGGCCCTGGGGGCCCGGCGCTTTGCCCTTTCCCTTTCAACAGATGCGGATGTGGGCGTGGGCACGCATCAGCGGCGACTCGGGGGATACCGGCACAGCAGACCGGCCCAGATGGCGAGGTGGCGGGAGGGCGCACCTGTACGGACCGGCTACCGCGGCCGCAGCTGGCGCCAACTGGGCCGCGCCACCGCCCTCCTCCCGCGCCAGCCGCACGGCAGCGACGGCTGCCGCGGTGACGTCCCTGGCCGCTGCCGCGGGCCATTCCGACCCGCCGCCATCGCCGCCGTCGCCGCTTGCGGCATTCGCGGCGGCCACGATCCGTTCGGCCAGGGCGCCGGGCAGCGGCAGGCGCAGCGCGGCGGCGGCCGCCAGCAGGCAGCGCAGTGCGCGGCCGGCGGAGGCGGCCACCAGCTCCGAGCTCAGCCCTGAGGAGGTCAGGAGGCGAGGGCGCGAGCGACGATTGGATCCAGGGAGAGCATTGACCGCACCGCTACCAGCGCAAGGGGCGGCAAACAGCTCTGAACTCAACCCTGCCTCGGTACAGGAAGCGCAGGCACTGGGGGCGTGAAAGGTGGAAGCCTGACATGTGGGGCACCCGGAAAGCGTTTGTATGTATCGCATCCAAGTGGGGTGCGCAGGGAAGTCCTTGATAACGGGTATATGTCGGCCCACCCGGAAGCGCTCCATTTCGCTCGACACCGACTGCCACAGGGCCCCCAACCGGCAGCGGCACCTCACCGCCCCATCACGACTGGCGGCCCACAACCGACGCCCTGCCGCCGCCGCCGCTGCGAGCGGGCAACGCCCACCCCGCTCACCGGTCAGCGACGCCTCGACCAGCTCCCACAGCGCGACATCAGCCGCCGCAGGGCCCGCGCCGCCGCCGCTGCAACCACCGCCGCCACCACCGCCACAGAAAGCAGTCCCCTGCCAAGGGCCGGACTGAGCTGGTGGCGGGCCGCAGCCGGCCGCCACACTGCACAGCGCCGCGCGGGAGCAGCCCACGGCAGCCTCGCAGAAGTGCAGCCAGAGCGGCGCGAGGAGCCAGGGCGGTAGGCTCCCGGCTGTCGCTGTCGCCGCCGCCGCCATCGCGGAGTCCGCCCCCGCGCTGGTTCCGTCGGCGGTGCCGCCGCCAGTGCGACCGCTGCCACGGCTCGGGTCGTGCTGACGGATGAAGCGCGCTGCCGCCAGTAGCACCGCCGCCGCGTCGGCAGCGGCCGCCTGTGCGGCAGCTCCTGTGCTCCCTGCAGCTGCTTGGCTCGGCGGCGGCGGTAGGCGGCCGCAGGCCGCCGCTGCCGCCAGCGCCGCGGTCATCGCTGCCGCCGCCGTCGTCGTTGCGGGGACCGGTGCCGTTCCCAACCCACCTCCAGCGCCGGCGCCGCCGCCACCCTGGTGCTGATGCTGCGGCTGCGGCGGATGCTGGAAGTGCTGCAAGAGCGCCGCCGCGGTGGACAGCATCCTCGCCTGCCCCACCACGCCGGCGCAGCCCTGCAGGCAGGACCGCACCGCCTCCGCCGCCTCGGGCGCCAGGCGTAGCAGGCCAGACTCCCCGCACGGCGCGCTGCTGCCTCCGCCACCGCCTCCGCCGCCAGCACCGCCGGCGGGACTGTCGCCGGAGCCGTCGGTGCCCCAAACAACGATGCACGACAGTACGGCCTGGCACACGCTGTCGTACAGGTGGACCAGCGGCGGGGGCAGGCCTGAACGGGGCCCGACCGTCAGGTCGGGCACGGAGTGCTCGGCCGCCACCTCCACCGCCGCCGCCGCCTCGCCTTCAGCACCCACGCCGTCGATCCCGGGTCCTCCGCCATCCCCTACGCGCAGCCATGGCAACCGTGCGGACGTTTCAGGAGTCGAAGGCCGGCAGGGAGGAGGAAACCAAATAGGCCTCGGCGGACCGCCCTACTCGGGACCCAGCCACCTGCCCGCTTCCGCCATGCCCACGGGGGCAGCACGAGCAGTTCCCCCGCCAGCGTCTCGATCCACTTTCTTACCCTGAGGCCCCTCCGCCTCTTCCATCGGGTCGCCTCCGCCTCCGCCTCCGCCGCCTCCACTCGCACCGCCGTCCGCTGCCGGCACCTCCCCGGCGCATCCTGGCAGCCCCCGGGCCTCATCCAGGCATGCCAGGGCGAGGTCCCCCAGCGCCACCAGCGCCGGCCAGCCCACAGGGAGACCCTGGCCCTCCTCCTCCAAGAGCACGCCGGGCCCGACGGCGCCGCGGCCGCCTGCCCAGCCGGGAAGCGCCGCCAGGCGCGCTAGCGCCTCCGCCAGCATCGCGGGATCCTCGCCATCGGCTGCTGGCGTCAGCGGTGGTGTCGCCGCCGCCCCGGGCGACGGTGAGCCGCGGCGGCTGCAGCTCGCCGCCACCTCGCCCAGCCGAGCGGACATGTACCCGCACACGAGTTGGACGAGCTCGTACGCCAGCGCGCCGTCGGAGCCGCTGACGGCGGCGGCGGCCGCCGCCAGCTGGAGAACCGGCGTCTGGAGGGCGCGCATCAGCGCGTCGGGTCCGTACTCGAAAACGTCGTACAGGGCGTCGTACGCCTCCCGGCGGAGGGCTTCCTGGGGTTGGGGTTACAGGGTTCGTTGGAGTGGGCGTTCGAAGTTGGGTTGCGCAGGGCACTAGGGGCCCGCGCGATGAAGGAATGCGAGATGCGGGGGGCACGCGTTGGGGGCACGCGTTGGGCAGGAGCCCGGGCAGGTGCGGGGCGGGCGACCGGGGAGCGGCACGGGAGCGACCGTGCAAGGACCGTCGCGGGGCTGCTCCCTCTATTGGGATGTCAAATGAAGCTTTGCGCCTTGTTGCGCGTACGCGCGTCCAGTGCGCGAGCGGGTCCCTCCGCCCATGCCGCTGGCACACAGCGCTGAAAAGCAGCATGGAAGCGCGACTCAGTACGGATAATGCTGTCGGCAGTGCGCTCACAGAGCGCCTCTGTATTTTCAGTACTTGGCTCATCATGGCCGCGAGGTGAAGCTTTGTGCGTCCCGGGGCGTAGAGACGTGCCCCGCCCCCGACCGGGTGGGTCCGTCCGCTCATGCCACTTGGGTGCTGGTGGAGAAATGATTTGTACGGAGGGCGGCTCAGTGCGAATAAAGTTGTCGGCAGTGCGCTCAAAGAGCGCCTCTGTATTTTCAGTACTTGGCTCATCGTCACCGCGAGGTAAAGCTGTGCTATGTGTGGCGCAGGACCTACCGTGCCCCGCCCCCGACCGGGTGGGTCCGTCCGCCAGTGTCGCTGGCATGCAGTGCTGAGGCTCGGGCGCAGAGGGAATAACTGCGTGGCCTGACCGCGCGGCTCAGCACTGACAATGTCGTCGGCAGTGCGCTCGTAGAGCGCGTCTGTATTTTCAGTACTTGGCTCATCCTTGCCGCGCGGGCATGCTTTTGTGCAAATCATGTGGCGCCGGATCGAGCCCCGCGGCATGCAGCGCGGAGGTGCAGGCGGAGAGGCGAGGTGTGCGGGACCTGTGAAGCGCAGCTCAGTACGAATATGTTATCTGCAGTGCACTCACGGAGCACCTTTGCATTTTCAGTACTTGGCTCATCACCGCCGCGCACCGTTGCGGCTGTGCGCCACGAGCCCCCAACCCCACATGCGCCCCCTCCCACACCCCCAACCCCGCCTGACCCCGCCAGCTCCGTGGCGCGCTCCTCGCTCGCAGACCCACGTCGAGTCCATACGTACGCACCGTGCACGCGCGCGGTATGCGTCCATGCAGCCACAGCCCCCATGGCATGGAGTCGTTTGCCTGCCAGGAATAAATGCGGCCTCCGAGGCTCGCGAGAGAGTTCGCCCCGCCCGCCTTCAGCGCCCTCGCCATCACTGCACACCCGCCCTGGGCCCTGGGCCCGCCCGCACTCAACCCGCCCCGCCCCTAACGCCCCTCCGTGACACACGGCACGTGCATCCCTCCCTTTCCCCCGGCCCGCGCCCCCAAACACACACACACACACACACGCGCACCTCAGCGCCGCCCGTTGGGTGCGCTGCCGCCAGCGCCACCCGCAGAAGCCCCTCCACCGCCGCCGCCGGGCAGGCGCCGCCGTAGAGGCAGCCCAGGCGGACCCAGGCGGCGAAGCAGCGCAGCAGCGAGCGCCAAAGCAGCCGCAGGCCCTGCTGGGCCGCACGCTGCTCAGCCGCAGCCGCCGCCGCTGCTGCCGCGGTTGCTGCTTGAGGTACTGCTGCGCTCTCGTGCTGCTGGGGGCTCAACGTGGGCATCTGCGGTAACGCCGGCGGCAGGCTCGTCGCCTGCGGTTGTTGTTGCTGTTGTTGCTGCTGCGCCTCCAGCTGGGAGGCCAGGGCGGCCAGCCAGGACAGCACGTGCGGTCCCAGCGCCTCGCGCAGAGCGTGCAGCGCCGCGGAGCAGGCCTCCACCTCGTCGCCTGGCCTTGGGCGCGCGAGTTGGGCGTTGGGGTGGCGGGGCGTACCGTACGGGGTTGACAGCGTGTGGGATGGGATGGGGCAAGGTAGCGGGGCGGTAGGGTCGCTGGAGGCGAGGGGTTGACGTAGAGCGGTTTGGGTGGCGGATCGACATTTGTGGTATAGCCATAGGCACTGAGGATCTGCTGCCCTGTGGAATGCATTGCCCCCGCCCTCGCCCGCGACCACCCCCCAGTAACCCCGCACACCTGCACGTGCCCTCAGCGCCTCGCCCTCCTCCGCCACCGCCGTGAGCAGCTGCAGGGCCAGCCCCGCGGGCAGCCTCTGGAGCGCCGCAGACAGCAGCTGCTGCAAGGTCGTCCAGTGTCGCACGCTGAGGGCGGCCAGCGCCGCGCACAGCAGGGCCGAGTGGTGCCCACCGGCGACGCCCATGGCATTGCCGCAGCCAGTGTCAAGCTGCAAGAGCGCGGACAGCATCGCCTCCTGCCGGCTGGCGATGGCCGCAGAGTGCAGATCGCCAGTCTGCGCTGCGCATGCTGACCATGGCAGGCGCGAAAGCGCGTGCAGCACCTGCAGCGCGAAGAGCAGGAGCAGCTCCGGGACGGCGCGCGTTCCGGCATTGTGGCTGCGCACGATGCCGAGACAGACGTCAAAAGCATCTGGTCTCGCACGAAAGGCTATCAGCGCTGCCTCTGAGTCCCGACTGGGCAGGGCAAGCAAATGCTGGTACAGCGCGAGCGGCTCGACTGCTGCTGCATGCTGGGACATAGTCACTGCTATGGCGCCGTGATCTAGGGGCAAGGGCACAAGGCCCTAGGAGATGAGGTTGTTGGGCGCAAATCCAGGGACCGTTGATCGTTGTTAACGTTCAGTGCACCAGTCGTCCAGTGGCGATGTTAGGCGCATTGCAGGCGTACCTTTTAAACATTCATATTAGGCGATGCTCCTTCGGCGGCAGCCTTGTGCGGCACCGTCGCGTAAAGCCAGCGCCGTGGTCGGCAACCGCGTGGCAACTACATACTTGCGACCCCAAATAAAAATGAGTGCTGCAGCTGAGGCGACAGCGCCACCGGCACCTGTGGCCGGGGATGCCTCGGCGGCGGAGGGGTCGACCTCCTTCACCTCGCCAATCACCGTCACCTCCGTGGATGAGTCGAAGTACGCCGAGCAGCTGCAATCCAAACTAGCAAAGCTGCGGGAACTGTTTGCGGAGTTCAGCCCGCCGGAGGTGGAGGTGTTCGAGTCCCCGCCCAGGTGTGCACGAACGGCCTCAACGCCGTGCCCGCCCGCCCGCCCGCCACAGCTTCATTTCCCCGTCCCCTATCATCTAAGCCTTAATACTACCGTCCGCGACGCGACTTGTTACCGTCCGCGGCGCGACTTGTTTCCCTCGTTCTCTACACCCGTCAGGCGCTCTGCCAACTGGCTTCCCGCCCCTCTCCCTCCGTCCCCTGCCCAACCCCGCCCTGCCCCGCACCACCACCACCCCTGTACAGCCACTACCGCATGCGAGCTGAGTTTACGGTGGACGTACGGGAGGGCGAGCTACACTACGTAATGTTCGACAACTCCCCAGAGCCGGAGGAGCAGCAACAGCGGGCCGCCGGCGCGGCGGCGGCAGCGGAGGAAGGGGCTGGCGAGCCGCAGCCGGAGCCGAGCACCTCCTCGCCCTCCCCGCCCTCCGGGCCGGCGGCCGCGGGCAAGGGGGCGCAGCCGGCGGCGGCTGCGGGCAAGAAGCGGCCGCGGGGGCCGCGCCGGGTGCGCGTCGAGTCCTTCCCGGTCGCGTCGCGCCAGGTGATGGCGGCGTGCGCGCGCGTGCTTGCGCTCGATGTGGCAGCCCCCAGCCCAGCATAAGGCGTGCGTGCATGCGTCTCCATCGGCCGGCGGGCCTTTGCTGGAGAGCCGCGTAAGGTGTGCCGCGATGCGCCCCCCTGCCAGCTTGGGGCGGATGCGGACACGGACGCCCCCG
>LSYV01000069.1:36969-53670 GCA_001584585.1 Gonium pectorale
ACCTAGTCACTGCACTACACTACACTACACTACACTACACTACACTACACTACACTACACTACACTACACTACACTACACTACACTACACTACACTACACTGCACTGCACTACACTACACTACACTACACTACACTACACTACACTGCACTGCACTGCACTACACTACACTACACTACACTACACTACACTACACTACACTACACTACACTGCACTGCACTGCACTACACTACACTACACTACACTACACTACACTACACTACACTGCACTGCACTACACTACACTACACGACACGACACTACACTATACTACACGTCGCCCCACTTGACGGACGGCTCCTTTCTACCCGCCTCCAGGTGCACCACCACCCGCGCGCCTTCTTCCTGGCGAGCGGGCCTTCCTACCCCGCCTGGGTCGCCAAGCTGGGGGCCGCGGCGGAGGGCCTGCTGGGCGCGGCGCAGTGGCACCCCAGCGTCCGATACTCGCCGGCCGTGCCGGAGGCGGAGGCGGAGGAGCGTTCCGGCGTCGGCGGAGGGACCGGGCCCGCCGCGGCGTTGGCGGCGCCGACGCCGTCGCCGACGGCGCTGGCAGTGGCGCTGCTGGGCAGCTCGCTGTCCTACACGCAGACGTACACATCCATCGTGGGGTCGGCGCCTGGCGCCGCCGCCGCGGCGGCGTCGGCGGCGGTCACAGCGCTGGCGGCGGCGCTGACGCAGGCTTTCCTGCGCTGCGACCTCTCGCGTGCCGCCAGCGCCGATGAGCTGCTCTTCCAGCGCGGCGCCATTGACTGCGACCCCGCGGAGCCCAACAGCGACGGCGGCGGCGGCGCAGCCGCCGCCGTCACCGCTGGCGACAAGCTGCTGTACGCGGGGCCGTCGTACGCCAACGTCACTGGGTACGACATGGTGTATGCGGCGCTTCAGCGGCTGCGCTTCGAGTCGTTCTTTGGGCCGGTGTCGTTCGACGATGACACGCAGCGCAACGCGGAGCTGCTGCCCGCGACGCTGCAGGTGGGGAGGAGGGAAACGGGTCGCGGCGGGGCTTTGGGGGTTTACGCAGTTCGAGCGAGCGATGAGCGGTGTGTGGGTCTGGAGGTGCTGGCCGCCACGCTGCAGGTGGGGTGGGTGGGTTACGGAATAGGGGGTGCTGGCCGCCACGCTGCAGGTGGGGTGGGTGGGTTACGGAATAGGGGGTGCTGGCCGCCACGCTGCAGGTGGGGTGGGTGGGTTACGGAATAGGGGGTGCTGGCCGCCACGCTGCAGGTGGGGTGGGTGGGTTACGGAATAGGGGGTGTGGGCGACGCTGCAGGAGGGGTCTAGGGATGCCTCAGTCCGTGGGCAAGCTGAGCGGTGTGTGGGCGGTGATGAAGTAACACATGATCCGGGTCGCATGTGCGGCCGGACTGCCAGGGTGGGTGAAGGATCATGCGGGGTGTTTGGGTGTTGTTGGGTTTCGAGACCTGGACCGAGCCGATGTCCGAGCGGAGGCAAACGGACTAGCGTCGGAGGAGGCGGTCTCTCCCTGTTGGAGGCTGGGGGACTGCGTGCGAGGGCGGGCTTCGCCGTAGTCCTCGTAGGGGCAATCGCGCTGCCGTGGTAGGGGTCGCGTCATGTGCACGTCCTCGGCGTACACCGCCTGAAGAGGGCGGAGGGGGTGTAACTAAGGGGAGGGGGCACAGAGGCGGTGGTTAGTAGCGGGTGGCTGACGAGAGAGCGCTGTTTGGCGGGACTGCCGGTAGCTCCTTGGCCACCCCCGGCGCTGGCCGCCGAATCCAATCGTCGTCCTTTACCTAATCCTAGCCCACATCTTCTGCGCTCATCGCATTTTGAGGACGTGCGCCACTTGCTGCCCGCCGCCGGCCAGGTCCTAGGCGGCCACGCGCAGACCATCTTCCCGCTGGAGGCCTCTGCCGCGCCCGGCGTCATGCCCGCGCCAGGCAGCGGCGCCGCCGCCGCCGCGGGCGACGGGCCGCGGCATGTCTTTGGCGGCCTGACGCGCGGGGCGGCGGCAGTGGTGCTGGTCCTGGCAGTCGCGGTGGTGCTGCTGAGCGGGCTGGTGGCGGTGCTGCTGCTGCGCCGCCGCCGGCGGGGCGCGCGGGCGCAGCAGCCGCTGGAGGAGCTGGTGGCGATTCGCTTTGAGGACCTCACCGACATCCGGGCGCCTGTCAGGGTGGGGCGGGGTGCAGGGGGTGGTTGGGGTGGGCGGGGATACCGTATGCGGAGTGGCTGGGTGACGGGGAGGGGCAGGTCGGGTCTGGCCGTGGGCCCAGAATCGGCTTCGTGACCATCCTAGACAAGGCTGGTTCGCCGATGCTGCGAAGGGCTTGGCGTGACCCAGCCGCCCGACCCGGCGCAGGCTTGCATGTTGCAACCCTGGTGGATCTGGCCTGGGGTCCGCCGCCTACAGTCCGCGGGCCCACGGCACAGAGAGCCCGTCCTCCCCCTCGGGGCCCCTGGGTACTCAAAACCTGCCCGCAGGTGATGGGCGGGCCGGCGCCCGACTACGACGTGGGCAACGCCAAGCTCAAGGGGCAGTACGTGGCGCTGCGGCCCCTCACCGACTACTACAGCAGCGGGAGGTGGGGCCGGGGCCTGCGCGCCGGCCGGGCAGGGGTGCTGGGGCGGGGCAGATAGGGCACCGGACGGATGGGGCGCCGGGGCGAAGAGGGTGGCACTGGGTGCACTGGGGGGCACTTGGTGCCGGGGCGCCAAGCGCTGGCAGCCAGGGGGTTGATTGACGCGGCTGGGGGGGGGCACACCCCGGGAGTCGGCGGGGAAGGGGATGCTATGGGCTACCGTACCTCTGCGTTGCGGGGGGTGAATGCATCAAACGCGTCGTCACACAGGGCGCGCCCTCGCGGGCGTACCCTTGCCGCGGCGGGACTTGCCTCCCATGTCGCCAGGTGCCTCCCCCACGGCCCCTCGCCTCGGGTAGTCGCCACGCTACCACTGCAGTTACGGCGCCGCGCCACATGCGCCTCAGCTGAACTGCCGCCGCCTTCCCCCCCTCTTAACGCCCACCATTCCCCTCTCCCCGACTGTGTAACCTCCTCCTTTCGCCCCCATCCTTCGGTCCTGCCTTGCATGGATATCGGGCTATACTGCGGTTAGGCGTAGCGCGCTTTAATCCTTCGCCTCCCGCCCTCGTTACCACCCCGCCCGCCCATTCCCGACCTCGACCCGGATCCCAGGCCCGACCGCAACGCGCGCCCCGACGACCAGTTCCTGTGGAAGGGCAGCCTGGTGCACCTCAAGTGGCCGCGGCCCGGCCCCGCCGTCGGCCCCACCGCCTCCGTCGCCGCCGCCGCCGCCGCCCTGGCGGGCGCGCCGTCGGCGCCGCTGCCGCTGCTGCGGGGCACAGCCATCACGGAGCCGGGCCTGCTGCGGTGCGCCTCCTCGGAGCGGGAGAGGGAGCGGGAGCGGGACGGTGAAGAGGGCCCCTGTCCGGGGCCGGGGCCGGGGTCGGGCGCGTCGCGCCGAACCGCGGGTCGGTCGGTGTGGCAGCGCGCGCTGGCGGGGGTGTCGAGCCGCCAGGCGGGGCTGCTGCAGGCCTTGCGCACCGACCGCGCGCTGCGGCTGTCCAGCCCGCCGACGCCGCTGGCGGTGACGCCAGAGGCAGACAGTGAGACAACGGCGGCGGCCAACGGGAGGGCTACCAGTGGCGGCGGCGGCGGTGAGCTGCGGCCGTCAACACGCTGTGTGGGAGGGCGGCGCAGCGCGAGCGGCGGTGCCGGCGGCGGAGGGTCCGCCAGCGGCCCTGCCGCCTTCGTCGGGGCCGCTATCGCCGGCGCCGGAGGCAGGTGGACGGTCGACGGCGGCGCCGGCGCGGCCGCCAGCAGCGACGGTGGCGCGCTGGCCGCCGCCGGCGTGGATGCGTTCGCGACCATCCGCGCCACGGCGCCAGCCTCCCGCCTCCGTCGCATCTCGAGCGCCGCCAGGGTGGATGACGTGGCGCAAGCGGCGGCGGCGGCGGTTGTGGCGGCGACGTCGGCGACCCGCTTACAGGACGGCGCGCAGCCCCTGCCCACGTTGGCGGTTGTGGCGCCGGCGGATGACGTAGATCCAGAGTCACCGGCGGCGGCGCCCGAGTGTTTGGGCATGAGTCGGGCCCTCGACCGGTTGTCTCTGCGCGGAATCGCCGTACACGCCCTCCACATGGACGGGCACTCCTCCCAATTCAATGGCAGCGACCGACAGGGCGGCGGCGCCGCAAGCGCCGCCGCCAGCGTTGCCGAGGGCGTCGGACGCGGCAGCGGAGGCGGCACCGCCGCCGTTGCGATGCTGGCGCGCTGCGTCAGCGGTGGGCGCAGCTGGCGGCAGCTGCTGCGCCGCGCGGCATGCACTTCAGGCGACGGCTCGGCCCGAGGCGGGGCGCTCCTGCTGGAGCCAGAGCGTGAGTCTGAGCGCGCCCCGTCTCATCCATGCGTGTGGTGTGGGTGGGATGCTGCAGCGGGGGAGGCGGTGGTGGTGGTGAGCCGTGTTGTTACTCCGCTTCTTCGGCTTGCCAGGTGCCGCATGGGGCCATGTGGGGCATCGCAAACGCGTCTCACGTGTTGCCTCCCGATGCCGGTGTTGGGGGTGCTGCGGCGCCCGGTCTCCTGGTCTCGATGGCACCGTGCGATGCTACGGTGCCAGCAGTGGCTCTCAGATGAGCTTTACGAGGCATCCCTCCCACGTCCCAGCTGCTGGAATGGTTGAATGATCCCAGGCCCCCCGCACTTGGCTGGCTCGGTTCCCTGGCCGCGAGTCGCCGTGTTCGCTCCGTCACCATAACCAAGGTCCAACCGCCGCCGCCTCCCTTCCCCTCCAGGCAATCCCGCGGCGCGGCACACCCTCAGCGGCGCCCCGCCGGCGGACGCGCCGTCACGGCTGCCGCCGCCGCCGCGCGTAACCTACAGCGGCGCCCCGCTGCCGCTACCGCAGCCGAGGCAGCCCGCTGCGCCGCCGCCGCCGCCGTTGCTGCCGCCGACAGTAGCGTCCCCACCGCCGCTGCACTTCGCCACCCCGCGGCTGCTGCCGATGGCCTCCCAGCCGCCGTCGCAGCTGCTGGAATGGCAGCGGGGGCCGCCGCCGCTGCCGCCGACGCATTCCGTCTCAGAGCATCTAGGCAGCGGCGGCGCCGAGTTCGGATGTGCCGGCGGATCGCCGGCGGCGGTGGCGGCGGCAGGGGCGCTGCCGCTTCCTCTGCTGCCCTCACGACCTACCTCGGCGCTTCTGCACTCGACCCAGGACCTGGACGCCGTGCTGTACGGCGCCCGGCCTGCCACAGCCGATGATCGCCAACCGTCAACCGCTGGAGATCTGATCGCCTCCGCCGGTAGCCCTGCGTCAGGCCTCCTAGGCTCCCAGCAAGTGGTCATGGCAGCCTCCGTCTCCGCCTGCGCCTCCGCCGCCGGCGGCGGCGGTGGCGGCGGAGCTGCCGTCGCCGCCGGGGCCAGCAGCAGCGGCGCGGTGCCCACGCCCCTTATGATCCTGGATGTCGAGTGCGATCGGGCAAGCGCGCGGACCAGCCCGGATTGCTTGGGTTCTTTCGGCAACGTCTCCACCGCCGCGGCCGCCGCCGCCGCCGCTGGCGGACACAGCAACCAGAGCGGTCCTGCAGCATCCGCCAGTGGCGAGGCTTCCCCGCGCGTCACCGGCAGCGGCGCCGCCACCACGGCAACGGGCGCTAGCGGCAGCGGCAGCGGGAGCGCCTGGCCGCTGATGCGCGCCGTCACCGCCCTGTCGGCGGCACTCGGTCACCGGACGCGCATCGGCGGTGGCGGCGGCGGCTCCCTCAGCTGGCGCAGTCGTACCGGCAGCGGCGGCGGCGCGGGCGCTGCCCCTTCCGCTCTGCCGCCGCTGCCGCCGGGCCAGCGGCGGCCGCGGCGTCTCCTTGACGACATGCCCGTAACCGACGTCAACGTAGGCGCCGGCGGCGGCGGCGGCGGCAGCGGCGGCGGCAGCGGCGGCGGCAGCGGCGGCAGGCAGGTGTCCGTCAGCTCCGCGGCGCTCTCGTCGGGCGCAGGGTCTGGCGGCGCCGCCATCTCCAACTACAACCCGCTCTTCCACGGGGACTGCGACGCCGGCGCTGCTGTGAACCCGGCGCCCTCCGCCGAGCCGACTGCGGTGGCAGAAGGCGGACCTGGCGCGGGTGGCGGCGGCACCGGCGCCGGCAGCGGAAGAGGGTCGCAGGCGGATCTGCCCGGCCCTTCGCCGCCGTCACAACGTGGCAGGAGCTGCACCAGCGTCGGTGGCTACTTCGGTGGTGCCGACGGCGGTGGCGTGAACGCCGGCGTGGAAGTCGGTGGCGGCACCACCCCGACTGCGGCCGGGCAGCGCGCCATGATTCGCGCTGTCACCTTGCCGCGCAGCCGCGCGGCGCCTTGCAGCGCAGGCGCTCACGGCCCCGGCGCGGCCGCCGCCGGCGCCGTCGACGCAGCTGCCGCCGCGAGCAGCTCCACCAACCTGCGCCACGCGGCCGCCGGCCCGCACGTGCCCCACAGCGCCCCGCTCCCCAAGCTGTTTCCCCCATCCGCCGCCTGCCGCGCCGGTGACGGCGGCGCCAGCCCGCTGCATCCATACCACGCCCAATCCATCGTCGGCTCCGCCTTCGGCTCCGTCATCGGCCGCGGCGGCGGCGGCGGCGGCAGCCGCAACTCAGCGCCCCTCGCGGCGGCGGCGGCGGCGCCTCCGCCGCCCGGCAGGCGACTGATCGGCAGCAAGCGCCAGCTGGCGCACATCATCTGGCGGCTCAGCCGGCTGCAGCACCCCAACGTGCTGCCGGTGCTGGGTATCGTGTGGGACTTCCCCGGCCTGCCCCTGCCCGTGCTGGTGACGCAGGTACGGCGCACTGTGTACGGCGCACAACGTCGCTGCGCTTACAACCTATCGCTGTCTCTCGCTCAGCTCGGCCCCTGCACTATCCCCGATCTCGGGCCCGGTCCGCCGCCACATGGCTCGCGCCCCCGGCCAGTCCTCCTTCGCCCCGCCCTGCCCCGCAACGCGCAAGGCCGTGACTTGCTCTCCAGGAACCCTCGGACCCCAGAAACCCCTCAGGCGCTCCCCAGACCCCCGTCGTTTCGGCGATTCGGTTATCCTCTCGATCATGCCACGTCCGTCGCCTTGATCGCACCCCGCCCCGCCCCGCCCCGACCCGCCCCGACCCGCCCAGTTCGAGGAGTTTGGTAGCCTGTCCGGCCTGCTCGACAACAGCACCGTCGTCATCGACAACGCCCGCCGCCTCGACATCCTGTGCGACGTCGCCAACGCGCTGCGGTACCTGTACGCCCAGGTACGGCGATGTACGGCAGTGCTGCAGTGCAGTGCAGTACAGTGCAGTGCAGTGCAGAGCGAGCCTGGCCGGGCCACAAGGACCGCCGACGCCGTGGGCAGTTCCGCCCGATGGCCCATGCTGCTGCAGCGGACAGCGGACATGCGCTTACGTCCGTGCCGTACTTGTGATACATGCCTGCGGCGAATGGGAACATTAGTGCGGGCACACTTTGCATACGGGCACATGGCCTCTCTCCGTTGCACGTTGATGTGTCCCCCCGTTTGTGTCGTACGCTGTACGCCGTATGCCGTACCGCAGGACGACCTCACCTTCACAGGGCTGCTCGGCGCCGCGTCGTGGCGGGTGTACCTGGACAAGCGCTTCAAGGCCAAGGTGGAGGTCACCATCGCGTCCATCGCGCTGGAGAGCCCCGTGTTCGGGGGCGCAGGTGCGGGGATGGGGAGGGGGGAGGTAAAGAAAGGGAAACGGGTCGCGTCGCGGACACCGAATCGCATACTGAGTAGTAGGAGGAACGGCGGTCCTGGTAGAGTTGAAGGCGACCTGCAAAACTGCGATGTCAGCGATGAGCGATCCGTGCCGTGGCATACCTTCGAAGTTGTGGTCGCTGATAGATGCTGACATAGAGAAGGGGAGCCGGCGCGAGACCCCATGCCCACTCGCACAACCTAACACGCGGACAGACTGGCACAGCACTGACACCGCGAGCGCGGGCCTGCCCAGGCGGACTTTCCCAACGGCACTGACCCAATCATCACTTTGTACCGACCTACGGGGTGGGCGGGCGGACGGTGGGAGCAGCAGAAGAAGCTGGGGGGGGAGGAGCGCCGTGTGTGTGGGCGCAGGCGGGGGGCCAGATGGGAGTTGGGGGGCATGGGGAGGCGGCGGACAAGGGGCGCGAAGGGAAGGCATGAGAAGCGGGGCGGCTGAACGAATCAGTGTCGGCCCGCTTTGAGGCGGGGGTAGTGGGTTTGGAAGGCATTCTCAATGGAGGTGGTGGGGGGGTCCGCCCACGAAGCGACGTGTGAGAAGGGAGGGGAGAAGGGAGGGGAGAAGGGAGGAGAGAGGGGAGGAGAGAGGGGAGGGGAGAAGGGAGGGGAGAAGGGCAGCGAAGCAGCGTGGCGGACGCGCTCGTGCATCCTGGGGGGCGGGAGGCAGGGGGCGGCATCTGCGTACGGCAGTGCACGGAGAGCAGCCCTTCTTGTGCGCAGCCCCTGGGGATGGGCTCCCTGCCAGGAGGGCGGCGCAGTCGTCGTCGTACGAGGCACGCGGGGGCGGCATGCGGGGGCGGGTTTGTGCGGGTATGTGCGAACCCGGCAGCAGTGCCTACCCGCCCGTGGCAGCGCACCGCCCCGCCCGCGCCGCACCATCAGACTTCTCCCTGCTGTTCTGGCCCCTTGCCCTCCCCCTCGCCGTCGCGCGTGCAGGCCGCAACTCGCCGCACTCCCACACAGCCGCCGCCGCCGCCCGCCACGGCTCCGTCACCAGCCCCTACAGCCTCCTCCCGCACGCGCATAGAGCCCACAGCACGCTGCCCATCTCGCCCTCGCCGCCGTCGCTGCGCCTGGGCGCTTGCGGCGGAGGCGGGGGAGTCGCGGCGGAGGCGGGCCAGCAGCTGCGGCCGGCGGCGGGAGAGGCGTCGCACTCGTCGCCGCTGCCAGGGCTGTCGCCGCCGCTGCCGCGGCGTCGAACGCCCCACGACCGCTGCGCAGCCGTGGAGGAGGAGGGGCGGGTGGAGGTGGAGACGGACGAGGCGTCCGCGGATGAGGACGAAGCTCTGCCTCTGCCGCAGCCGCAGCCGCTGCTGCTGCCGCAGTCCACGTCGCGTCTAGCCGACGCGAGCGCGCACTGGGCGAACCGCCCGTACGGCGCCCCGTACGGCGCCGGGTACGGCATGTACGGGTGCGAGTCGCTGAGCTCGGCGGAGCCGGAGGACGTGTACCAGTTCGGCCTTATGGCGCTCACGCTGTTTGTGGGTGAGTGGGCTGCCCCATCTGCCAGGCGATGTCGGGGTCCTTGGCAACTCGGCGGGTTCCGACGGCCGAGAGCCGACCCGACCTCCCCGCTGATTGGGAGTACTGATTGGGAGTACAGCGCAACACAATTGCTAGTGGCGTATGGTTACCTGCTTTGGCCGAGTCCCCAAGGGGATTCGCTTGAAAGCCGCCCCCCCCCGGCGTTCTCCCTCCTCCCCTTCCGGCTCGCTTTCTCGCTTCCCGCAGCACCAGGCCCCGCCGCCCACACCCCACGCCACCTCCACCTCCACCTGCTTTCCCACGGACTGAGCGATCCCCTCCCCCTCCTGCGCCTCACTCTTGTTGCCCTCCCTCCCGTGCGCCCTGTGGACGCGAGCGGCCGGCCTTCCTGCTGTATCTTCATCCTCCCCATGTCCCCGCCCTTGCCCGGGCCACGCAAAACCGCCAATCACACCCCCTCCATATCACCTCCACCTCCACCTCCACCCCCTCCCGCGCCCCCCGTCCCCGCCCCCGTCTCCGTCACCTATGCGCAGACACGCCCGTCTCCCTGCTGGGCCCCTCCCCGGAGCAGCTTGCCGCGGTGGGCACCCTCAGTCCCGCGCTGGCCGCGCTGGTGGCCTCCTGCACCGCCCTCGACCCCGCCGACCGGCCGCCCTTCGCCGACATCGCCACCCGCCTAGCCGGAGTCGAGCTGCCGCCCGAGCCGCCGCCGGCGGCGCCCGCCGGCGGCGGAGCCGACGGCGACGACGCCGCTGACAGCGGCGGCGGCGGCAGGCGGGGTCGTGGGCTGGCGGCGCGGGACCGCTCGGCGGCCGTGTCCTCTCGGCGCAGTGGCGGGCCGGCGCCTGCGGGGTTCCGTGTGGGAGGCATGAGCGAGGAGGAGCTCCGGGAGGCCTTCCCGCCGTCGGTGAGCGGCGGGGGTTTGGGGCGGGCGGGGCCGGGCGTGCAGGGGCGTGGACGGGAGTTAGGACGGGCGAGGGCTGGCACGCGTAGAGAGGCATGCGGCACGCATACAGCTCCACCAAGCCGGGTCACCCGGGGCGCTCGATGCATTTCCCAGCGCATGACCGCCGCCGCCGCCGCCACCGCCGTCACCGCCGCCGCCGCCGCCAGCGGCTGCAGACCTGCAGCCCATGCGCCGCGCCCATGCCGCCCCCTCCCGCACCTGTACCGTCGCGCGCTCACACCCTCCACCCGCCCCCACCCGCCGCCCGCCCCGCAGGTGGTAGAGGCGCTCAAGCAGGGCAAGGAGCCGCCTCCCGAGCCGCACGAGGAGGTGGGTGAGGCCCGCCAGCTGCCGGCTGCCGGCTGCCGACCCGTGGGTCATAATGAGTCACAGCACCCTTTGCTTGCTGCTGCTTGCGTGGGGCCGTTCCATGGGCAGCCTCCCCCCCCCAAACTTGACCGCGGCGGGGCGTTGCTGCGTGCGCGTGGCGGCTGGGAGCCGGCTGGGAGCCAAGGAGCCTCCCCACCGCGTTGCCGGTGGCGGCCTCACACCGGGTGCCCCCTAGGGTGGCGGCCTCACACCGGGTGCCCCCAGCACCCAGCGTCGCTGCGGCGACCTGGCCGCCGCGGGCGACCAGCGGCATGCGCTTCGCATCGCTGACCTTGTGATCGGTTGAAAAAAAGCGGCACGAGCGGAAGCGGCGAAATGATTGATCTAGCTCAGGGGTTCAACGGGCCCGATTCATTGTGGCTGTGGTTGTGGCTGTGGCTGACCATGGCTGGTCCTGCCCCCTCGTGATCGCAGGTCTCGATCTTCTTCAGCGACATCGTCGGTGGGTGGTTGGGCGGCCCCCAGCCGTGGGTGACACACTGCTATCGAGAGGGGGGGGCTGCAGGTTCCGCCCGAGGGGGGAGGGCCGTCGTCGGATGGGAACCACCAGCCGGGTGGGGTTGGGGCGTGAGGTGGCCGTGGTGTTGTTTGGGCAGCTCGGAAAACGGCTCGGGATGCGCTCGTCGCAATTCTCTCCGGCGCCTCCCCCGCATGCCTCCTCGCTCTTCTGTGGGGCCCGCCGCACCCCCCCATCCGACCCGCCAAGCTACACCAGCCACTGCTCCCCACACTCCGAGCCCATCACCACAACCGCCACCACCATCACCACACCTCCCATCTCCTTGAAGCTGGGGGCTGGCGTACATCCCCTCTGCCCGCGTCCCCGCCCCGCCAGGCTACACCAACCACTGCTCCGTGCTGTCCACCCGCGAGGTGATGGACATGCTCAACCGGCTGTACACGCGCTTTGACGCGCTGATCAAGGAGCTGGAGCTGTTCAAGGTGCGGCGCATCTCTCCCTCCGGGGCACGAGGCGGCATTCCTCACACACCCTACCGCACCCAATCGCCTCCCTCGTCACACCTCCCCTCGTCACATCCCGCCCCCCGCCTCCCCCTGCCCGACCCACCCGCCCACAGGTGGACGTGATCGGCGACGCCTACCTGGCCGTGGGCAACATCCGCGTCAGGCACCCCGACTCGCACGCCGCGCGCCTGGCGCAGTTTGCCTTCCGCGCGGTGGCGGTGGCCAACGCGGAGCCGGTGTGCGTCACGCGGCCGGAGCTGGGCACCATCTCCATCCGCGTGGGGCTGGGCGTGGGGCCCGTCATGGCCTGCGTGGTGGGCACGATGAACCGCCGCTACTCGCTGTTCGGGAACACCGTGGTGAGTGTGGGCGGGCGGTTGGGGGCTGGAGGCTGGAGGTTGGAGGCTGGAGGCTGCTTCCCCGGGACTGATGGGCTAGGGGAGTGGGTGTGAGTGGGTGCCGGGAGCCCCGACACGTCACGAGCCCTTCAATTGCGTTTGTGTGCGACCCGATGTCCGCGACGCGACTCGTCTCCCTCTTTCATTACCCCCGTCACCGTGCGTCGCCGGACCGTGGTGCATGCATGGAGTGCCAGGGCTGAGTAGGGCTCGGTAGGTGCTTAGGACTCCCCGTGCGCCGTTGCCCGCCCACCCCCATCGCACCTCGGCGCGCCTGCCCTCAGCAGCCTGCATTTGCCCCGGTTTTGGGGGGCGTGACCGCAGCCTCCTCTCCCCCTGCCCCCTGCCCCCCGCCAAGGCTTGAGCTCTCCTACGTGCGTCATATCTCGTGAGGTGCGCCCACCTCACGCCGGTTTCCCCACTGGCCGAGCCTGAGCGTGCGAGTGTGGTGCTTTGCCGCCCCCTCCCCGTCCCTATCCGCAGAACGTGGCCAGTCGCATGGAGTCCACATCAGAGCCCAACAAGGTGCGACCCGCGCTGCGTCCGCCACGCGGGCGGCCGTGGCTGAACGAGCGGGCACCATCGCCCGCCCCGGCCTTACCCAAACAGGGCCGCCGCGCCCCCAGCCGCCTCTCCCCCTCCCCCGCCGCCGCGCCTGACCACCGCCCCACCCCGCCTGTCCCCGAGTCGCATGTCGCAAATCGTAAATTGCCGCCCCACCCCGCATGCCCACCGGCCCCCGCGTCCCCGTGCCACCGCAGGTGCAGTGCACAGCCGCCTACCGGCAGCTCCTGAGGCGCCAGTGGCCCGAGGTGGTCGCCCGCTCACGCGGCCTCCGCAACATCAAGGGCAAGGGCCTGATGGAGACCTTCTTCATCTACGCCCCCGGATCGTCCGCAGCCGCTGCGGCCGCCGTCAGCTCGGACGAGCTCGCGCTCGCTTCGCGCGCCTCCTCTGCCGGCAGCCTGGCGGCGGTGGCGGCTGCCGCCGCGGCGGCGGCGCGGCAGCAACGGCAGCAACAGATGCTGGCGTCGCTCAGCCTCCGGCGCTTCCGCACGCTGCCGTCGCGGGACAGGGCCGTGGTCACGACCGCCACCGCTGCGGCGTTGGAGGCGGCGGCGGTGCCGTCGCCGGGTGCGGGGCCGGCTGCCGCGCGCCTGCCAATGGTCCTGTCGGAGCCGCGACCGGGGATGCTGGCGGCGGCGGCGGCAGCGGCGGCCTGCTCCACGCCGGGCCGCGGGCCCCAGCAGCTCGCCAAGGTGGATGCGGCGACGTCGCCGCGGCCCGCAGCGGGGCGGGGTGCCCCGGTGACTCCGCGTTCGCCGCCGTGGCGGGAGGCTGAGCCGGTAGCAGCGGCGGCGGTGGCGTTGCCCTCGTCGCCTGGCGCACCAGCCGCAGGGGCGGCAGGACTTACGGAGGCGGAGGCGGAGGGCGCGGAGGGGGGTCCTCCGGCTGCCTGCACCGCCGCTGCCGCCGCCGCATCTCCGCGCCCGTCGACCGAGACCCCGATCGCCGCCGGTGGCGCTTGCGACCTCAGCGACGGCGAATACGGCGGCGACGGCGACGGTGGCCGCGGACTCGGGGGGGCCGCCGGCCAGAGTATCTGCTCGCCATAGCTGGTTTGCACCCTGAACGGTAAGGTGCTTGTTCGGCGGCCTGGCGCCTCGATGGTGCGGCTTGTCAGGGGCGCTCGCCCGCGGGCAGGGTACCTAGCTCCGTTGTCTTCTCCCCCCGGACGGTACGGGCACAGCATGGAGCAGGGGAGGAGCGCTGCCAGCTTGAGGGGCCACATGAGAGGGATGTAGATGGGGCGCGGAAGCGGAGGGAGAAGGGAAGGGACGGCAGCACGCGCTCGTGAGGGCCGTGCTGCCATTGTCCTTGTCCGCACCGGGTGCGGCCACGGCGCTGCGGCTCCGGGGCGCGCGGGCGGGGATGGAAGGCGGCTCGCTCGGCTCTGGGCGGCAGTGTTCCAGCAATGCTGCGTGCATGCGTGCAATCGATGCGCCATCAATGATAATAAGGAGAGAAGCCAAAGCCGGTCGTGTCACCCCGGCGTGGAACTAAGGGGGCGGGCGGGAGGGCATTGCCCGCGGGTGCTTTGCGGAGCAGGGGCATCGCGTTGCGCAAACTGCCTGCTCAGCAACGTCACCCGTGCACTCAAGTTAATCATGCACTTGTAGAGCTCCTCGTGAGGACGGCGGGCCAGCGTGGTTCGGACACGTATGTGGCATGGTGGCGTTTTACTGATGTCGCCGCCCTGGTCATATGGGGTTGAGGCGGCAGCGGGGGATTGGCTGGGTTGATAGGTGAGCTCAAACGGCCTGTGGCTGGGGGGGGGCGGGGCACCGACAGGGCAGGGTGGGCGGGATCACGTCGCCGTTGCGTGATCCCCACCCGTCATTGCTGTGCGTCAACGTTTGTTTCCGTCTCGATGCTGCCCTGGCAATGCGTGTTGGTAGCTGCAGGCCCCAGGGTCGCAGGGTGTGGGGCTGCGGCAGCGTGCTGTCTGTGCTCTGGCGATGTATGTTACACACGCACAGCAGCCGCGACACCGGCTGCTGCAGGTGTGTTGGGACGCGGGTGCCTGGCAGCTGCCGTGGCCACTACCGGTAGCGTTGATGACTTGCACCCCTGGCAGTTGGTGTCATGTACGGCAGTCGGGGCCTGAGTTGTACGGGACTTCTGGAAGATCTGTGGAGGACCTGTACATCATTTGCTGGCCCACAGGCCGTCCTCGGCCCCTTAAGGTGCCAAGCTTGGCGATGCGTTGGCATGTGGTACTCTTTGCATCGGAAGCCGCGCGCACGAGGGCAAGCTAGCTGGTTTGCGTTGGGCCAGGTGGCGAAGTGCGTACGGCAAGTACGGCGGCGCGCTAGTTCGCGGGTACGGCATGTACGGCGTGCACGGTCGGTGCGTCAAGGATCAAGGACGCCTCTGATGTATGGTGCTTCTGAGGAGGGAGTCGAGGGTAAGAGCTGCGCCGCCGCCTCCCTCCCTGGCCTGGGGTTATCCGTGGGTCTCCAAAGCAAGCGCCGGCGGCTGCTATACCCGGGAACCTACGCGCCGGCGTAGTTGACGCTGGATAGATGCTGGATAGATGCTGGATAGATGCTGGAGGCCGAGACTTTGCAGACTGCTTTAATTATACATACAGCTAGTTTGCTATATCACTGTAGCATGTTGGTCAATGCGCGAGCTTGCAGACAATCGCTAGTTGTGTGGGTGGCTAGTGGCTGCCGCTGGCTAAGGCAGTTGGCGGTTTCGGAGGGCTCTACGTTGGCTGGGGCTGGGGCGCGCCGCTGCGTGCCATGCGTGGCTGCCGCCACTGCGCAGCCCACCCCCCCACGAGGACTCCGTGCACATGCCCGGGGTGGGGGGGTGCGGCTCATCACTACTCGCGTTGGAGCTCGGGGAGAGACATGCACGCCCGGGCGGGTGGGGCGGCCTCGTTGTGCCGCTGTGTGGCAAGGGCGCTGGGCGCGGAGCTTTCTCTCGTGTCGGCCGCCTCAGCAGGCGGCTGCTACCGTCAGATTGTCACGCCTCACGCCGGGAGTCTTTCCTTCTGCTTCTTTGTACGCAGGTTGTGCTTGGGGTTGTGTTTCTTCATCATGTGTTGTGTATAGGGGACGCTGTCCCTGGGTGGTAGCGCGGTGCGGTTAGGTTGAGGTGGAGCTTTGGCAGCGATGTGGACGTGGGCGCTGGATGTGGACTCCGGACGTGGGCGCTGGATGGAGCGCTGGGGCCACGAACTCTGCTATCTAAAAGCAGCATATGCATTCCTTGGAGGACTGCGGCGAGGATGTCCGATGCGCTTCGCTGGAGCATTGTGATGCGAACGCGGAGGAGGCATGACGCGGCTGCCTCGCTGGCATGGTATGTACGGCAGTCGGGTTAGGGAACAGTTATTGCTGGAGGAAGGGCCTTGGCCTTCGTACTGGCTTCTGATCAAACAGGCAGCGCTTAGAAGTGCTGACCTTCCTGCGTGGGTGTAGGGAACTTGTCCCTTAAGTGATGGCGAGGCTGTGGCGAAGTGCGGTTGGTTCAAGAGACACGGTATGTAGCTAGCCACACAGGCCAGGGAAATGGAATCTGATAGCGCTCAGATAAATCAACGAGCCAACAACTGCGCTACTCAAGCGTTGCGCTAGAGTTAGCTGTGAGTATGGGGACACCCACGGGGGCACCCATACCCGGCTGCGCCTTCGCCCTACATATTCGTGCACTCCAGCCATGACTCCAGCCGGCTTGCCATACACATGGCCCTTTGCTTGGATACATTCATAATCTTGGGGGAGCTCACAACCCGAAGCTCTGCAAATGGGCGGTGGTCAAGACGGGGAGTGTCCCGTCAAACCGCTGGGAGCGTTGCGAAACAGTGAAAGCCCCGGCCGGCAGTCTCCGCACCATCCCCTGGCACTTGGTTACCCAGGGGAGCTCCTCTGGCCCAGGATCTGCAAACGCCCGTGCCCCCCCCCAGGACTCCCGCCGCAGCAAGCTGCTCCGGAACCGACGAGTTCCGTGCTTCGTGTACTGCCGACCGAGAAGTGAATCAAGCATGTCATGATAACGGTGCTGCGGTATCGGTGATTGCATCATTCGTGCCAGTCACTAGCATGACTTCTCGGTCAGTTACTAGCATGGCTTACTGCGATCGCTACGAACGAAGCATCTGAGATTTAGATTCATAAATTCAGTTGTCGGTGTGTATACCATGCGCATCGGCACCGGAACCCCTTCATGCCAATCCTT
>LSYV01000069.1:55003-65932 GCA_001584585.1 Gonium pectorale
GTGCTTGCACTCAGTACTGAATCATGCGGCGCACGGATCGTGGGGAAAAGGACGGCCCCGTTCTCCCTTTGGCCCCCTTTGCCCGTGCATTCAGTACTGATTTCGCGGCGCCACCGACCTGGGGGAAACGGTACGGCCCCTTCCCCCTTTGGCCACCTTTCCCCGTGCACTCAGTACTGATTCATGCGGCGCCACGGACCTGGGGGGAAGGGCGGCCCCTTCCCCCTTTGGCCCCCTTTCCCCCTGGATTCAGTACTGAACATGTGGCGCCACGGACCTGGTTGTACCACACACAGCTGCTACCTCGAACGGGCGCACGGGCTAAGTTGGCCTGTAAGATCAGAGGGTCGCATCGTAAATTGCTGCCAAGCCATCGGCATGTTGCCACGGGGGCGTCGGCGCGAGACGCTGGCGGCCCCAGCGACCCCACCTTCAAGGTAGTTCCCCAGCCGCACGCAAGCAAGCGGCTCTTCCTCCAACCACTACCCGTCCCCCCGATGGCCAGTGTTGTCACTGGCAACATACGCCCTTCCCTCGATTTTCCTTGCCTGAAGCGCCACATATGTACACAGAGCAACCTGTGAAGTACGCATATTGCATATAGCAAACTAGACGGTTTCCTTACGGAGCGTAGCGTAGTATATGGAAACCGAGGTTTCCTGCGTTCCACGAGAGTGCACCCACACGGGTGTACGGCTGTTGTGTCTGAAGGGAGGTGTGAAGCCGGTGTAGGCTATTCTCGCCGATTACAACGTAGCTACGTAGGTGCTTGTTCCGAGGTCCTAGTGGCTTGGAAAGCCTCCGGTTTAGGCCTCGGGATAACACCACCCAGGCGTCCCCCTGTGGTGAATAAGAACGCTTTCTCTGCTTGCAGGTACTTAATGTGTATTTTGACCGGACTGGTCTTTGGCATGTCAGACTTGGCCGGTTGGCATGGGTTCTGGTTGGCTTGTAACGGGAGGGGCAATGCTGGAAACACAGTGCAGCCTGTCTCGAAGCTAGCTGCTGCTGGCATGCGTGCTTGCTTGCACCAACGCACCGCATACCCATCCCTCGCTCCCCTACGCCCATCCGTGACTGCTCATGCAACCCTTTCCACCCGCCTCCACACAGCCCGGGGACCTGGTATCTGGAAAGGTGAAGTTCGTTGGGCCCTCCCACGCCTGGGTGGACCTGGGAACCACCCTGGCGGGCTTCCTGCACGTCAGCCGCATCAGCTCCCAGCATGTGGCCAGCGCGGCGGACGTGCTGGCGGAGGGCGACGAGGTCACGGCGATGGTCAGGCGGATGGAGCCGGGCAGCCGCGTGGTGCTGGCCACTATGCAGCTGGAGCCACAGCCGGGTACGGAGGCCGTTGTTGGTTGGTGGCTGTCGGCGCTTTAATCGTTGTCGGCGAAGACTTGCGGGTCTGCCGCAGCGGCAGCATTTACCGTCGTTGTGGTTCCGGAGCGAGGCGGATCGCATACCGTATGCTGGCGGCCGTCAGGTAGCCTACCTGCTGCTTGCAACTGCCCTATCACTTGCTCATCATGCACATCGATCTGCCGTACTTTTTCACCGTACACGCGCTCATTGTTTGGAGGGCGGCACGCCTCCTTGCCCTGGGGACGCCTGCCCCGCCCTGCTGGGCTGCCTCGCCCCCGCCCCATTGGCGCACTGTGCACGGTGCACCAGCCCCTTCGATTCTTGTTGCTTCAAATAAACTCCACGGCTGGCCCCAGGCGACATGCTGCGTGAACCCAAGACCGTGTACGCGCGAGCAGAGGAGACGCTGAGGCTGCGCAGGGAGGCGCTCCCAAAGGTGCGAAGTAAAACAGCGGATATTTGCGGGCGTTGCCGTATGAAGTTCGCGATAGTTAGCGCGAGAGCAGGAGGCCCGGTCCTGGTGCGGGCGGCTTGAACCGTGCCAGCTGCAGCTCGTGCTGTTTACGGTGTCTCGTACATCACAGCAGCAGTGAGGCCTGCAGGATGAAATCAAGCGACCTGGTAATAACAGGCAGGAGACGGCCTCCTGGCGCTGCTCGGAAGGATTCACCGTGGTGCTGCCGCGGGCATCGTAGGTTCATGACCTGGTTTCCGGGACAGTGACATCCACGTCGCCCTCCTTTGGCGCCTTCATCGACCTGGGCTCGGGCCTGACTGGCCTGTTGCCGATAGGCGGCGTCAGCGCCTCCCCGGTGACGGACCTCAGCGCGCTCGTGGCGGTGGGGGACGAGATTAAGGCCCAAGTGCGTACGTCGTCTGCGGTCTCGCTCGCTCGGTCCGGCCCCTGTGCATACATTCAATCGGCTGCTGGCCGGCTTGCACCTCTGTACAATGTATTAAGGCAACCGCACATGCACGTATGGCGGCTTGTAGGAGATGCGTGCTGAGGCGCATGTATGCCAAGACACAAGCAGCCGTATCGATCACATGCGTGGGTGCTGGCTTACCCTTAGCCACGCGTGTATGTGCATCTGTCTCTCCTGCCCGCCCGAAGGTGACGAGGGTGGACCCTGAAACGTGCCAAGTATACCTCAGCACCAGATCCCTGGAGCAGGAGCCAGGTGCGTGGGTGTATGGGGCCCGCCCGCGCCCTAGGTACGGCCCAGCGAGGGCGGCAGCAGGGTTGTCTATGTATCCCCCATGCGCACGTACGTCCACATGGAGGACACCTTCACCCGTCATCAACCGCCAGATAGGTAGACCTGGCTGTTGCAACCGTCATCAACTGCCAGGCGGGACAGTTGCAAATGCCACATACCGGTACGTTCGGGCTTGTGATGACGCGTCTACGGGCGTTCGATGGCAGTTGATGGGGCCTGTTAGTGAGCGCGCACCTGTGCAGTTCGCAGCACGCTGCGCTACGCTCATCATCATCAGCAGCAGTGCGGGCGAAAGCCCTGCCTCAATCGTATGCATGGGAGACGAGCGGTCCGTCCCGCTGGGTTTCCCCCAGGCGAGATGCTCCGTGACCCCAAGATGGTGTACGAGCGCGCGGAGAAGACGGTGTTGCTGCGCAGCAGAAGAAATGCGCTCCCAAAGGTACCGAACCACCAAGAGCGTGAAGGGTGTTGCTGTCAGCAGGAGTTGAGGAGTAAGGGAACATGAGGCATCTTAACGGCGGCGTTGCCGGAAAGGCAAAACAATCTGCTTGCGCTGCCGCCCCCTGCACCATCTACTGGGCAGGGCTTTCTGCTCCAACGTCTTGCCGTGGTGCTGCTGCTGCTGCTGCTGCTGGCCTAATAGGTGCACGACCTGGTGTCGGGGAGAGTGGAATCCATTGAGCCATCAATGAGCATCATCGACCTGGGCTCGGGCCTGTCGGGCCTGTTGAAGAAGCATGACGTCAGTGCCTCGCGTGTGACGAACCTTGGAGGGCTTATGGCGGTGGGAGACGAGGTGAAGGCCCAGGTGCGTAGTCTGCGTTCTGCTGGTCTGGCTTGCTGTGTACTGCACATATAGTCACACATACATACACGGCGTGCGGTGTACGGTGCACGTCGCAGACGAACTCGTCGTTCGCGTGTATGCGATGACCTGGGGTCGGTAGGTGTATACATACGTGCGCTGCGGACATAAGCAGTACATGATGCTTGCTTGTCCGTACTCCGTACCCACTCGCGGGTACATTACGGCCGTATCGTGCACACCTGTCTCCCCCGCCTGAAGGTCAAGAATGTTGACAAGGAATTGGGACAAGTATGGCTTAGCACCAGGTCCCTGGAGCCGGAGCCAGGTGGGTTCGTTCGTATTTGGGGCCGTACTGAGTGGTACGCCCGATCAAGGGCAGCAGGGATGCCTAGATATGCCCCATGCGCACGTCCAAATGGAGCACGCACACCCTCCAGCCATTATCATCCGCCAGGCAGGGCCATTTCAACCGTCATCAACCGCCGGGCAGGGCCATTTCAACCGTCATCAACCGCCAGGCAGGGCCATTTCAACCGTCATCAACCGCCGGGCAGGGCCATTTCAACCGTCATCAACCGCCAGGCAGGGCCATTTCAACCGTCATCAACCGCCGGCAGGGCCATTTCAACCGTCATCAACCGCCAGGCAGGGCCATTTCAACCGTCATCAACCGCCGGGCGGGGCCATTTCAACCGTCATCAACCGCCAGGGCAGGGCCATTTCAACCGTCATCAACCGCCGGGCAGGGCAGTTGCAACTGTATGTCACGAGTGCGCGGCGGGCGGGCTGTGCATGGTGGTTGGGATACGGTGGGGGCACGTGCGTGTGCAGTCGACTTTGCAGTTGCACGCAGCAGCGCTGATTACCACGATGGTTGAACCCGCCCGGGATAGCTGCCCCCCAGGCGACATGCTGCGCGACCCCAAGATGGTGTACGAACGCGCGGAAGAGACGTGGAGGCAGCGCAGGGAGGCGGTCCCAAAGGTGCCGAATGAAGGGCGTGAAGGGTGTTGATTGCTGTCGGGAGGGCCACTACCGCCTCCTGCGACATCTCATGGGCCGGACTCAGTACTTGTCCTAATGCCTTGTCATGGTCGTGCCGATGGCCTAATAGATGTATGACCTGGCGTCGGGGGCGATGTAAGGTCATTTCGTCCTCGTTGAGCCCCGGCATGTCGGATCTGCGAACGAGGACTCTTATGAATCATCTGTGACAGCTCATGTCGCCGCTCGCGCCCTCGCTCCCTCGCAGCCCGGGGACCTGATCTCCGGTGTGGTGACGTCGGTGGGGCCCTCCCACGCCTGGGTGGACCTGGGGACCACCCTGCCGGGCTTCCTGCACGTCAGCCGTATCAGCTCCCAGCATGTGGCCAGCGTTTCGGACGTGCTGGCGGAGGGCGATGAGATCCAGGCGCTGGTGCGGCGGACGGAGCCGGGCAGCCGCGTGATGCTCAGCGTACTAGAGCTGGAGCCGAAGCCAGGTATGGAGGGCAACCTGCCTTGTCCAGCAGCCCTGTCTTTGAGCTGAACGACTGCGGCACCGGCCCAACTAAACGTAGCCATTCCGTGCGTGTGTGGCTGCCGGCCTGCCTGCCTCAGGCGACATGCTGCGGAAACCCACAACGGTGTACAGGCGCGCGAAAAAGACTTTGGGGCTGCGCAGGGATGCGCTCCCAAAGGTGCGTGCGGAACCGGCGACAGGAAGTGCGACAGTGCTGCCAGTTAGTTACGAGTGGCATGCTTGGTGGCAGCTGCAGGGTGGCCACGTAGTGCCACTACTCCTGAGAACGAGCGATGGAACGGATGGAACGGACACGCTAGCTGCCGTTGTTTGAGCCCCCTGCCTCTCGCTGCAGTCACGCACGCACGCACAGGTTCCCGTCCCCCTGCCTTCGTATGCCGTGCCGTGCTGTGCTGACGCCACCGGGCCCCTGACAGCCTGGCGCCCTGGTGACGGGGGTGGTGATATCCATACGGCCATCTTTTGGCGCCTTCATCGACCTGGGCTCGGGCCTGACTGGCCTTCTGGCGATCGGCGACGTCAGCGGCTCCCCAGTGACGGACCTTGGAGAGCTCATGGCGGTCGGGGACGAGGTGAAGGCACAGGTGCGTCTTTTACGGCATGTATGGGCGGCAAGGCATGGCTGGTAGCCTCGCACGGCGGCGGCAATCAAACAGCGTTCGGGGATACACTTAGAGCAGGAGACGCTCCACGTGTGCGCCTGCGACAATCAAAGTGGGTTCGGTTTGAATGCTTATTAGCGGCACAAGCAAGGAGCGGGAAACGAATGCTCGATGTCAGGCTGCTGGTTGATTGGTTGTCGTTTGCATCCGGGTTGCACCCGCAGGTACACAAGGTTGACACGCAGGTGTGTCAGTTAGGGCTTAGCACCAAGGTCCTGGAGTCGGAGCCAGGTGGGTGTAGGGGGGCCTGCTTGTACGGCCGATACTTGAGGGCAGGGACATATGAACTATTGTACGGATGGAGCGAGACGGGCCTGCGGGATCCTTGCAAGTTTATTTGCATTGTATGTTCGATATATGGATCACAGCATTCATGCGTGTTGGGAAATGTGTTCCTCGGAAGTGTAGATGCATGGAGCGCTCCTTCCGCCGTAGCATTCTTATCTGCTGGCATTGAATGCGTGAAGGGGAGTCATGTGGTGTGCATGCGCATATGCTGCATGTCGGTTGCCTAGCGGGTGGAGCGCCCGTTCGCACGTGCAGTCTGCCAGTCTCGGCTCACCCTGCCTCGCTCCCGGGGGCCCGCAGGCGACATGCTGCGTGACCCCAAGGCCGTGTACGCGCGGTCGGAGGAGATGCTGAGGCTGCGCAGGGAGGCGCTCCCCAAGGTACCGAATGAACCAACTGTCATGCCTGTGAGCAGCAGCTGGCATTGCTAGCATTGCTAGCATTGCTAGCTGTCACGCACATCGAGGGGGGCAGCATGAACGGGAACGGGTAGATAGCGCCGCATACTACGGCTGCTCTAGTTGCTGCAGGCGAGGCGACAGGTATGTCAGTACGTGCGTGTGCGCGGCCGCATGTCACCATGCCAACCCCGCATGGTTGCGGAATCCTTTACCTCTCACCCCTCAAACCGCGCCGTGGGGCTTGTGCTGCCGCTGGCTGTTCCCGTGTGCCAGGTTGGCGACCTGGTGTCGGGGAGAGTGGAGTCCATATCTCCCTCGTTGGGCGCCTTCATTGACTTGGGCTCGGGCCTGACTGGTCTGCTAAGGGCCCAGGACGTCAGCGCCTCCCCAGTGACGGACCTCCGGGAGCTCATGGCGGTGGGGGACGAGGTGAAGGCCCAGGTGCGTCGTCCGCGGTCTATCTATCTGGATCGGATAACCGTGCACGCACGGCACGGCACGTGGATAAGAGCGTGCGTGGCATGCACTACTAATGCAGCAGGGACGGCACACTCCGATGAATACGTGTGACAAAAGTGCGGTACTCAGTATGCGGCGGCCGCATGATATGAACCGGTAGAGTACACCTCTATGTCATAGTGCAGACCGGTTGTCTTTGTCACCCGCCTGTACACCTATCTAGAATAACCTATCGCCCGTGCGCCCTGCTGCAGGTGACGCGCGTGTACACGGGGACATGCCACGTAGTCCTTAGCACCAAGGTCCTGGAGCGGGAGCCAGGTGGGTGTAGCTAGATAAGGGGGCTCTGCATAGGCATTGCTGAGTGTTGAAGGCATGTACTCCTCCGGCGGAGGACTTCGGCGGAGCGAGCACATGCTTGTGCATGTGCTTGCTTCCTTGCTGGATGGTGACTGTATCATCTATACGTTTACGTTTTACGTTTTACGTTTGCTGCAGCGAATGCATGGATGAGCATTGGTGTAACCGTCTGTGCGACGACGCTTTCTTCAATCAAACGCTCGCTCTGCAGTCTTGGCATCCCCCACTGCTCTTGCCTGGCCGCTCCCCCCCCAGGCGACATGCTGCGTGACCCCAAGATGGTGTACGAGCGCTCAGAGGACATTGCCGAGAGCCGCCGGGGCGGGTTCGAGGACCTACTGGCGCACATTAAGGTGTGTGTGGATGTACGCAGACGGGAGCGAGGGGAGTGCCACGGGCCACGCAACCACATCATGCTAGCTGCATGCTAAGGGGTAGATGCTGCTTGCGTCCACAGCTAAAGGGCACCGCCGGTAGCGAGTCCGTCCGTGGAGCTCAGATGGTCTGGTGGAGCTATCTGTCCAAGCGCCCCCCCTTGTCTCGCCCTCGCCGTCCCAAAGGTGGGCACCCTGGTCTCGGGCGTCGTCCAGAGCGTTCAGCCCTACGGCGCGTTCATCGACCTGGGCAACGGGGCCAGGGGCCTGCTGCACATCAGCCAGGTCAGCATGGAGCGCGTGAAGGACCTGGGCGCGGTCTTCGCCAGGGGCGACGAGGTGAAGGCGCTGGTCCTAACATGCGACCGGGAGGAGGGCCGCGTCACACTCAGCATCAAGAAGCTCGAACCCTCGCCAGGTACGACGGTACGCGCAGGTGCCCGGCTGCCCGCACATCCAGGGTTTCTCGGGTACTCCATATGGGTTAAGAGTGCGACTGGGCAGTACACGGCACAGCGTGCGTGTTTACCCCACTGGTACAGCAGCTGGAGTGTGGACCCGCGGGCTATCTGCTGGCTGCCGGGTCTGTAGCTTGCGTTTGTGGTTTTTGTGCCGCGCTGTCGTCGCCGTAGATCCAGGCTCGTCATCTGCTCCTGGGTGCATGCCTTCTGGCTGGCGGACGGATGGGGTGGGAACAGGCGCTCGACATCGCTCCTCGGTTCATGGGAACTAACCGAACAGCGACGAATCTGGGCCTCGCCTAGAGATCAGAGATCAGAGAGGTAGAGATGTGGCCAGCAGGCCGGAGGGAAGCTTAGCTAACCTGCGTTGCGGTGCGCCAGTCGCTACCTATCAATGCGTGATTGCCGGTTTGTGTGGCACGTACGCCCGACTCACCATGCATCACGTCCTCCGTGACCCTGTCTCAACGGTGATCCCGCCCCGTGGCGGCCCCGGCGCACGCACGCAGGCGACATGCTGCGTGATCCCCGCCTGGTGTACGCCACCGCGGAGGAGATGGCGGAGAAGTGGAGGCAGCAGCTGGAGAGCGCTCCTTAGATGGACGGACTTAACATTGCCTGCTCACCAGACCGAGAAGTTTGCGAAGGCCCCTTGACGTAGCCGCCGGGCCGACCTGTCCGGAGGTGGTGGCGGCGGCTGGCGTGACAGCGGCAGTGATGTTCGCTGGCTGCGTGAATGCCCTGGCCCCTGCATCGCACCGGCTCCTGCACCGGCACATGGCTGGCGGCGGCCGTTGGAAGAGGAGGGGTTGGCTCGGGTCCCCAAAAGCAGGTCGAAAGGCCATGTAATAAGCCGCCGCATTCATAGGCTGGTGGTTTTCGAGCAAGTGGCGGGGAGTGGGCGGCCATTGGGGTACAATAAAGTTCGCGCCAGGCATGTACGAATGGATCCATGTGGAACGCGGCAATAGCTTATCAGTATCCCCGTAAACCTGGCGCGGTTGGTTCCATCCAGCCATAGCCATACGTGTGGGGCTTGGTCGGGCCGCCGATGCGCGACGCCAGAGCAGCGCCTCTCAGCCAGGCACTGGCGCCGCCAATCAACCGCCTGTGCGCTGCAGTACTTACCGTAATTATCAAACAGTGCATTTACGGTAGGTGTGTGGAAGGTGTACGGTGGCTGCATGATCTTGGTGGGGCCCCTTGATTGGCAAACACTCGCTCGTGTTAGCGAGCCAGCGCTTTTATTTGCGGCTCCGCAACCAGCTGGTGGGAGCTGCGCCGGGAGTAGGGGCCCTCAGCTGCTGGGGCCGGAGCCCCGTAGTCGCTGGTGCATTCTGGTACTTACGGGCCCTCCTCCATCCGTGGGCATCTATCTGCCTCCGCGTCCGCCTGGCCTGTCTTCAGCTACGAGCGAAGTCTGCCTTGCGCGCGCGACGCCTTCCGAGTGCGCGGCGAGCTGCATTGAGCTGTTGAGGCCGGAAAGGTAGGCTCCCCTGCTGCCGCGCCAAGGTCGCCCAGGGGACTGTTGTCCGCACGGGGACCGGGCCGCACCACGGGCCCAGCAGCGCCGATGGCCGGCCGGGGCATCGACAATTCTACTCTCAACGCCGCTTGCTCTACGGCCGGTTTACTGCTTTGGCACCTGATTTGCGGAGCGGCGGAGGAAACGGCCGTACGCCGGAGGCACGTATGGTGCCGCGGCCCAGCGTTGTCGGGACCAGGGTCAGACACGGGACAAGTTCTTGACCTATCGGGGTTCCCTAGGCCGTCCCCTTCCCCCGCCGGATCTGTCCCCGGAACGATCGGGGCCCTTGCTGAATGGCATGGTGGCTGTGGCATGTGGACCTGCGTTATATGCGGCCCCGGCTCGTCCGCCGCCACTGCGGCCTCCGTCGCCAGCATGGTAAATTGGTAATGCTCGCCTCGCGCGCCTCTTCCGCCGGCAACCTGGTGACAGCAGCGGCCGCCGCCGTGGCGGCGGCGCGGCTGCAACAGCATCAACTCAGCCTTGTTATCTTCCCTGCCAGGCGTTCGTTCGCTGAAAGAACGTTCACAGAAAATCCCACCGAGCTTTCGGTGGAGCACGCCCTGCGGGCAAGATCTTTCTGTCAGCCCATAGCCACGGGGAGTGGGGGGAGTTCGGAAGTGGGCCGGGGTGGCTGGGAATTTGGAATTCGGAAGTGGGGTTGTGAAGTGGGCCATTCGGAAGTGTATGTGTGTGTGTGTGGGGGGGGGTGTTTGGAAGTGGGCTCGGGTGAATTCGGAATTCGAATTCTGAAGTGGGGCGGTTCGGAAGTGGGGGATAGGGCTGGGTGAATTCGGAATTCGGAATTCGGAAGTGGGGCGGTTCTCAAGTGGGGGATATTGGAATTTGGAATTCGGATGTGGGGCGGTTCGGAATGTGGGGCGGCAAGGGATGGCGCGGTCGGGGCTGGGCCCGCTGGGGCGGGCGGGCGGCCGGCGGCGGGAGCGAGGCCAGCGATCGAGGCAGGGCAGGCCGATATGACGACATACCGGTACAGGGGCTGCCCGCCTGATCCACATGCGGGTGCGTGGCCGAGCAAGGCAGGGACCGCTGTCTGCTGCCTGCGTGCGTGCTGCGTGCCGCGTGCGTGCATGCCGGCCCAGCCAGTGACGCTCAAAAAAAATGTGGAACCATTTCTCGATTTGTGCGTGTCATCCTTGCGCAGGGGCCATGCTAATCTTCTTCGGGTCTCACTGCGGCGGCATATACACAGAGCTGCACTGCTTTTACTACTTTTGGGGTGTGGGAAGTGGGGGAGTACGGTCATTCGGAATTCGGAAGTGGGGGATGTTGGACTTCGGATTTCGGAAGTGGGCAATTCGCAAGTGGGGGAGTGGGGGGAGATCGGAAGTGGGCTGGGGTGGGAATTCGGAATTCGGAATTCGGAAGTGGGGTTGTGAAGTGGGCCAACTCGGAAGTCGGGGGAGTGGGGGGAGTTCGGAAGTGGGCTCGGGTGAATTCGGAACTCGGAATTCGGAAGT
>LSYV01000069.1:112223-126439 GCA_001584585.1 Gonium pectorale
CTGCGATGCAGGCAGGCGTGGTAGTGAAGTTTTGGTCCCTGTTGCGCGACTTCGCTGACCTCGGTTTGCCGCGGAAGGGCTGGGATGGTGTGTCTGCTGGGCACCCCTTCCTGCGGGTCGTGGCGGGACGCCTGCACTGCGCGGAGTGACGCATTGGTCTCTCTCGTTTTTACCTTGGTTTCCTTGTTTGCCACCTCGCTTGATACCTGTGTGTGGGCCTGTCGACCGGTATGTACTTTTTGCCGCTCGTGGTCGGGACTGGCTCCGGGATGGCGCGGGTTAGTGTTTCCACAGACATGGTTGGACTTGTTGGGTGGCGGGCCTCTATTGTGCACGGCCCGTGTGTGGGTTTCTTCCCAACCCAGCCGCGGGCCCCCTGAGTGGGTTAAGCACTCGGCCACTGTTTCATTGCTTGGTTTGTCTGCTGGTGCTGCCTTGCTGCCCCTACTTTCGCAGTAATTTCCCGGTGGCAGGCCGGGTCCCCCAGCGTCGGGGGTACTGTAACGAAGTCTGTCTGTCTGCCACGCCAAAATGCCGGGTTCGATTCCCGCTCCCCTCACCCGGATCGCCATCCTGCCCCGAAGCAGGAGGAGAAGGAGGAGATGCGGCAGCAGCCTCGAGCGCGGCCAGGGGTTGGACGGCTGGGAGGAGACGCTCCATCCAGCGCGTTTCGGAAGGCCGGGGGTGACGCGTCACCGATGTCGGCGCCGGGCCCGCGGCCACCACCTCGCGCCCTTCTCGACATCGGAAACGGCAAGACAATTATGCGGCGGTCATCGTCGAAGGAACAAGTAGGGGAAAAGCTTCCTTGAAGCTTGGAAAAGGGCGGAGCCCCGTGAGACCGTACCGGGGATTAGGGTCATGAAGGGTGGAGCGTGTATGTGTATCGTAGCGGATGCATGGGCAGGGGCAACCGGATCGACATGACCCGCACCCGCACGCACGCACCCGCCCTAGTAAGGGGTGGGGGAGCGAGACAGAGAGGCATAATCGTGTCAACCCGTCATGAACCCCAGTGTTTGTCCGCAAACGGGCACCAATGTTCGTTAGAGAAGGCCCGCTTGGCTTGTGCGGGTTTAGTCGGAACCGTGCCGGGTCCATGAGTTGACATTGTTGCGAGAATTGTGAGCGCCAGCAAGCAACTCAAAGGGCAGGCGCATAGCATCTGTATATGCATATCTCACGGTATAATCGTGGCTATTTCCCGGCGCAGTTGGTGTTGTTTGGTTGGGGCAGCTTTCCAAGGCTGACCAGCAAATGGACGCGTTGACCATCGCCAAATGCAAACCAACGGCTATGGAATTCTACACACATATAAGAAATACTATTATTATGAGATTGCACTATTTAGTTTAGCGTGGGATGGAGTTTGGTGCGGACGGGGGAATCCCAGGGGGCTCCGCCCCCCCCCCCCCAATGCCGCTTCGCGGCGGGGGCTCCGCCCAAAAAAGTGGGGCAGGTTGTTTACGGGCGGGTGGATGGGCGCGTGGGCGTTTTTTTTGGAACGCCCCCCCCCCCTCCGGATGTGTTTATCCTGCGCACCGTGTGTGGCGCGCTCAGGCGGGGGCGGGACCGCCACCGCCGCCGCTTCTTACCCTGCTGCGGCGTCGGGTCAGTGCGTGCGTGTGTGCGTGGTTGGATGTTAGGCGGCGGCGTCCTTCGTTGGGACATGCAGTCGCGCGCCGCCCATCCACACCTGTACATTGAGGGTGTGTGTTGCCCACCTGCCTGTCCAAGCTCGTTGCACGAACGGCCGCGCCGCTTGCCCAACGCCGGGCAACCCCGCCTAACTGCCGCGACTCGCTCGTCGTCCCGTCCTCCGTGACCCGGTATCACCGTGATCCGGTTTCACCGTGATCCGGTATCACCGTGACCCGGTTTCACCGTGAGCCCGCGCACACACCGGCGCTTGCAGGCGACATGCTGCGCGATCGTCAATCCGTGTTCGCCAACGCCGAGGAGTACTTGCGGCTGTGGAGACAAAAGGCGCCCGCTGCCGAGGAGTCTGCGTCCTCGGAGTCGTTGTCAGCATAGACGGCCCAGCCACAACCAGCAGGTGGTGCCGCCCCCGCTGTATGCATGTGTTTATTTGGGGGCCCGTGCAGGACGTGCCCGGCCGCCTTGGATGCATGGCGGCAGCTGCAGCGGCGACGGCTGTTGTCATGACCGACACAGCAGCGGCAACGGCAGCCACACATTGACAGTGCGCCCTTGGCCGCGCTCGGGACCAGGGCGGCAGGAATTATGGGTAGCACGCCTCGTGCTGGGCTTGCTGTGGTGGGTAGGGGCGGGGGGCGCTTGGGGGGGCGTGAGGAGGTGTGGCCGGGCCGCTCAAGGGGACAGTGCTGATTACCCGAGAGCCGTTGCCGAGCTCCGCCACCTTTCTGCACCCGCTTGCTACCGGCATGATCCGCAGCGCTCCAGAGGGTTCTAGGGCTGCGGTGTGTGGGATCCAAGGCCGGGTCCATCTGGGGTTGATTGGCTCGCTGAGCGGGTGGGTGGGCATGCTGGCTTCGCCGGATGTGCACCCAGCTAGGGAGCGAGGCTCTGCAGCGTCGCGGGCCAGACGGGCGGTGCACGCACGCGCGTTGGTGTTGCTTGTAGTAAGACTGCAGGGTAATGAAGAACCTGGCAAGAGCGAGTTGCTGGAAGGCGGCGGCAGCGCCTTGCATTGCGGGTCTGCTGGAGGAGCCGCTCTGCTGTGTAAAGAAGGAACAGAGTCATGCGGGGGCGGGTTTGATTCGGTGTTGATGTCGGAACAGTGAGGACGACGGGCGAGGGTGGTGGGTCTATCCCGGCAAAGGCGACCGTCCGGCGCTCGGGACGCTCGCCGCCGTGCATTTTGTTGAGGGCGGGGCGGCGAACGCGCAGTAGTGGGCTGCAGTGGTCTGCAGTGGCAGCGGCTGGCCGGTGGAGTGGAGCCGCGTGGATTTGAAAACATGATTACCGGTGTCTGTCAAAGCCTGTGCGGCTGATCCGAGAGCTCGCGCCGCTGCGACTCTGACCAGCTGTAAGGCACTATCAAAACGTGGGCTTATGTCGTCACGAGCCGTTTGGTCAAGGCGCAAAGAGAGGACTAAGGCAAGGAGTGTGCCATCCGTTCCAGAAGAGTCGATGTCAGTCCAGATCCGCATCATTCTATCACGAGGAAGGGAACATTCCTTCACTCGCCTGGTGAACCATCGTATGCACCGCGCTCGAAGCGAGCGAGCGAGGCGAGGCAGGTCAGCAGGAGCCTCCAGTCACGCCTATCTCCAACACGCTCCAGCCATGAACATATGTAGATGGCGACCTGCGGGGCCGCGGGACGGGGTCCAAGCAAGCTGTAGGCTGCAAGCTGCTTCCTCTACCTGCTGCGGTGCGGTAGGTGTGCCTCGGCACGCGGGGAGAGGGCAGAGGCCGGGCGGAAGGCCACGCACTTTCGGCGTGCCGCCCTCACTCGTCCATAAACCACTGACGGATGCATGCCTCTGATGTGCCCGGAATCCGCGGCAGGTCCACGGCCCTTCCGCAGCTGCCTACTGTGCGTGTGTCGCGGAACGGCCGGCCTGATGTATGTGCCGTACGAGCGTGGGAAAGGCAGAAAGTAGAAGCAGGGAAGCCTGCTGTGTGTCAGGGCCCAATGGTATTTCAGGACAGCCAGATCGCGGCACCGCCCTTAGCATCCCCATTCCCCCGACCGGCAAGGCGCACGCTGCCGTACAGGTGTGGCGCAGCCCCCAGACGTGCGGGGGAGGGGAGACGGTGGTACCACGAACTGCCGGTGCCAGCCAGCGCGCGGCGGCACACGACACACCTCTCCGGGTCTCCGACGTCTGGATGGGCCCAGCAGCACGTTTCCAGGCCGTAGTACACGAACGTCACCGCGTCAGGTCCATGTGCATGGGCGGTACACACCCCAAAATGGGCCATGTCCAGAAGGTCGACTGCATGGCGGCCGAGGGAGACGAGCAGTCGGGCTCTCCCGTTTCGGCCCAGCAGTCAAGTTGCCCTGCTATATATGTCCACATGCCACTTGCTGATCCGCCCGCCACGGCTGTGCCCTGTGTGACCCCTGCCGCATGCTTCACTCCGTCTCTCCGCATGCACCCCTGCCTATATATGTGCCCATTTTCATGCACTCCCTGCTGTTCCGCACGCGCCCTTTCAGGCGGTAGGGATCTGCCCTCCAGACCGCCTCATGGGCCCTGGGCTTTACAGCCGTCATCTCGCTGTTTCGTCTCCTCCTTCCCCCCTTTTTTGCCCCCGGGCCCGTACACGTAGGACCCGCTGCCGTACCCGGACTCTCCAACTCGACCATGCGGACTACCGCCTTTCCTACCGGTCCATCGGGGGTCGACTACGGCGGCGGGAGCGCTTTGGCCTGCTTCTGCGCGCCGCCCATGTCAACTAACATGCCCGCGACTGCTACCAGCACCGACGGTAGGTACCTGACTCCGTATCTTTGTCATTCATTCCAGGTCTGTATTACGTCACTCGGTGGACCGGGGGTATGGGCTGGGTGCCCCGATCGAGACTAGTAGCCGCTGGCCGCCGATGGACTGGTAACATCGTCGACCGCACCGCTCGCCGGGCCCTAGAAGGCACCATCTGGGACATACAGCCAGGTATCTTTGCCAGTGCTCCACACCGGGAGGGCCCGTCTGCTCGTCTCCCTCGGACCCTCGCCCTGTATTCGGCGCCCTGATGGAAACACTGCACCCCCGGGTGTGTATGGCCGTAGAGGTCGCCTTCCCTGTTTCAGTTTCCTCTTTCGGTATGTGGATGGAGATCTGCTGGCTGCATGGGCGCTGCCGCCGGCATTGCCACCAGCTCAGCGGCGGCCAGCGATTACATGACCTGCGGGCGCGCAGCCCAACTTGCCCGGCGGCGTGGTACATACAGGGAAGAAAGGACATAGGACGGTGACAGGTACCGTCGGTGCAGGCAGCGGTCGCGGGCGTGTAGGCACGGCGACGCGCAGATCGATAGATGCAGCACTCCCTCCCCACGTCCCCAGTACTCGGCCGCGGTGGGAAAGTGCGCATAGGGGCAGAAGGCCACAGGATGGGATTATGAGACATGAGTAGGAGGAGCGCAGCAGTTCCTGCTGAGACTGCCGCGGCCCTGGGTGGCGGCGGCGACGCCGACGGCGATGGCGTCAGCGCCTGCCGGACGTCGAGAGTCGCGGTGATCTGCCGGGCACGCTCGGGGTAGGGCGGCCTCGGCGTGCCGCTTTGTGGCAAGGGCGCTTTCTCACGTGCCGGCCGCCTCTGGCGGCAGGCGGCTGCGATCGACCGTGAGATCAGGCCTCAGGCCGGGGCCTTCCCTTCTGCTTCTTTGTACGCAGGTTGTGCTTGGGATTGTCCCTCTTCTTGCTGTGTGCTGTAGGGGGCGCTGTCCCTGGGTCGTAGCGCGGTGCGGTGCGGTTGACGGCGCGAAACTGCAGGCGGTGGTCTGTAGGGCAGATCCCCACCGCCTGCATGGATACAGAGTTACAGACTCGACGCAAAGCAAACAAAAGTGGGAAGTCCGTGCACAGAGGCAACCAAGCGACACACAGGAGGCGAGCCGTGGCCTGGTGGATCAGCGATGCTGGTTAGGCGGCACTCCGGGGGATGACGACGCCGCGCTTCCAGGACAGGCCGGAGCGAGGGGGGGCTTGGGCTGGCTGGGAGGCTGCACTGCGGGGGGGGGGGAGAGGCTGGCAGATTGCTCCAGGATAATAGCACGTGCAGCGGGTGGCAGAAGTCGTAGCACTCGGCGTGGCGGCACGACGTCGACATGTGGCGGCACGGGGGGCAGTTGAATGGGAACTGAAGGAGTGGTTGTGTCAATCAGAGGTTGGAGCGGGTGGGCAATGGCCTCGCAGACCAAGTACCAACAGGTACGACGTCGCTGCCGCCTATCGTCCCCTCCCCGCCCCGAGCCCAGAACCGCGACAATAGGAGGGGTCGACGACGGCGCGACGACGGCGATGTTAATTGAAGGGGGCAGACGGGACGGCGCGGGAGCGCAGGATGGAAACGCTGCAATTGGGGAGCCACACCTCCACGGACATACGCACCCGAAGGCGCGATGTTTCCAGCAGGGCGGGCGCGCGGGCGGTACAGAAAAAGGCAAGCGAGCGAGGCAAACGAGCAGATAGACGTACCCAAGCCCCGGTCCTGGACGGGACAGCTTACCAGGGCAGCGTTGATACTACGTTACCTCACTCGAATGGTCGTGGGCGGTCTTCGCGGGAGTGCCGACTTCACACCGGTCAATCGGCGAGCAGCGGCAACCAGACCCGCGTGCGCCCGACCTGCCCACCCAAAACGACGAACGTCGATAAGCAGACCTGTAAGGATGAACGCAAGCCGCCGCTGCCGTAGCGGGCGGCGGCAGGCAGTGACGCCGGGGTGGCCACCGGTGCCGACAACTTGGAATACGGTGTTCGAAAGGGCCTTGGAACGAACTGCTGGCGGCGGCAACGGTGGCGGTAACGGCAGCTCCGCCCACCACGTCCGGGTACGACAATTCGGTGCGATTCCACGTCAGCCGGCGGATCGCAGTACTTGCGATGCCCCTGCCCGACTGCAAATCCCTGACCGCGTGTGTCACTCCCAGCCAATCGCGCGCGCACGGGGTAAGCCGAAGGGACGGTCCGGCAGGACGTCCGGGGTAAGGCCGCCCGCCATCTGTGAAGCCTCGCACTTGCTTGTGACGCAACGTGGTGCGTGCGTGGGCCGTGACCTTTGCCCCCTGCATGTGTGCGGACCGGTGTGCAAACGTGCGCTGGGATTCGATCAGAGCAGGATCTGTTCTGGATTCGATGCCTGTCTGGCGCCAAGCACGCACCATGCTTGGCTGTCGTACAGTTTACGTAAGAGGCGTGCTTGGAGCCGTCAGGACACGCGGACCGACTGCACTTCAGCCAACCGCGTATGCACCGGTGTGCAAAGGCGCGTGGCGTGTGGGCAGGTTCAAGTCGTGTAGGGGGCTGGCCAGCTAGACCACACGCCAAGGCGTGCTACCGGACCAGAACATGGGAAAATGATGAAAGCCTTGCATGTCTGGCATGTATACGCAGAAGGACGCGCCCCAGTACGGCGCATGCCACGGCACGGTTCGCCGGCGGGCGCCCCCATGCCTCCACATGGCAACAGTAGAAGTATGGAAATTAATCGAAAGGACGAAGTAAAGGCAACAGGACCGGTGGACCGCCCGCCGATTCCCAAACTGCTTGGATCGATCGATCCGTGAATAGCACGGCGCCCTGCCACCGATCGACTTTGCACACCTGCTCCTATGCCGCAGTGCCCTTCACTGGCCATAACACTGCTGCGTATCATATGCATGTCGTGTATGTGTGTCGTGTCGAGTTACTAGAACTTGCCACGACCGATTTCAATCGAAGCAATCAAAGATAGCAACTCATGCCAATCTAGCTTCTTCGATTGTCCTAGATGTCCGCGACCACAATGCGCCTCGGCATGCGCACCGGCGGGACACCTTCTTGCCAATCCTTCTGGGCCTTCAGGATTAGGGGACCACATCGCCAACTGCTGCCAATCCAGCGGAATGTTTCCTCGGGAGCCTCGACGGGAGACACCGGCAGAAGGTCGGCGGCTGCTGGCAAGTCCAGCGACTCCAGCCGTATCAAGGTATGATTGTTCCCCACGCCGTCCCACGCACACACAAGCAAGCAAGCAGCTCATCCCCCGACCACCACTCAGTTTCCCTCGACTGCAAATCTTCACTGGCAACTACTTATTACGCTCGTTCATTATTATTCCCCGAATAGCGAAGCGCCACACACAGCAGCCTTGATAGATACTGGCAGCGTGAGGGCAGCAGCGTGCCGCTAGACATACATGCTACTGGCACCTGGCTACCTAGCTACGCACCGCATACCCGTCCCTCGCGGCCCTACGCCCATCCATGATGACCGCTAATGGAACCATATCCATCCATCCACCCGCCTCCATCCACAGCCCGGGGACCTGGTATCTGGAAAGGTGACGTCGGTGGAGCCCTCCGGCGCAAGGCTGGACCTGGGAAAGTCCGTACCGGGCTTCCTGCATGCCAGCCGCATCAGCTCCCAGCACGTGGCCAGCGCTGCGGACGTGCTGGCGGAGGGCGACGAAGTTACGGCGCTGGTGCGGCGGACGGAGCCGGGCAGCCGCGTGGAGCTGACCACTAGGGAGCTGGAGCCAGAGCCGGGTACGGAGGGCTATCCTAGGAGGGCGTTGTTGGCGTGTCGCAGTCGGCACGGAAGTGCTCGGCCAGCCATGCGCAGGTAGGTGTGGGGGTCGCTAAGAGTAGGATGCTTGCAGCGCACCCTGGTGTGCCGTGCCTTGCGAGTCCTGAGCGACCGAGGTGGATGGGTCGCCTAGATCGCCTGGTGGCTGCAACTGAATTGCCTTGCTCATACATAGCTAGCTGTCGTTCGCTGTGCTATTTATATTGGCTTATCCTGGCTTATCCTGGCGTTTACATGCCACACTTTGAGAACCTCGCCGCGCGCCGTTCATGTTCGTTTACCGGTGTATGTATGTAAACGTCGCTGCCATGCATGCACACACGCACGCACGCGCAGCGTCCGTGTTGAAATGAAACGACGCCCGTGTGCACACGGATCGGTGAGCGCCAAGTCAAGGGCCTGCCTCGCTTGTCAAGGGCCTGCCTTCCCCTGGCTGCCTCGCTCGTCGCCAGTTGGCTCGCTCACACTCCTGAACTGCGCGGTACAGCCATGCATCGGCCATTCCTTCGTGCATTCCACCCATCCCTCCCTCCGGTTTCGCTTCAGGCGACATGCTGCGTGAACCCCAGCTGGTGTACAGCCGCGCGCCACAGGAGGCACTCCCGAAGGTACATACCCTCCCAGCGGTTATGCGTGTAAGGCACGTTGCCGTATGTCATATCATGTTCATTTGGAGCTCTCGATAATCACCACTCACGCGTGAAAGCAGCAGGAGACCCGGGACTGGTGCTCGACGTCGGGTTGGTGATGCTGCCCATGCGTTGTATGTGGCCGCCTACGCTGCCGGTTTCTGTGACGTGTACATACGCGGTTGCCCGGCTTCACGTGCTCTCACACCTTGCTGCACGTGGCACTGCCTCTGGCCTCACAGGTTGGTGACCTGGTGATGGGGACGGTGACGTCCATCAAGCCCTTGGGCGCTTTCGTCGACCTGGGCTCCGGCCTGATTGGTCTGCTGGCGGCAAGCAACTTCAGCGCCTCGCCCGTGACGAATCTCGAAGAGTTCATGTCGATCGGGGACGAGGTGACCGCCCAGGTATGGTTAAAAATGCGCCGTAATGGGCTTCCGCGCGCGCGTGTACTTACATATGGCATTCAGGTACATCAGCGGCGTACATCATATGGCATACTATACGGCACACGAAACGCATGTTGGATGAAATCCACTGGCATACATGCATGTGACAACGAACCTGGTATATGTATGTATACATACGGCACCACAAGCTAGCGGCAATTGAAACATGCTTGGCTTCATTTGTCATACCTATCTACCTCTCCATCCATAAACATCGATCTCCCGCCCCGGCGGCCTGAACGAAGGTGAAGAAGGTTAACAACAAGGAAAAGCGCCAAGTGTCGCTGAGCACCAAGGTTCTTGAACCGGAGGCAGGTGCGTTGGTGCACGGGGCGTCCCATCCACTGGTGCGACGCCATGTGCATGTGTATTTATTTCCTTGCTCCATTCCTCGCACGTCCGTCCGTCAACATGGGGCACCCCTGCCGTCATTACCTGCCATACAGCAGGCAGGGCAGTTGCTTGCTTGTATGTAACGTTCGCGTATAGAGCTACGAACGGGATGTATGTGCAGAAGGCAGGGTGTTGGCAAATGATATAATAAGAGGGGGTCTGTGCGTGTGTATGGGCGGCACGCACGCACGCCGGTGCAGATTCAGGGGCGCTTGTCTGTAGTGTTGTCGAAAGCCCTTACTTTGTTCGTAGTCATACGGTCTGCCCCGGGCTCGCCCCCCGCCCAGGCGACATGCTTCGGGACCCCAAGGCGGTGTACCAGCGCGCGGATGAGACGGCCAGGATGCGCAGGGAGGCGCTCCCGAAGGTGCACACCAAACCAGCTAGAGAGAAGGGTGCTGCTGCTGATGTTAGGAGTCGAGGGGTCTGGCGCAAGGACGCAGCCTATATGCTGCCATTGATAGATATGGATGCCACTGGTGCGGGAGAACGTCATCGCGCACCTGATGACTTGCTCTGTGCCCGCCGGCCCTACTGGCGACGTCGTGCGTGCCTTCGGGTGTGTATGATGACCTACCGGAGAGGCGGGCTTCCTCGCTCTTTCTGCGCAGATTTCTCTTGCTCTGAAGGAGCACCAACGGGGATAGATGCGATGCCACCTTTGATGCCATGGACCCGCCGCTACGCTGCTGCTGCCCTCGCTCAACAGGTTTACGACCTGGTCTCGGGGAGAGTAGCGGCCATACGGCCCTCGCGGGGCGCCTACATCGACCTGGGCTCGGGCGTGGTTGGTCGGCTGATGATCCGGGACGTCAGCGCCTCCCCAGTGACGACAGACCTCGGACAGCTCATGGCGGTTGGGGACGAGGTGAAGGCCCAGGTGCGTAGCCTGGGGTAGGTAGCTAGATATTGATGCGATGTTCAAGATGTACAACATGCTTGGTTATTACTTATGTCGGACCCACGCACCCATGCGTCTATATGTATGTGTATAAATACATACATTCCCCGCCTGAAGGTCAAGACTGTGGACAAGGGAACGTTCCAAGTATGGCTCAGCACCAAGGTCCTGGAGCCGGAGCCAGGTGGGCGCGTGTATGAGGCCCTACTGGTACGGAAGGACGGCCGAGGGCAGGAATATATTCTCTTACTTCATTCTATATATGACACTTCCACATGGGTTGCAAGTACCTGCTGCTGCCGTCATCAACCCCGCTAGCCCCGTCCAGGCAGGGCAGTTACAATGTTGTCACGTGGTCACGTGCGAGTGAGTTGTTACGGGCTGTGCTTGCGTGGCAATAATGGGGATCCACAAGCGTGCATTGAGTCGCCTAGGCATGCAGTTGCAGTAGTAGCCCTGAATAAGCAGTGCGGTCCACAGCCATGCGACAGCGTGACGCCAAACGGTCTGCCCCACCCGCCCACGCCTGCCTGCTCCTGGTTTCCCCCAGGCGACATGCTGCGCGACCCCAAGACGGTGTACGAGCGTGCGGAGGAGACGTGGAGACTGCGCAGGGAGGCGCTCCCAAAGGTGCCGAACCATTTTGAGCGAGCTATCTAGCAGGGCGTCAGTAATGTCGTTCTAACTCAAGGAGCTCGCTCAGAATAATGGAAGAGGAGGCACCCTACCTAGCTAGTAATGGTGCACTGGAAACAAGATGACTGCCTGCTGCATGCGCTGCTCGCTGCCGTCTCCTGTCCTATTCCTTAGGTCGGACTTCGTGATCTGAACAAATCCATCCGTACCGTACGTGGTGCTTGCTGCTGGCCGTACATGCGCACTACCTTACTTGCATTATATTGGGGAGGATATATAGATAAAGATCATTACGCCGTCGTTGTGCGCCTTCATCGACCTGGCCTCATCAGGCACGTCGGAGCTGCTCATGAACCAAGGAAGATTCGCATCCGTGACAGCTCATCACGACGCCCCTTCGTGCCCGCACGCACCCCACAGCCCGGTGACCTGGTTGCTGGAAAGGTGATGTCAGTGGTGCCCTCCGGCGCATGGCTGGACCTGGGAAAGTCCGTACCCGGCTTCCTGCACGTCAGCCGCATCAGCTCCCAGCACGTGGACAGCGCTGCGGACGTGCTGGCGGAGGGCGACGAAGTTACGGCGCTGGTGCGGCGGACGGAGCCGGGCAGCCGCGTGGAGCTCAGCGTGCAAGAGCTGGAGCCGCAGCCAGGTACGGAGGGCAATTAGGAGTGGTGGTGGTACCCATGGGCTGCCTCGGCTGCCCCGACGGACCACCTCCTTAATACACGCCCGTGTTAAGACGGACGTACATTAGGGCTATTAGGGCAATCGCTAGACACTTGGTCATTCGGTCGGTGTTTGGACTACATAGGTGTCGTTATATGTATATGGTGCTCGCCTGCTGTGCACTAACCACTCGGCGCGCACATACAGCGCTGACAGTGCCACCGTGCGTTCCTTCTGTGCCCGGTCATCGTGGACTGATGGGGCTGCCGGCTAGGCGCCTGCTGGCTTGCGCCTGGCATGCTCGCGCATAACAAGGGTCGTGCGCGCTCTGTGCTTATATATGCTGTTGCTTACTTTGTGCTGGTTGGTTCTGGCATGCCACGCACACAGACCTTACTCTGTCACGCCCCAAGCTCCTGTGCTCGTTGCTTCCATGTGTATGTGCGGCGGCGCCCCTCGGAGGAATAATAATAATAATATGTACGCCCGGCTTAACACGGACGTGTATTAAGGAGGTGGTCCGTCGGGGCAGCCGAGGCAGCCCATGGGTACCACCATCACGTGGAGGGTTAAAGGGTGAGGGGTTGGGAGTTCTCCGGCGGTTGCCGGAGTCTCCTTCCGACTACCCTTTTGCGGGGTCAAGCTATGCCCGCGGGGGCCAGCCCGGGCGGGGCTGTCGGTCGGAGTTGGAAAGCTCGAATCGGCGCGTATTGATGACAGTGGTCCAGTGTACTGCTTTCCTGTGGAGTGCGCTGCAGCACGATCTTGCCTGATCAGCTGTGAGGCCGAGACGGTTGAGGAGTTGGGGTAGGTCGCGGCGTAGAGTGCCTGTGTAACCGATGCTGATGGCTTCTTGCGAGGTGTATTGCACTTCCCAGCCTTCAGCCTGGAGCAGGGTGGCCAGCTCCGCGTGTTGTTCCATCTTTTCGTGCTGTTTCTCATCGTGTCTAGTGTCAGAGGTGTACCCTATCTATCTCCACGATATGTACGGTGTGTTTTCCACGATCCTGTCGTGTGCGCGGGTATTTTCCTTGCCGTACGGTGTGGAGAGGTAGTGTGGGTATGATGAGGAGGTCTGGGCGAAGCTTGCCAAGCTTGCTGGGGTTGGTCCTGGCAAGTCTAGTTAGTAGCCACTTGGGAAGCCTGTCTCCGTCCGTCAATATAGGCGGGCGCCTTGTCTCTGGCGCACGCGTCCATGACCATGTAACAGCCCCCCGGGAGGGGCATCACGGGGCTCGACTGGGCTGGGCTGGGCTGGGTTGGGACGACGGGATATGGGGCCAACAAGCAGATCCGCGGACCGCAATTGCTGTCGGAGGACGTCATGTCTCCATACATGTTGGGACCCGGGCAAGCAAGATAGATTTAATTCCGACCTGCTGCTCTGATCGCCCCCTGCTCGTCGTTAGTGCAATATATAATCTTCTCGTCCAACGTGGTAAAGCAACCCTTTCTATCTTTGAGCCGGGACGCAGGCGGCCCCGCCGGCGGCCCGACCCACTACTCAATGGCTGCCCTACCTGGCCTGCTGCCCTCAGGCGATATGCTGCGGAGACCAAGGACGGTGAGCTATCGCGCGGCAAGGACGATGAAGCTGCGCAGGGAGGCGCTCCCCAAGGTAGGAGCGCATCTATCGCACGTGCGCAATGCGGAACTGGCGATAAGAAGTTCGGCGTTGATGTCGCAGAGTGGCATGCATGGAGCTATTGGTCCCCGTGGTGCTCGCTTCTTCATATAACATTGAGGCGGTCCGTACACGCTGCCCACTACTCAAGCCCTCGTGCTCGCGCACCGCCGGTTCATATTCCCGTTTCCCTTATTAATTAATTTAATTGTTACATTGGGCCTACACACCAACGTGTAGTTAAGGAATGGGTGCGCTTTGGACTGCGGGCACGACCCATACCACCACCCCCATGCGCTTCCACAGCCTGACAACATGGGGAATTTCTCCTCTACCGCCACGGGCACTATCGCAGCTCCTTCGCCGCACTGTCGCTGCGGAACACGACCTGTTCATTGCAACCTGCCGGAGACAGGCTCTCCTGCCTCTACCACAAATCAACCAACCGTGCAACACCCCGCACGGTGCCAGTGGCGGGATTCGAACCCGCATCCTTCCGCCAACAAGGGCCGTTTCCCTTATCATATGTGCCGTGCCGTGGTGATGCCACCGGCCCCCTCAGCCTGGCGCCCTGGTGACGGGGGTGGTGGAGTCTGTCCAACCCTCGTTGGGTGCTTTCATCGGCCTGGGCTCGGGCGTGACTGGTCTGCTGGCGATCAGCGACGTCAGCGCTTTCCCGGTGACGGACCTCGGC
>LSYV01000069.1:136606-156871 GCA_001584585.1 Gonium pectorale
TTACGCGCACGCGGAAGACACAATGACGCAGCGCAGGCAGGCAGGCGCTCCCCAGGGTGCGGAGCCCACGTTTGGGATGCGATGGGAGTCTCGGCCAGTGCAGTGGTCTGCAACAGGCACATGCGGCTCTGAACGGGGGACAGCTGGGCTCACTGCATGCAGCGCCATACATACACACCTTCAGCCACCTAGCAAAGCTTTGCCGCATGTCGTGACCTATGGGCCCGTGGCCGTGTGTACGGTGGGAACGCCTGCCTGTCAGGTCGGCGCCCTGGTGTCGGGGGTGGTGGAGTCGCTTTATCCCGGGCTTGGGGCCTTCGTCGACCTGGGCCCCGGCCACCTGGCGTTTCTACGGGAGGCTGACGTCACTGGGGCCTTGCTGTTCTTCCACAATGGCCTGTCAGGCGCTCTGGCGGTTGGCGACAGCATAACGGCCCAGGTGCGGCGCGTGCCATTGAGTTTGGTGTGTTTTCCTGTCGCGGCGAATGTATGGTTGGGGAAGCACATTCCGAACGGCATCGTGGTTGCAGTCGACGACCCTCACCCGTACAAGCACGTGACACCGTTTGATAGGGCTCTGCCAGCGCTTCAGAGACGTTGCTGACGGTTTGTCGCAAATCGCCCCTGACAGTGCCGCGCACAAGCCCGCCGCCAGGTGAAGGAGGTTAACCGGAAGGCGGGCCACGTGTGGCTCAGCACCAAGGTCCTGGAGCCGAAGCGAGGTGGGCGTACGGGTCCTGCCTTGTGTGGGCGGGAATGGAGGGGGCCTCGCTGCGTGTGTTAAACGTGCATCCATGCAGTTGGTCCTAGGTTCAAGACTGCATTTGCAGCCTGCCTGCAGCCTGCTGGAAGGCTGTGCCAAAGAGCAAAGAGCAGCTCCGCCTAACTAGCCACCGCCCCGGGGGGAGGGGATGGTTGACCTGTGGGTCGGCGGAGGGCGAACATGAAAGGAAAACGGGTGCAGCGTGCGCAGAGTATGGGGCGACAAGCTAATGGAGGTCGTGGGGTAGGCACTGGATAGGGCGGCCAAGTGGGAGGCGGCGAGGGCAGATGCATGCCGCGCTCGCAGCTGACGAGGCAACAGCACGGCGTGCCATTGCGATCCAATGATGCAACCCCCGGACCCGCCTCACCACGCTCTCTCCCGGCCGACCGCAGGCGATATGGCGCACAGCGCCAAAATGGTGTATGAGCGCGCGGAGGAGACGTGGAGGCTGCGCAGGCAGAAGCGCCTCAAGGTGCGAGCCAACGTCGTGAATGATGGAGAAGAAGCATGTCACGACGATGCATCGGCACTCAGGGGGTCGCCGTTTGAATCTCTGGATGTATGGCGGCAGCCTGCAGAAGCACTGCCGTTCGCCCTACCCTTGCCCAGCCGCTGGCATCGGGCTTACTAATGCGCCTACATTTTGCGCCAGGTTTTTGGAAGTCGCCCTGGCGATTTTTTATTCCCACCTTTGCGCGTGGCCGCGCCCCCCGCCCCCCAGCCCGGTGAGCTCGTCTATGGAAAGGTGACGTCGGTGGAGCCCTCCGGCGCCTGGGTGGACCTGGGGACCACCCTGCCGGGCTTCCTGCATGCCAGCCGCATCAGCTCCCAGCATGTGGCCAGCGCTGCGGACGTGCTGGCGGTGGGTGACGAGGTCACGGCGCTGGTGCGGTGGACGGAGGAGGGCAGCCGCGTGATCCTGAGCACCAAGGAGCTGGAGCCAGAGCGGGGTACGTTTGACACGTGGCCAAGTGATAAGTGGGCAGTGAGAAGGCACTGTTGCAAGGAGCATGCGCATGGGTCCAATGAGAGGAAGTAAGTAATGTCGATACGGCCTGAAACGGGTTGTCATGGAGAAAGCATCTGCTTGCAGTGCAATATAAAAATGCAGTGCACGCTTGCCAATCAAGTTCTGAACCATATCGAACTGCCTTCATCATGGAGGATCTGTAACCTAAACCCTTTGCCCCAACCCGCCGTGCCCGCTCCTGGCCGCCCGCAGGCGACATGCTGCGCGACCCCAAGGCCGTGTACGCGCGTGCGGAGGCAACGGACAGAAGGCGCCGGCAGGCGCTTCCCAAGGTGCGTGCATTTGAGCCATAGAAGAGGAGCAACGAAAGCCATGCTTACTTGCACAAGCTGCCGCCCCCTGTTGTCTCGGACGCTGAGCGGCTTCATTCCGCCCTCGTCAAACCACGACTGTGGCGCCGCCGTGTTCCTCTCTGCTTCAGCTTGGAGCCGTGGTGTCGGGGCTGGTGGAGCACATTGACCCCGCCCAGCGGGCCATGATCGACCTGGGCGGGGGCCTGACTGGCCTGCTGCGGAATTCGGACGTCAGCGCCGACCCGGTCGGCGACCTGCGCGAGGTCCTGGCGCTGGGGGCCGAGGTGACGGCCCAGGTGCGTGCGCCCGCGTGCGGGTACCGATCCATCTTGCGCGTGCCGCGCGGCATGGAGGGCATTGGACTCATGCGCGTCACTGAATCAAACACACACAAACACCACGTACAGGTTCCATGAATGTATTGCTAAGTGCAGTGCACGCAGTGGAGTTCCATCCGAGAACGTGTGTGCGCGCGTATATACGCTACTGCTATTATTGCGATGCTGCATGCATAACCGAACCGGCCATCTGGGAGGAGGTGGACTGGCGGGTAGCAATCCATGGGTACGGCACTGCTGGCTGCTTGGCACAAACGCCCGCACGCATGGCTGTCGCCGCCTGCAGGTCAAGGGGGTGGATTCGGAGACCGGCTGCGTCTGGCTCACCACCAGTGCCCTGGAGCGGGCGCCAGGTGGGTGGGCACGGTACCGGGCGGGGCGGACAATGGCGGGGGGCAAATCCATGTTAATCCTGCCGGGCGGGCGTGGGAGGGAGCGATCCTGTGAGCGGTCCTGCCCAGCCCACCGAAGGCCCACGTCAGACCTGTGGGGCGGCAAGACGCGGGCGAGGGCAGTGGGCAAGACGAGGGTGAGGGCAAGACCCAGTGCCGTACGCTGCCCACAGTGTGCACAGCGCGCAACGGTGCCATCATGTGTCGTACTGTGCCCACAGCGGGCTCAGCGCCGTATATACTGTGTCGTACGCTGCACAGCTGCACAGCGCGCCAACGCAGGGGGCCCGTCCCTTTGGAGGAGGCATTGCCCCGAGGGCCTGCGACCTGGGCATCCGCCACGTGCGGGCCCTCGGGGCCTGAAGAATCCCCCCCCCAATGCCTTCCAACCCTCTACCCCCCACTGGAAGGTTCTGATTCGCCAGTTGTCCAGCGGCCCAGCGGCACGCGGCAAGGGGGGTGTGCGTACGGGGAATGGCCTTTCTGCATCACAACGCAAGATGCTTCATGCCGGTGCGGTGGCTGCTGCCAGGCCCTCCATCCCCGGGTGAAGGCGCGCCCGCGGGCATGCTCGCATCCGTGGCACAACATGGCCTCGCATCCGTGGCACAACATGGCCTCGCATCCGTGGCACAACATGGCCTCGCATCCGTTGCACAACAGCCCCACGCGCTCGACCCCGCTTTGGTCCGCCGCCAGGCGACATGCTGCGTAACCCCAGCATGGTGTACGAGCGTGCCGAGGAGACGGCAAGGACGCACCGACCGCCACTCCCAAAGGTGTGGGTTTTAGGGTTGCGAGGAAGGGAACCGGGTCGCGTCGCGAACGTCGAATTGTATATGCAATGGAGAAACTTGTAAAAAGCACCCTACAGCTACAGGGGTGTGGGATATGCGACCCGAGACGCGGTCAGTCCAGTCCAGGACTGGGAGCGGGAACAGCTGCTGTACCCGGGGCGCTGGCGCATCGGCTGTGTGCTGCTGCCGCCTCATGCTATGCCACCTGGCCTGGTTGCTGGCGACCGTCACCAGGCGATCCCGTGCCGTGGTGCTGTCGTGGGCCTGCCTGGTTGGCGGCCTGCTGTCGGAGTTGGTGGAATCCATCCCGCCCTCGTTGGACGCACTGGTCAGCACCCACCTGGCCCGGCTGCCAGCTGCCGTTCCCTGAAGCCGTGTGAAGCCCCTTGCTTGTCGTATGCCGGCCAGGTCGGGGACCTGGTGTCGGGGCTGGTGGAGTTCATCGAGCCCTCGCTGGGCGCACTCGTCAACGTGGGCCCGGGCCCGCTGGCGCTGCTGAGGCGTGAAGACGTCAGCGAGATGTGGAGGGAGCTGGCCGACACTCACGACCTGGAGGAGGTGCTGCCGTTGGGCGACGAGGTGAAGGCGCAGGTGCGTTTGCGCCGTGCAGTTCGTCGTACGCAACTGGCGCGGACAGCTTCCGGGCGGGCACCGCGCACGGAGTACAGGGGCATGCGAAGCGGTGACGAAGGGGTAGAACAAAGCATAGTACGTTATGAGCTCATGATGTAGCCCGCCGGTAGGTGCGCACGGTACGGTGCAACGTCGTCGCTTTAGTAGTATTCAGTCGCGCGCGCACGCACGCCCCTCGTACGGCACACAGGTCAGGGGGGCGGATCCGGAGACTGGCCGCGTCTGGCTCAGCACCAAGTTTCTGGAGCCTGAAGGCGGTGGGTGAGGCGGCGGCGCACGCCAGAAAGGATGACTCCCGTCCGATTCTGCCGCCCGGATCTTGCGGAGAGATAGCTCTGCCCAACTAGCGGGGCCCACTTGGCTGACCCGTGGGTCATCTGAACGGGGGCACACCGGCGGCGGCAGGACGTACTTGCCGCTGCGGATGCCTGGGAATTTCGCTGAGACCCTGGTGTAGCGGTGCGGTGGGCGGGTGGCAATGCAGACCAGGTAGGCGGCCCCTTCAGATGTGTCCCTTTGTGCTACCCTTTGTACTTGCGCTGCGTACGGCCGTTCACGCGCGTCGCTCGTTACCACCCTGAGCTAGCGCCACACGCGATGACTCGGATTCCTGGCCAGGACTCGCGGACAAGTGCATGGGGCGACGCGCAATGATAAGCACCGCGGCGGTTTCGTCCACAGGGACGGGACGTATGTACCTGTACGGATGTGCATGCATGCGCCCACATGTATGTGCCGTACGCTGTAGCGACTGGAGCCCATACCGTACCCTCCTCGGCCTCCTACATGGGCAAACCAATTACCCTTTGCATGGGCGTTCCTGTGAGCAACCAGCCCGTTCTCACTCCACGACGTGGCCCCGGCCCCTGGTCGCGAGCCTCCAGGCGACATGCTTTACAAGGCCAAGACAGTGTACGAACGCGCGGAGGAGACGTGGAGGCTGCGCAGGCAGGAACGCCTCAAGGTGTGGCCCAGCGTTGCCCACGGCAAGACACACCTGTAGGCTGACAGCTGGCAAATGCGTACATGAATTCCATGGACATTCGTGTCGTGTGGTCTCTACAAGTAACCGCAAAATGCGATGTTACCCACGCCGCTGGCTGGCACGGAGTTACGTGAGACTCCAAATGCACGGAGGCCGCATTGACCGCCCACAACGCCATCCCCCCCACCCCCACAGCCCGGTAAGCTCATCTATGGGAAGGTGACGTCGGTGGGGCCCTCCGGCGCCTGGGTGGACCTGGGGACCACCCTGGCGGGCTTCCTGCACGTCAGCCGCATCAGCTCCGGGCAAGTGGCCAGCGCGGCGGACGTGCTGGCGGAGGGCGACGAGGTCAAGGCGCTGGTGCGGTACGATCAACAGGAGAAACGCGTGATCCTGAGCACCAAGGAGCTGGAGCCCCAGCCGGGTACGACTGATCTTGGCGCGAGTGTGTGGCCGTGGCCAATTGGGTTGGTGCTTTGGGGACACAAGGGAATGGGTCCAGTTGCTGAGTTCGCCTGGGCGGTGGATGGGCGCCTGCTTACCGTCCGTGCGGCGTGCGGCATGCTTGCTTTGCCTTGCCTGGTGAGTCTGGGCCCGCGTCACAAGGGCTGTCGGCAGTCGGGTTGCTTGCTGGGGCTTTGCTGGGGCCTGCTTTCTTAGCTTGCTTGCTTACTAGCTGGCAGCTCGCGTGCGTGACGCACATCGTACCGTCGCTGGTCTGACACGATCCCCCCGCGTGTAAACTGCACCGTACACATGTCCTTGTACTGTATCCCTTTTTTTACTCCGTACTGCTACCGCCGTACGCCCTCAATACACCGTGTCGCGGCCCGTAACTCGGAGCGGGCTATTAACACTTTTGCTCGCTCCTGACCGCCACCCACAGGCGACATGCTGCGTGACCCCAAGATGGTCTACACGCGCGCGGAGAAGACGGCGAGGCTGCGCTGGGCGGCGCTCCCACAGGTGCGGAGTCGCCACTGCACGTGTGCCGCTGCGCCGTGCCGCATGGCGCCCGATATGGTATCGGGACTCGGATGCGTGTAGGAAAAGCGCTTGAGCTCGTTCTACAGGGCCTGCAGCCAAAGCGCAGTTGACGCCCTGCTGGCTCGGCACCGGCCTGAGGGGCGCACGTACATGTGAAAACGTATCACCAGTCGCGGTCCCAAGTCCATGGCTTACCATTAAATCATTAGTATCTGTATGAGACATTAAAGCGCAAGAGCGCCACGCTGGTTATGAAGGCACAGCTGTGTGTGCTACGCTCGTGTCCTGGGCGACGCTCGTCAAGTGAGGACCCACCCGCTGTATGCTGCTGATCCACCCCGACAGGCTCGTGAACTGGTCTCGGGGGTGGTGGAGTACATCCAGGACAAGAAGCTCGCTTTCGTAGACCTGGGCTGCGGCCCGCTGGGCATGATGTCCAACTGGGACGTCAGCTCCACCCCGGTGAAGGACATACGGACCGTCCTGTCGGTGGGCGACAGGGTGGCAGCCCAGGTGCGTTCGTTTCTTGCTCGTCGTCTGCAGTGAGCTTGGCACTCTGCTCCGGGTGTTTTACCGTTGCGGTGAGGAAGTGCGAAAGCGCCGTCCTCACCACGCCCTGTGAAAGGCGCATCGGCACACAAAAGGCGGAGACGGCTCGCAGCTTGGGCGCTGGCTGACTTGCTGCACGGGTACGCGCGGTGGGGAGGCGCCGTAAGGAAGATTGGGCACAGCTGAGGCTCCGGGTACGTGTACACGGCATGCTTGTGCTGGATAGGAGGCATAGGAGGGTGAGGACACAGCCGTGGGTATCGCGGACCCACGGCTGCATCGGTACTGCTGCACACGTGTACCGCGCCCGCACGCCGCCGCACCTACCCCTGCCCGCAGGTGCGACGGCTGGAGCCGGAGACGTACCGCGTGTGGCTCAACACGCGCTTCCTGGAGCCCAAGCCGGGTGGGTCCACATGGGGGCCGGAGATGTAAGGGAAGGGGGAACCCAGGCACGTGCGCCCCCCCCCCGACGGTCCTCGGTGGAGGCTAGGCTGGCCGCTGACGGACCCGGGGGTCAGCTGCTGTAGGGCGTACAGAGACAGGATTGGCGGCTAGAGAAGAGCATATTCGCGCGTTTTCCCACGCCCATCCGCGGAGCCCGCGCTCGCGCCCTCATTCGGCCAAAGGGTCCATGGTCTTACACACGACGCCGATCTCACTCCTGGCCGCCCTCCCCTCCAGGCGACATGCTGCGCGACCCCAAGATGGTGTACGAGCGGTCGGAGGAGACGGCGAAGATGACCAAGCGACCACGTGGCCAGGTGCGGAAGTGCTACGGTACCGTTAGTGCGAGCAACGATGTGGGGCCCAATCGCGCACTGACATAGCCGCAGGTGTACTGCTTGGGTTACTTCAGCGATGACGGAGTTCTGCCGTGGCACCGCCACCGCCGCCCCTTTGCCACACCGCCCTCCTCAGGCCGGCAAGCTCGCAATGACCAGGAATCCCTGAGAAGCGTCGAAGAAACATGATGATGGACGGCTGTGGCAGGTCAACACCGTGGCTGTCCCTGCCTCTCTCCGGCTGTGCGGATGCGGTCCGGCTGCTCGCTGGTCGGGGGGCTGCTGCGGCCTGCGGGCGGGCGTCACGGGGCGCAAACCACTCGCCATGGTCATGTACATTCAAATCCTTTGGACCTGGGTGAGGCAGCGTTGGGTTTGAGAGCCCGCGCGCGGGTGATCGTGGTGGCCGTGGGACAACAGGAAACTGGGCCGTACCGAGCAGTGGATGGGGCGAGAGTGGGAGGGGCGGCCCCTACATGGTCGGTCGCGGGCACACGCGCCGCCTTCATTCCGACCAGACGAAGATGTTGTCAAAGTTGTGGCTTGATGAGGTCTTCGTAATGGCCCGCCCGTACCCCAATGGGAGCAAGTACACAGCAGCACAAGCGTGTCGTATTCGTTTGGTGTACTTGTTCATTTCATGGTCATTAGGCACGTATGTGTATGCGTATATTGTAAGGTGTACGGCGCTGTTGTCGTGCAGATCTTGGGTATTTAGCGTCGCAGCGCTTGTATCGCGCTGTGCTCGTCGTGCCCTCGGGCAGTGGCCTATGAGCGTTAAGTCTGATCGTCTGTCAGCCTGCTGGCGTTTGAGTATTGTAAGGGCATGACTGCGTGATTCACCTTTTGCCCCTCGAGCTAAGTAGCCAGACTTCCGCACACGGTACCGTCTGTGTAACAGCAGCGAGACACGATTGGCAGTTTCTTGAGATGGTGTACAAGCGCGCGGAGGAGACGATGAGAATGAGCAAGCGCGCACGACACCAGGTGTGGAATGTCGAGTGCAGGTGACGGCGAGGCACCACATCTGGGATCTGCAAGCGTAGGTGTGAAGATGCCGTTGACACACCAGCAACAGGTTGGTGTCTTGGCGCCGCCGCCGCCGCCCGCTGGTGCGCCGCCCTCACCAGGCCAAGCAGCCCGCAGGCGCCAAGAAGCTCCTGCGTAGCGATTAGACGGTACCAGGCAGACCAACACCGCCGCAGTCCCTATCTACATCTGGCCGTGCCGTTGCGGTCCGACCGCTCGCGGGGCGGGGGACCCGTCGGCCCCTGCTGGCTGCCCCAGCAGGGGTGCGCACGAGTGGGGCTGCTCCCAGGAATTCATCATGGAGGGGATGGGTGTTGAAGGAGCCATGAACAGACGCATGATCTGAAACGAGGGACCCGTCGAGCTGTGTCATGGGTTGACCCTTTGACCTGACGCTGTATGCGGGTGCCGTCATCACCTCTCTACAACATGCACGAGTGTTGGCGCGCCAAGCCATCGCATACATCGCAATCAGCCATAAATCGGCACTCGGGTTCCTGATACAGATTGCAGGCTTTCCAGAGGGGCTGCAGGCCACACAAGCCGGTTAGCTCCCGACTCGCCACAGTAGAGTGGGTGAAACACTCAAATTGTCTGAGCCGCAAGGGGCGAGGCCCAGAACACGAAAAACAAAAAGGGCAACGGTGACACATACACCAACTTGGCGTTGTGAGGACACGTATGCAAACTTGGCGTTTGCAAGAACCTGAGCGGTTAGTGGTTTTAGTGCGTATCGTCGTGAGAGAAACCACCCGTACGGCAGCAACCGTGAAAGTATGCTCCTCAGGGCCAAAACCCTGCGCACTATCCAAAGTGCCCAAAATCGTGCAGGTTAGTGTCGCGTGAACGTGCGAGCCGCTGGGTGTCGGGGCTTTCTGGAGTGGGCGGCGGAGAGGCCTTCGGGACGTACGGGGGCGGGGGGCTTGCCGCCGCACAGACGTGCACTCTGCCGCATCGCTGTATTTACCCGCTCCCCCACCCCAATGTTCGCAATTCGTCCATGGCCCCCCCGGCTTTGACGGACGTGTAACCTGTAACCTGCTGTATGACGGTGATGCCGGTGCGGGCGTGCGGGGACGCGCATGTCACGCCATACCGTGTCCAACGGCATATCATGGGCCATCGGTCCCCAGCCCACATTCTATTTATGTGTCATAGTCAGTGTGTCGCAGTTGGTAGTGTTATCAGTTAGCCGCCCGTTAAGCGTCAGACGGTTGGAGTTGGTGGGTTTCGGAGGTGTGTGAGGGCCACCCTGGAGCCCAATCAGTTTGTCGGTGGTAAAGAGAGCCACGGTGCGTGTTGCGCGCTGTCTTTTGGCTCTCCAAGCCACTCTTCGTGAGCGAACAGAAAGACCACAGCTATTATGTGTAACACTGAGATGCGTGTGTTGTGATCACCGAGACCCACACAGAGTCGTTGCCCTCCCGTCAAGGCACGCCCGCACGGACAAGTAGGCTAGCGTCGGCATTGAGTGTCGCAACGGTCAGCCCTTGCACTCCTGGCACGCCCCGAGCGGAGCCAGCCTGATTAGCGACCGCCTCAGCCTCCAGCCGCGTTCGCCCTTGGAGCAGCGACTGGGCTCGTCATTGTGATCTATCGCGTGGAGTTGAGGAGCGGCTAAATACCTCAGCACCACAGCGCCGGTGTCGAAGCGAGCGAGCCGAGACACCGACCTACCCCCACAGCCAAAAGACCATATCGCCCGCTGTACACATTCTGTCGTACGGCCCACCGTATGGCGCGACACGCAGGTGAGTATGGGTTAGGGCGTAAGGTTGATTGTGCGTTAGGAGACGCAGGCCGGGGTTGGGGAGCGGCGCAGGGCCAGGGCATATCCCGGGCTCTCGGTCGTGCTGGCCAGTGGCTTTGTGGAGGCCGCTTGAGGCGGGCGGCTGCACGCACCGACCCGCGGGTCGCTGGGCCGCATGGACCTGCGTCAAGCCGCTTTTGCCTCCGGTCCGCCGGCTCCCTGGCGGGCGGGGCCGGCAGCGGTGTGCTAGATGAGATCCTTGAGAGTCACGGCATGCCCTCATGCTACCGTAGTGGGCAACTTAGGCTGTGTCCCCACCACGTAAACGTCACCGCGCGTGCACTTTCAGCACTCAATGGTAAGGGACTCGCGGCAGGGCGCTACGGAAAGTGCACACTGCCCGCCGTGCAAAACGGGATCAGGTTGTAAACAGGTTACAGGTTACACGTCCGTCAAAGCCGGGGGGGCCATGGACGAATTGCGAATATTGGGGTGGGGGAGCGGGTTATGGTCCTCGTCTCTACCCTGTAAACTCACGTGGCGCCATGGTCATCTCGGATACTCGGCATTGCCAGGGGGAGTTGCACGGTGTTGACGTCGCAAGGCGTGCGCGCCGGCCTCTCCAGCGTCCAGCCTCTCCGGCGTCCCGTGGGCCGGGGCGGCGTCCGAAACACGACTTCAACCTGTGGCCGAGCTGCCGAGCACTGATGGCGTTCATTGCAACATCGCAACCATTCGTCGCTGATTCTCCAGAGCGTCTCCTCCTAGCACCCTTGCGCAATGTATTGTTGGGTCGCTCGTTCGGCTTTTTCCCTTCGACGATGACCGCCGCATAATTGTCTTGCCGTTCCCGATGTCGAGGAGGGCGCGAGGTGGCGGCCGCGTGCCCGGCGCCGACATCGGTGACGCGTCACCCCCGGCCTTCCGAAACGCGCTGGAGCGTCTCCTCCCAGCCGTCCAACCCCTGGCCGCGCTCGAGGCTGCTGCCGCATCTCCTCCTTCTCCTCCTGCTGCGGGGCAGGATGGCGATCCAGGCCCGGCGGCTTCTCTTTTCGATGACAGCGGCTGCTGTCCCTCGCCCTTGGCGCGGCTTCGCGTCGCCGAGCTGCGGGCGCTCCAGAAGGAACTGAAGGCCGTGGCACTCGCTTGCCGGTCCTCCCCCGAGAGCCTGCTCGACTGCCTGACCCACGGCCCCGCCATCCTGGCGATCTTTCGCGTCCTATCCGCGTCGCTGCGACTGCGGCCTCGCGAGCTTATGCAGTCGCAGGACGGGGGCAGCGACAGGCCGCAGCTGCTCGCGGACATCGGCCTGCGCGCAATGGCCTTCCCCTCGGCGGGTCTGCTCCTCACGGAGCTCGGGCGGGGGCCGCTCGCCGCTGCCGGGGATCAGGTGGCGCGGGCGCGCCGCCGCCTGCTGCGCGCGCTCCTGCGCAGCCAGGTCCTGCACGCCGCAAGCCGCCAGGCGGCCACGTTCGCCGGGGCGCTGGAGGCGGCTGCAGCCACGGCGGGGCCGGCGGCAGGCGCAGCGGCGCCGGGCGGCAGCCCCGCAGCAGGGGCGGAGCAGCAGCAGCATGAGGGCGTGGATTCGGGTGGCGCAGCGGTGCTGCCGCAGGAGGGGCCGGTGCGGCGGGCCGCGGAGGCAGAGGCGGCGGCTGGCGCAGGGCCGTCGGAGGGCTTCCTGGCCAGCGAGGCGGCGGTGGCCTTGGTCGGCGAGATGCTGATAACGGCCTACCTCATCGTGCAGCAAGGCATGCAGCTCACGCGACCGCAGCCGCCAGGCCCCGACGCCTGGCCGCCCGAGGCGCGGGAGCTGTGCGAGGAGCTGGTGGCCGCGCTGGAGAGCAGCCAGGTGCTGGAGCACGCGGCGCGGCTGCTGCTGCTTCTGCTGCTCTTGGCGCGGGTGAGGGGCAGCTGCTGGCCCGGCCTCGCGCAGGCCGCACAGGCCGCGCTCAACGCCCACCTGGCCCTACCAAACCTGCACCAGTCCTGTAGCGACTGGGGCCGGACCGCCGCCGGCCGCAGCGCTGCGGCGGCCGAAATGCACGATCGGGTGCACCGGCTGCTGCACGGCCGCTGCATGCAGCACCTGACGCTGTCGCTCGGCCTGGCGACGCTGTGCGCCGCGGACGGCGGCCCCGCTCACGGCCTGCCGCCCGAGCTGCTCGCCGTTGTACCCGGCGAGACGCCGCAGGGGAGCGCCGCGGAGGGGTGCGCTGGCGCCGCCGGCGCTGGCGGCTCCAGGCCGCGCCGGCGGGCTCTGGGCTCCATGGGGTGCCTTAACCTAAAGTGCATGATTGAGGTGCTGGAGCTGGGTAGGGAGCCTCCGCCGGGCCGGCGCGGGGCGCTGGCGCTGATGCTGCGCCCCGGCTGGCTGGCGGTGGCCTCGGCCCGTGCGCTGGCGGCGTCTGGGGAGCGCGGCCGTGACGGTGGCCGCGAGAGCAGAGACACCGATGGCACCGCCGTCGTCAGCTGCCGCGAGGGCGTGCGTGGGGCCGTTGCGCCGGCGCCGCGACTGCTTGTTCCGGAGGACGAGCTGTTGGACCTCGCGATGGTGGCGCTGTTCCGGACGTGGACCTCCCTCCAGCAGCCGCCCCTGGCGGTCCCGCCCGCCGGCTGGCGGGCGGCGGCGGCGGACTGGTGGCGGCTGGCAGCGGCGGTGGCGGCCGAGGCGGTGCACTATGCGACTGGGCCGTCACGAGCCGCAGCCCTGGCGCACATCCTGTTCCACGTCTGGCTTGATGTGGACGGTGAGCGGTGCGCGTTTCCGCTGCCCACGCGGTGTCTTTGTTATGTGGCCTTGTTGCGGGGCCAGTGGCCATACGTGGCCCGTGTGTGTGTTTGGCGGTGAATAAATTATACGCCAACTGACGCCTGCATGTGTCATCGCATGGAGTGTGGGGGTGTGGAGAAGCAGCAGGGAGCAGGGAGCGGGGGCGCTACACCGGCTGCGTGGTCGCGGATGTCGGAGGATACTCGATTGTTGGTGTAGGCATACTTACATTCCGTTGGTCACCCACGCGCTCCGCCCAGCCCACGCCACTCGCCCTCTGCGCAGACGCCCTCTGCCTGCCGCCCGAGCCGCATCCCGTGCTGGCGGCTGCGCTGGACGGCGGCCTGCTGCGCTGCCTGGAGCTTCTGCTGCGCCGCGCCGGTCGCGCGCCGCAGGGGCCGGAGGCGGCATGCGTGCGCCATGCATCGGGGGCTGAGGACTCTGTCTTCGACTACATGTGCCAGCTGCTGGCGTACGGTGAGCCGCGCCAGGCGGCGGCGTTGGTGGCGACGCTGCACAAACTGCTGCGGCTCGCCGACCCACGGGTCGTCCTGCTGCCGCCCTGGCAGCCGGAGCACAACAGCCAGCAGTGCTTCCTCCAAGCAGTCCTTGACGTGTTACGCGACTCCGAGTGCAAACGGGAGACGTTCTTCACGACTGATGCAGCCGCCGCCGGCGGCGGCGGCCCCTCTCCCGCCGCGCAGCAGCTGCTGCGCCTGCTGTCCTTCGCTGCCTGCCTATGGCTACCGGAACTGTCGCGACTGGCGCGGCGGGCCGTACCGCTCTACCGCCGGCATGGCACAGTTCCGGGTGGTAGGCGTTCTGGCGCACACATTCTGCTTATCACGCTGTTTGACTGGACACGGCGGATCGCGGAGCGTTGCTTGGCTCAGGCTTCGGGCGCTGGCGAGGCAACGAGAAGCGAGGAGGCGACCGGTGGTGCCGGCGCTGGCGTCGCCGGCGGCGGTGGCGGCGGCGGCTGGCTGGCGCTGCTGCTGGAGGAGGTGGGCGCAGTGCCGCTGCTGAAGGACGCCCTGGAGATGGTGGAGCAGGCGGAGGGGACGTGCCTGAAGGGTGATGACTTGGACTTCTTGCGAGGCCTCGTGGCGGCTTGCAGCGCAGTGGCGGCGGCGGGCAGACCGTGGGCAGGGAGTGAGCAGCGCGAGCCGGCGGCGGCGGCGGCCCCTGCGGGTCCCGAGCGAGCCGGCAGCCCGCCGCTGCCGGCGCCTGCCGCTTCCCCGGGTACCAGATCAGCGTCAGCGTGGGGCTGCGGCGGCTCCACGCCGTGTGCTGCGCCGCTGCCGCTGCCCTGGCGGCCGGAGCTGCTGCGGGCGGCGGCGTCGCGGTTGCGGTTACAGCGGTCCGCTGGGGCCGCCAACGCAGCGGCGGATGCGGAGAGGCTGGCGGCGTGGCTGGAGGGCGGGTGTGCCGGATCGCCCGGGCTGCCGCCACCCGAGCCCCCCCAGGACGTGCCACTGGCCTCCGGCCTGACGCCGCCGGCCGAGGCGCGCCGGCTGCTGGCCACGTGCGCCAACCCCAGCTGCGCCAGCCTGGAGGGCGACAGCGAGGCGGGCCTGCGGCTGCTGTCGTGCGCGGGGTGCGGCGCGGCGGGGTACTGCTGCCGGCCCTGCCAGGCGGCGCACTGGCGGGCGGGGCACCGGGAGGCGTGCGCGAGGCGGGGCCGGGCGCGGCGGGGAGGCGGCGACACGAGCGTGGCCGGGTACCGGTACGAGCTGTCAGATGAGTAGACGGGAGTTTTTTTTGCGTGGGAGGTGCGATGGAAGCCTCTGCCTCATGGCCCGCTTCTTGCACGTGCCCGAGGCTCCCGCTTGCCGCCAATGGGTACGGTAGAACGATACCATCAAAGGTCGGGGTCTGGGGCACATGGGGTGCATGGAATTGCAGCCCGGAAGAATTATTTGAAGTGCCAGTTGCCGCCAATGGATACGGTTCCCATCAAAGTGGCAGATTTGGGGCGTGGGGTTGCAGCCCTTGCAGCCCTTGCAGTCTTGCAGCCTTGCTTGCACAGCATTTGCTTGTCAGGGTGACAGGGTCAGGATCAGGGTGTGTAGTGGTGTGGCGGCGGCGGGACGCTGGTGTTGCTCCCTGCCGCACCCGTAGTGAGCGGGTCACGTGTTGCTCCTCGGCGTTCCGTGCGGAGGTCGCTGGACCGCTGCCATGCGGCCCATTGTTTTCTGCAGCTTTTGCGATTGCTGCTTCATCGCGGTGTGTGTTCAGGACCAGCGCAGCCGTAGGACGAGGAGTGCGCAGTTGTGGTAGCGGCTGGTTCATGCAGCGTTCCATGCCGGCTGCGGGGGATAGCCCCTGTGGATGGGCCATCTGCACCTGTCTGAGGGCCGCCCCGTAATGTGGGAGGGCGCCAGGCGCGGTTGAGGGCGCGGTCCGGACCATAATACAGCGGCAATGCTTGGAGTACGACGCAGTACGGTGCAGTGCGGCACGTTGCGCTGTCAGCGGTGCAGCCAAAGGTCCGGGCACTTGGTTTCGCTGTTGAGCTAGTGCTAGAGCCTAACAGGAGCTTTATGCGCACAGCTTCATATAGTACACAGTGGAAACCTAAACCCTTTGCGTCTCTTCTTACAAGTCTCGTTTTGTTTGCTGGTTTATTGTGTGCATGCAGGTGTATTGTGCGCGTATGTAGTGGCGGATGACGCGGGGGCGCATGCCGGGAGCGGAGGGGCGGATGCTTCGGCACGTGGGTGACATGCGGACAATGGATGGTGCTTTCTGTAGCAGTTGCGTGGTCCCCACGAGAATGCCTGGCATTGAGGGACGAGCAGTGGTAGTTGCCGGCACGAAAGGCCTCGCACCGATGTTGTATTTCCAGACTCCCTGCGTAAGATTGCGAAGGTCTTTACTTGACTTAGATGCCTCGTACCGATAAGTGCGCTCCGCTTCCCTGGCTCGTCCTTGCTCGTAAGCGCGATTCTCTAAGACATGCCAGCTCCTCACTCTCCAACTCGACCTGCAGTTTTTCATCCCCTGTTATAGCCGAATCCATCTTTCAATACTCTCTTGCGCCAGAGCTTCGGCTGACACGGGTGTGACGCCCTGACCCACAGCCTCTGCGACGCTTGAGCCCATCCTGCGCAATGACAACCGCAGCTTATAGCCATGTTGCCTTGCTCAATGCCTTAAATGCTTGAGGACTACCTTGACGAGGGCAAGAACACTTACTACGCTATTGTTCAAGTCGGCGTCAGGCAAACAGCTTCGGCTGAGCCTCAGGGGCTTCGGAAGGCGAAATCAATGGCCGCTTATGGCACTCGTGAGTTCTCGCAAGCGCAACTCCCCGGCCTGGCGCCGCGCGGCTGGCTTTCAGCAGCCTTGGCGTGGCGCACAGCATTACATGTTGTGTGACGCATGGCTGGCCCGCGTCCCTGGGCCGCGGCGTGCCGGGCATTTCCCGTCCCGGTTGGTACCCCGCCGATGCTCTGACACGCCCTCTCGTGTGCCGCCCCGTCCCCTCCCAGCGGGCTCCTTTGCCGGCAGAAGAGCCATGCAGCCCCCGGGCGGGGCGTCGTCCATAAGCTTTGGCGGGGGCGACCCATCGCCCTCCTACGGAGCGGCATCTGGCTACGGGAATCAGTACTCCACAAGCAGCGCCGGCTACGGGGTGAGTACGGGCTGGCTGGCTGGAATGAGACCATTCTACAGCCGTTTTGCGTGTCTAGGGTTGCGGACGTGCCAGTCGGACTCCGGGTATATCCTTCTGACCGGCCGGCACTCACCCGGTGTTCGGCAGGGTTGCATTTCGGGGCAGGGTTCGCTGACCGGGCGCGCTGACCCGTCCTGGCCAGTGACCGCAGCCCTGTGCGCCCGCCCAATCCGCCTGCTCTCCCATGATTGAGCCGCGACAGCGGTACACAGATGATGGGCATATCGCTTTGCTCCTCGTATGTTCTCTCGCTCCGAAAGGTCTAGCGGGGTTTCGCCGAACCCCGCTCGCCTCCTCGCACAGGCCGGCGGCTACGGCGCATACGGTGGAGGAGGGGGAGGGGGAGGCGCAGACCTGTCCTCTCAGCTCAACCTGCCCCCGCCCTCGCGGCGACCGCCCTCCGGCGGGCGGCGCGCGGGCTCGCAGCCCTCCTCTGCCTCTTCAGGGTACGGCTCGTACGGGCTCGGCTCAAACGGCTCAGCGGGCTCAGCGTACGGTGCAGCCGGCGGCGGCTATGGCGGCGGCGCGGGGGGAGGAATCCTCGGGTCGAACGGTTATGGCGCCGCGGCAGGCAGCGCCGGCGCGTACGGCGCGAGCAGCTCGTACGCGTCACCGTATGGAGGGTACGGGGCGTCGCCGTCGTACGGAGGGGTCAGCTCGTACGGCGCCGGCGCTGGCGTGAGCTCGTACGGAGCGTCGAGCCCCACGGGCGCGAGCGGGTACGGGGCTTACGGGTCAGCGGCCGGCGGTGGTGGCGCGTACGGAGGTAGTGCCTACAGCGGCGGCAACAACGCGTACGGGAACGGCGGGTACGGGGCCGCATCTGCTGGGTACGGCGCGGGCGCGGGCTACGGGGCTGGCGGCGGATATGGCGGCGGCGGCGGCGGCAGCTACGGAGGCGGGGGCTACGGCTCCCCCTCCTCTGCCGGAGCTGCGTACGGCGGTGGCGGCGGTGGCGGTGGGGGCGGCGGCTACGGGGGCGGCGGCGGTGGCGGTGCAGCGCAGGCCGAGTTTGTGCCGCACAAGGGCGCATTTTGCGGCAAGGTGGTGCTCCAACCGCCGGGCGGTAAGACGAGCATAAACCTGTTTGGGTAGCCTCGGGGTCGCCTCGACGGCGCTCCGGCTATGCTGGGGCAGCACTCACCGTGCATGGCCAGCAGTGGGCAGCTGCGCGGTTGCTCTGTTGGGTCATTGTCCGGCTTGTCATTGGCGGCGGACGCTGCCGACGCTCTGGCGGGAAATCCTCGTCGCTGGCACGGGGTCGCTTCCTCCCAGCGACTGCCGGCTGTCAGCCAGGTGGCTTGCCAGCCACCTGCAACCCGGCCGCCTGCAACCCGGCCGCCTGCCAGCCGGAGAGGAACCGGCTTGCCCGCTCTTCTTCCTTTTGGACCTGTGTGGTTGAGGCTTGGGGCCGGCGATGGGGCCGCGTGGGACACCGCCAGGCTGCGGGCGGTGACGCCCGTCCTGCGTCGAGGGAGATTCCAGACGTGAATATGCGTGGGTTGGACGTACAGCTATTTATGGGACCTGAGCGCAATTCCGTGCATATGAGTCGAGCAGCTTGCGGTATCTCTGGATGGGTGTGCCGTGAGTTACCGTTACCCGTCGGCCTGTTGCGGCACTGTCGCGGCACTTTCAATAATGACATTGAAGACTGCTGAAGACACGAGCGAGACACTGCATTGCGATTGGCCACGCACGATGAACCGTACATGCCGTACCTCATCCGTAGTGGGCCAGGCTGTGAGTGGGGGCAGAAGCTGCCGACGCTCACAGTTCAGCCGCCTGGCGCTGTTGGCGCGTTTCGCTGAGAGGGACCATAACCAACGGGGTCCCTGATGTGCCTGACGAGCAGTCAGGAACTTTGGCGCCAATGCATTCGCGACATATGCATGTGGTTGTGCGTGCATTTGAGATGGCTTCGTGTGGGACGCTCTGTTTTGATTTCGGCTCTTGGTGTGAAGTGCAGCCCCCTTGACGACACACCTGTTTGACGCGTGTGCAAGCGTGCGCAGAGGCGAGTGCAACGCTTTACGACACTCCCATGTGACAATCCTAGAATTCGTTAGACGTTTTAGCGGGGTTCTATGCTCGGTGTGATTGGTTGGTTTGGACGCTCGTGATCTCGCTGGGCGCCTGGGTTGCGGAAAGCACGCCCTGTCAGCCCCAACCACCGCAGGGCGGCTTTCTACGGTTTGTCGCGCTGACCGTAGCTCGTATCTCTGGTCATATATGTTTGTTAGGGAGCATTGTTTGGCAGCGCGGGCTGGGGCAAGGGGCCATCCCATACCAGGGTACAGCACAACCGTCTTGCAGTGTCTTGCAACGATTTCCGAGACGTTGCGTGTTGTAAAGTGGCAGCCGTGTCCTCTTGCCGCAGAGAAGCATAGAAGCCAGTGTTGATAAAAGAACATCGCTCATCTGCTTTGTGAATTCCTCTTGCAAGATGAGTGCTCTAACTTCTAGCAAGCTTGTGCGCCAACACATGTCTACGAAAAGTTAATCGAAGGGCTCGGCTCGGAGCGCGAAGGGACATGGCGCCCCCCGAAAAACCGAGCGCTGTGCCGGTTGCAAGTGCTGCGATCGTGAGCGGTGTTCTCACGTCAACAAAGCCAGTATCCAAGGTTGCCTCCCAGCCCGGAATCACTCAGCCAAACGGGGTGCGGACTTCCTCGCAAGCAGGCAGACCCGCAAGCAGAGGTACGCGTAAATGCCTGTGAGCATCGATGGCCAATCGGATTCATATTTGCGAGCTGTTGCAGGCCATGAACCAAACGACGACAACGCTGGCACGGCTTCCGCACGGTCCAGTGCGGCTGGACAGCTTGTGATCGGCAAGGAGCAGCGTACCAGCAAGGATGGCAGGTGACCATTCGGCCTCACTTTTGGGCTTCGTTCATGTCGATGCCACTGCTTGCTGCCCTATAGCGCGGGGCCACTGCGGGACGAAAGAACCGTTGTCCTGGCGGGGCAGGATTTCTCTTACCCCTCCCGCCATCCCGCTTCCAACGACGCGCAACCCGCCTTGTGGACCGCCTGCCCGCAGGCCCGCCTCCAGGCCGGGGTCGCAGTCCCCCTATCTGCAGTCCGCCGCCCAGCGGCCCACCAGCCGATCGGCGGCCCCCGCGCAGCCCTCACAGGCGCCCAACCCGCCGACGGCACCGCCCCACGCGGCAGCCACGGGGCCTGTCTCCGGGGGCCCACTGCCCGGGACCCACGCCCCACCCACACGGGGCCAGGTCCACACGAGCAGCAGTAGCCCGCCGGGCTCGGGGACCTCCGGGGCTGGGGGGAATCCCCAAATTGCGGCCCAGCTGCTCCAAGCCTACGGAGCGGCGCCGCAGGCGCAGCGGCCGCGTCCAACCCCGGCCGCAGCTCCTCCGGCGGCGCCCTCGCACGGGACAGCGAGCCACGGCCCGGCCGCCAGGCCGACGCTCGTCTCGCAGCCACAGCCCAATCCCTGGCGCCCTCCTCCGGTCGCG
>LSYV01000069.1:156891-168229 GCA_001584585.1 Gonium pectorale
CGACGCGACGCCGACCGGCCCGGCCCGCCGACGGCCGACCGCTCGTCTCCGCACGCCACACGCCCACTCCCGTGGCCGCCCTCTCCGGCGGCAGCGGCGCCGGCAGCGCGGTGGCGGGCAGCAGCGGCAGCAGCGCCGCCGGCAGCCTACCGCGCGCGGCCGAGGCGCCGACGGCGCCCGCGGCGCGTGCGAGCGCGGCGGTGCAGCAACAGCAGCAGCAGGCGGGGCCGCGGGCCACCACGGCACTCTCGGGTCCGCGCTCCGCGCAGCGCTCGACGGGGTCGGGCTCCGGCGACGGCGGGGGGCCCACAGCCGGGCAGGTGAGCCGGCCCGCAGGCCGCCGGTCGGCAGCTGGGCTACCCCCGGGTTGGGCAGTGCTGCTGACTGCGGAGGTGCACAGTGCGGGCCCGGCTAACACCCAGCATCGAGTGTTCGAGTCCGTACGGGCACAGTCCGAGCCGAGGGCCTTGCAGGGGGTTAGTCTGGTGCACGATGAGAGCTGCGCGATACCTGGGGCCCGGGGCGGTCGTCTCTTGCGGTGAAGGCGAGACCGTAGCCGGTGTCGGGGGGCTTCCTGCGGCCCTGCCCTCCCCTCGTCCTAACGCGTCAAAAAGGTGGCCTCTAACGCCCGCCCCGCATATCCCGCCCTCCGTGCCGCGACGCAGCCGGCTCAGCAGCGGCCGGCGGCGCCGGCAGCGGCCGGCCACCACCCGCACCCCCACCCGCACCAGCCCCACCACCCCTACTTGCTGGGGCCCCCGCACCCGCACGGCGTCCATGCCGGCGGGGGGCTGGGCGGACCCGTCGGCGCGGTCCGCCAGGACCTGGACTCCAACTCGATGAGCTTTGGGTGAGCCGGCTTGGCGCTTAGCGCGTGGCGGACGCGTTGCTTGGCTGGTCGCGTGGGGCGGCGGCGTGGGGTGGCTTTGGTTAGTAGAATCGCGGCACTACACCTGCAGCCCGGCGGCCCTCAACAGCCACCCAACACACCGCCGACCGTCCACGTCCGGCACCAGCACCGAGCACACACTATGTTCATTCTTGTAAGTAACCCACTGACTGACCTATTGCTCCCTTGGTGGCCCGCCCGCAGCTATGACGACATCCCCGAGGACGAGGAATCCGCCTCGCCCGCCGTGTCCAACGCGCTGCTGGGCCTCACCCTCGACCAGTACATGTCGCGCATGGTCACCACACCCGCCTCCGCCGCCGCCACCAGCGGCCTGGGCGCCTCCGCCGCCCCCGCCCCCGACAGCGGCGGCTCCACGCCCTGCTCGCCCGGCAACGCCAGCAGCCGCACCGAGGAGGATGACTCGCCAAAGTCGCCCCGGCCGGCCAGGGGCAGCAACGCCGCTGGAGCCGCCGCAGCCGGCAGCGGCAGGCTGCTTCCCACCACTACAACGGCGCAGGCGGCGGCGGCGGCGCCGGCCGCCGGCAGCAGCGGGAGGACGACGGGCCTGGGCATGGCGGCGGCGGTGGCGGCGGCTCCGCCGCCGCCGCCCATCATCCCGCGCCTGGCGCCGCCTTCGGCCGCCGGGCGCAGCCCCGCCGTGGCATCCCAGCCGCTGCGGCCCACGGGGGCCACCGGTAGCGGCAGCCTGAGCGCCTCCAATTCCGCCTCCGGTGCCGCCGGTGGCGGCCGGCCCGGCGCCGGCGGCGTGGCGGCGCTGCCCATCCCCAGCGGCCGCCTGACGCCGACCGTCTCCAGCATGTCCACCATCGAGGACATGTTTGGGAGCGGGAGCAACATGGGGCCGGGGGGCCACGACGTTGGGTTCCTGCTCGATGCTGGAACCAGCGACGACGAGGGGGTCAGCCCCTCCATGCTGCTCGACTCGCCGCGCAACGCGCGCCGCCTCTCCTCGCGGGGTAGGTGATTGCCTGGCTGATTGCCCGGCTGGGGCGCTGGGATGGGGTGCGATCTGGGGCGAGTCTTGGGACAGCAAGATGGGGCATGTTTGGGAACCCGGCGGCCTGCTACGTGCTGCTGCGGAAGCGAGTTAGGCTCACCCAAGCAGGGGCGAGGATGGTCCTCCTGCCTGAGGGAACATCAGTGGGGAACGGGGGATTTGTTGGGCCGTGCGTGGCGGAACGGAGGGAAGGCGTGGCGCCGCTATCGGCACAAGAGCGGCTGGGATAGCAAATAGGTCCCTGCTCCCCCTCCCCCTCTCCCTCACTCTGACCCACGCCCCCTCACCCGGCCCGCCCGCCCACTCCCCGCCCTGTACGGCCCCGCAGCCTCGGCCATGGCTTTCTCCAACTCGCTGGACCTGCGGCCTGCCACCGCCGCCGTTATGAGCAGCCCATCTATGACGCGCGGAGAGGGGGGCGGCGGGCGGGGCCTGGCGGCGGACGGCGGCAACCACCACGCGCTCGTCAAGCAGGTGCGGCCGCCCTTCAAGAACGAAAGCTAAAAAGAAAGAAAGTTGAAGAGGCACCGGGTTCGGGGCAGATTCTCACTGGAAAGATCCGAACTGTGGGAGCGGAGTGCGCTGGCTGGGCGCTGGCTGGGCGTAGCTGGAGGAAGACATCCCGAACATGTCGGGTTGGGCCGCGTTGTGGGGCAGGTGCAGGCCAGCATATGGCAGCACCAGGAGCAACTGCAGCAGCCGCGCGGCGCCATGGAGGATTTGCGAGGAAAGCATGGTAGCGCTAGCCCTAGAGGTGTTCACGATAGCGTTTGATGTGCCCCGGCGTGTGTGGCGGGGGGCAAGGGGCAAGGAGCGCACAGTCATCGGGCCGTGGGCCACCGCCCACCAGTCGTCCTGCTCGGCCCCCCTCCGACTGTCGTGTCCGGCGCCCCGCAGGTCGACCTTGGAGGCCTGTCCGCCTCCCTCTTCACGCCCAACCCCAGTCTCGCCGCGCCGGCGTCGGCGTCGGCGTCCGGCGCCGCCACGAGCAACCCCTCCTCCCCCGACATCGCCGCCGTCGTCGCCAGCCGCGGCGAGCGGCGCGCTGCCGCTGCCGCCGCCGCCGCTGCGGCATCCGCCGGCAGCGGCAGCGGCGGCGGTGCGCTGATCTCGCCCTCCGGGTCGGTGCCCGTGCTTCGATCACCCTCCGGACCCACCGGCAGCGGCGACCTGCCCGCATCTGCTCTGCCCGCCCATGTGTTTGGGGACCCCAAACTCACGGGCTCACCCAAAATGTCCGCTCCTATCCCACCGCCCTGGGGCGTGAGCGCGCGGGAGGGCGCCTTTGGCGGTGGCCCTGCCGGCGACGGCGCCGGCGGCGCTGCCAGCCTTTCAGGCGCTGGCGGCGCGGCCGCTGAGCAGTCGCGGCAGGGCCGCCGCATCGGTGGGCGGGGGAAGCGCCGGCGGCGGCGACGGCGGGCCTGCGGGCCCGGGCGGCGCGGCGTTGGGGACTCGGCCTGCCTCAAGCGCCAAGTGGGCCAAGCCGCAACCTGCTAAGGTGATTGGACCCAGACTTGGTTGCCTGCGGATGGAGTGTCAGTTCCGATACACATCCTCGTGTACCGCAACTTTCCATCCCACCAGCCCGTATCATGCTTACGCTTCGGCGTCACGTGTTGAGACCCGTTTCCTCCCCTATCGTCTCCCCTGCCCCGGCCCTCAACAGCCCGACGGCGCTGTGGCCATGGCAGCCTCCCCGGGCGGCGTCTCCGGCCCGCTGGACCACCTGCCGCCCGAGGCGCGCGCGCTGGCGGCCGAAGCACAGGGCCTCGCGCGGCCGCCCACGCGCCAGGTGCAGTCCGCCCGCCCCCCGGGAACGCGCGGCGGCGGCGCCGGCGAGATGGAGCTGGACCCCTCTGTGTGGGAGGCCAACATCGCCATGCAGCTGCAGCGGCCGCCCAGCCGCCAGAAGCCGCCGCCCGAGGCACTGCACCTGTGGACACCGGAGCAGCAGATGAGCATGCTGGCGGGCGGAGGCCTGGGTGGCGGCGGGCTAGGCGGCCTGGGCCTGGGGCGCGGCCCCGGCGGCGGCCCGGGCGGGGGGCCGGGGCGGCCGTTGGGCGGGCGGCCGCAGAGCGCGGCGCCCACGACCTACCGAGGCGGCCGGCCGGCGTCGGGGCCCAGCGTCAAGGCGCAAGGTGCGGCTGTGGCTGTGGGTGGGGGGCCGGCGGTCACGGTAACGGCGGGTGAAGCCCCATGTGGGTCCAGGGTCGCGGCTTCCCCGGCCTGGCTGCCAGCCGGAGAGGCCAGTTCTTGCTTCGCTCCTCGAGGTTTTCTTCAGCGGGGCCTAAAAGTGCATTTCCCCTGTACGATCTGCCCCGTCCGTCCCCACCGCCGTCCGCTGCCTGCCCCGATGCGTGGGGGGCCTCCGCGGCAGCGGCCCCCGCCACGCGCTCCGACCCGTTTCCCTGCGCCACTGTGCCCGCTCTTCCCGCGCCCTCCACAGGCCCTGTGGGCGAGGACGTGGCGGGCACCTCTGCTCGGCCGCCCTCGCGCCAAAAGCCGCCGCCGCTGTCCACCCTGCTGGAGCACGACGACTTCCCGCCGCCGCCCCCTGGCCGGCGCGGGCGGCCCCCGGGCGGCGGCGAGCAGCTGGACGTGGTGATGAGCGGGGACAGCGAGAGCGACGACCTGGACGACCTGTAGGGGCAGCGGTAGCGGTAGCTGCTAGCAAAGTTGGTTCTGGGGCTTGGGGGCTTAGGCGGGTGGCCGGTGGCGGCCGGCCAGCGGGGTGGCCCGCAAGGTGGGAGGGTAGGGCGGGGGGTGGGCGGGGGCGCCTTGGCCGCAGGTCAAAGGCGAGGTGTGGGATTGATATGATATAGAAGGGGTTGTGTGTGAAGGTCGCGTGGCGCCCCGTCCTGTCGGCGATTAAGGAGTGTGTGAGGCAGGAATGGGGAGCGTGTGGGGGCGTGTGGGAGCAGTGGGTGAGGAGACGGTGGTTGTGAGGCGCTGGGAGATTTGTGGCTTCAGCCCACACGACGGCGGTTGGGTTCGCTGGCGGCTGCTGCGCGGGTGCGAGTCGGTGGCGGGCTCCGGCCTGCACATAAGCCATTCTTGATTGGGGGAGGGGCGGGGTGGAGGCTGGTCGGTGCGTGGCGAAACCTCATGCGAATAGCGTACGGAACACACACTGGTGCAGCAGTGCATAAACCATGGGGTCATTCCTAGATAACAGTGCCGCATACGAGGCGACTGACCGGCTGCGCGGGCAGCGGGGACCATTCATTTCAGTGCGCCGTCCTGCGGGGAGAGGCCTGCTCTTCCGGCACGCGGCATTGCGGCGTGGGCGTGGAGCGGCTGCACCCCGCCCGCTCGGGCTGTGTGAGAGCAGTGGCAGTTTGGCACGCATACATCAGCCGGCGCAATCTGCCGGCGGGGCGCCGTGGTTGGTGGGCCGACGGCGGCGCTGCATGCACACGGAGCTTGTTGCTGCTGCGCAAGCAGCGGGCGGGCACAGCTCATCGTACATAACCGCCCACGCAATGAGGACGACCCTCAAACATGATTTCACGGGTCGTGCTCGTGCGCATTGCGGTAGCGTAGCCTTACTGTGCTTGGTGCGCCTATGCACGGCCCCTACGGTAGCTTAGCTTAGGTACCGCAGTTTAGAATCGCGCGGGCATGTACGGGCCCGTGTGCATCAGTCTGTATGTACGGCATGGAGCGCCTGCCGCCGTCGCGCGCATGTATCTAGTCCGGCACCCACCTTTCTGGGACTGATGGTGGACGAGCTGGTGCACGTGGCTCTGAGTACGGCGGTACGTAGAGCTGAAACCAGCGCCCTGCAGTACCAACAGTCCTTGTAAGGTACCCTTTTGTCCTTACGGTCTACAGCTGTCCGCGCGCTGAGAGCACGTGGGCTGCGCTGGCAGCCGGTGCCATGGATCCAGCTCCCGCCGCTGCTTACACGCCATGACACACGCCACCCAACGGCGGCACATGCAGGCTGAAGATCTTGCCGCCGGCGTCGGGACAAAGGTGCCAGGACGCCCGCAGCCGGCGACGCAACGGCTCTGTATCGCTTCATCATGCAGCCAAGAAACACGTATCAAGCCATCATGCAGTCAAGAGCCATGACCCACCCACGGCCGCATCCAACCAGCCGTGTACATTCGGTGGGAGTGCAAGGGGTCAAACGAAATCCCTGGGCGACGGAGTCTACCGTACATCCCCGGCCAGACCCGTTGTGCAACTAATCGTCGTGTACTGCACGGACTTGCGAATCTATCCCTGCTGATGATGGAACCGCTGCCAGTAACATGCAAGGTCACAAGAAAGCACGTCACAAGTCACACACACTCACACATTCGCCTTGCGCCTTATAGGACACACTCGCCTTTGCGCCAGCCGTTGTCGGCCGAATCAGCGCACCAGCCGACTGCCCGCCCGTTGGCAGCCAGGCGGCCCTCCGCACCACCCGCACACCTCAGCTGCAGCTGCCCGTTCTCTGGCCCCGCCAAAGAAACCGCACCCCAGCCCACGTGCGAGTCGTAGCCAGCGCACGAAGCGGGCGGCTGGGCGACGAGCCTGCCGCCACATGCCGCCGTCCCGGCGCCACGCACAGGGCTGGATTTCCCCAGTCGCCAGCGCAGCAGCGCCAGCCCGTGCCCAGCTCAAGATGAAAGCGGAGCGTTGCAATTCACGCATTCATTGCGTGTCGCGAGTCAGGGCTACGCATCTTACTGAAGGCCGCGCCCCACACCCGGCCGCGAGCCGCCCACGGAAGGGAAGGCTTGTGGGATGAGCACGTCCGAGCCGCTCGCAGAGGCGGCGTCCTCGTACGGCTCAGCGAGCGGTTCGCTTATGAGGGCGGGTAGATGCGGATGATCTTGGTCTTGGTCAGCTTGCCCCGGCACTGGGGGCACTGCGGGGGGAAAGGCGGGGTGGGGGGCCACGCGGCGGGGCGGCGGGCGTAAGGGGACGTAACCCGCGACGGAGTAAAAAGGGCAGCGGGCGACACTATCACCATCGGAAGCACAATTCGCTCAGCTGCGTGCGAGCGAAGCATTCAACAACCGCAGCCAGCGTTGAAGAGGGGTGGGCATGGCAAAGCCCCTAAACATCCAGGTGCCTGGATGCCGAACCAACAAACATGTGTCCTGGGACGGTAGGCGGCGACAGCGGCTAATGCACGGCCCACCTCTGCGAACCGCAGCACACTCCATACTCCAAACCGGGTCCCCTGGGTCCGTGGCATGCCCCATCCGCCCATCCCAACGCAGATGCACGGCCCCATATGGGCCCCGCCATATGCGCCGCGACGCCCATGGCGGGTGCCCCACCCCCCTGCCCCGACTTACGTTCCCGCTCTTCTGCACCCACGACGTGATGCAGGGGTAGCAGAACATGTGCCTGCGGCGGGCGGGCGCGGAAGCGTCAGCGGTGGCGGTGGGCTGGAAGGCACTTCCTCTGACCGACGCTACACCTTGACGCCGGCGCGCTCGTGGCATTCCCCTCGAAACTGCACACGCTCTGGGCTTCACCGGGCTTTACCTCCATACAACTCTCAGGCCAACCACCCACAGTACCGCCGAGCGCCGCCCCCCCCCCCGTGCCGAGCCAGAGCTGCCCCAGGACTCAACCCACAACCAACACGACTCATCCTCAGTAGACGGCTACACAGCCGTGCAAGTGGCGCCAGCGACCGTCAGGCCGTTGCCGGTAGGTGCGGCCCCCGCCCTGCAATGGCCCTTGCCACCCAGCCGCCAGTGGCCGATCTGCCGCCGCGTCCCCGAGGGCCTCCAACCCCACCCGTAGCGTGGTTCGACCCCGCAATGACTAGGCACCACGAGGCACCCACAAAGCCGAGCGTACCACCAACCCCACTCGCAGCCGTGCCCAAGGCCTCCTCTGAACCTAGCCGCATGGATAGCGACCCCAGGGGGGCCGCGCGGCCGCATGCATCCAACCCCCATCCCCGCAGCAATTCCTCAACGGGACCGCAGTCGCACCCCAATGCTTCCAAAATATAGAAGCCACCCGCCCCAATCAGAGGCCCAGATCCACGCGAGGACTCGCCAACCCCCTGTGCCTTTCCACACACGACGCCGTCTAAACGCCGCCATAAACCCACCCGTCCACCCACCCGCACGTGGTCGTCGCGAGGTCCTGGTCCATGCGCTCCAGGCAGATGATGCACTTGTAGCCCTTGGGGCTCTCCGGCGGTGGGGGCGGCTGCGCGGGCTGCGCGGCGGGCGGGGGGGAGAGCGGCGGCAGCGCGGCCGGGCCCGCAGCCGCGGCCCCCGCGGACCGTTGCCGCGGCCGCTTCGCGACCTTGACCTGCGTTATCTGCACCTCGTCGTCATCCGAGTGCCCCCGGTCTTCGGTAAGGTCAATTACGTCCTGCGGGTTGGGCGAAACCCGGATGCGTCAGCCCAGCGCAGCCTGAGCGAGCAAAGACTGGTGTGAGAGCAAACAACCTGCTGCCGGTCGTGGAGAGGTCGTCGTCGCCCGGTGGCCTGTCCTCGCCGCGGTGCCACGGCTTTCGCTGCAGAGGGTCGATTCGTGGGATTTGTGGGCACGTTAGCGGGGTCTGTTCGCGGGGCGCAAAGCGCGACGCATTAGGCTAACCTGCTCCTCCTCGACTGGTGCCAGCTCCAGGTTGCTGTTGTTGTGCGGGAGAGGAGGAGGTAGCGGCAACCCAAAGTCAGCCCGGCGCGCGTCAGCCTGGCAGCTGCTGAAGCTGCAGCGCCCAGTTAGCCTCACTTGTCTCGTTGCCACCACCTCCACCCCGCCCTCGCCCTGCGAGGTCTCGGGCATTTGCTGGCCCTCTTTTCAGCGGTGTCCCCGCAAGTCCGAGGACACTGCCTTCTGCAGCCTGAGACCTAGACTACGACGACCGAAACTGACTGCAGGTAAGGGCACGGGGACGTTGTGCAGTTGCTAATGGAAGTCCGCTGACACAGGAGGGACCGACAGCGAGACGCAGGCGACGGTGCACTGGCTGGGAACAATGATAACCGAAAGCCCATGCGACAGACGGGGAAAATCCAGCTGCGCAAACAGGTACGGCGCATCGTACGACAACCCGCGCACAATCCGCAGCCAGCATGGACTCATGCACCCAGCCATCAGCTGACGCCGCCAACCCCCATGGCGTTGCCGACGCTGGCACCAAGTACTATGCCGCTGCACTGGGACGAGGACAAGAAGCGAAACCAGCCTGCCCCGTGGCCTGTCCGCTTGGGGTCCAACCATGGGCTTGCACAGGAACAGCCATGACCGCAGTTTGGTGCGCCGTCCTTACCACCGTGTCACACGGCAACCGTCGCCCCGCCTCAGGCTCCGCTTGGGAAGTACTGGACGGGGGAACGGCACACCGACGTGCGTATGTCACGGCGCATGTCTTCTGCGGGACCGCTGCTCTGACTCAGTCCTCCGCTCCTCCCCATTCCCCCGCAGCGGGCTGCGCCCAGTCACTCCTTCTCTGCAGATCTCTCTTCTTTCACTCCACAGAGTTGTTTTATGCCGGACTAGTACTCCCAGATTGCATCCGCCCGGCCGAGTGCTCTCACCACCAGTTCAGGTGGGACTCTTGCAGCAGTACGGCTGTGAGCTGTATCGCGTAGCCTGTGAGGCTATCCCCGTGCGTAAGAACAGGAGATGGCAGACGCTGGTTCCGCTGGGAAGTGACAGACTCTGGCCCAAGCGCTGCGTCCCATCCAGTTGTGAAAGTGGTGGTGCCGTGAACGCTGCATTTATGCTGCACAGCAATAGGGCCCGTGCATGTGGTAGTACCACGCACCAGGGCGAACCTGAATTGTGCATCCCCATACGCCCCACCCGGTTTGAATGACGTCCGCTGCCACAGGGCTCCTCAGACTCCGCAGGCTCCAGCCCACAACAGACGAGGAGCAATTTCGTTTTGCAGGTCATATGGGCGGGTCCTTGAGGGTTGCAGAGCAATGCCGAGGAGGGGTTGGCTCAGGGAGGGGTGCTTGGGTGGTGGGGTGGTGGGGGAAGCGCGTGGCGTGTTTCACCGCACGGCAAAGCGGATCCCTCCCGTCGCGGCCCGTCAACTGCCCAGAGCTGCTTACTAATGCGTTCAGCTCGCCACACACAGTCAATTCGCACCTCTGCTGTCGGGAATGGCGTCGCCTGGACTTGAAGACGACGATGAGTTGGGTCGCGCCTTTGACGAAGATTTTGCGTCCTGGGACGCCTCGGAGCAGGTCCGAAAGCTGCGGTGCATTATTGCGAATAGCGATGGCGGTCAACTCTGGTTGACCATTGCTGCAGGCAAACGACGGGGCCACGGCCGAACAGCCTCAAGAAGGCGACCAACGGACAGTGGAGGGAACCGGCGACAGCCATGTTCAGTTCGATGGCGCAACCATGGGTGCTGGTGCCGTGGCCGATGATGCCACGCGGGCAGGGGTTTTGTTGGGTCCGGCCACGCCACCTCCAGCGAAGGCCTCGCGCGGTGGCGCCACGCTCATGAGCCTTCCGCGCGAGATCCTGCTGCGCATCCTCTCCCTGGTGCCCGCCACTGGCTTGACGGCCTGCGCCTGCGCCAGCAGCACGCTGGCCAGCCTCGCCTCCGAGGACGCCCTGTGGCGCCGCCTCTACTGCGCCAGGTACGACTAGAGCCACGTAGCACTGGCGTTTCAAATGCGTACTGTGTGTTGGGAGAGGGGTCGTTGCGAATCTGGCGGCCACGCCGTGGTGCGGCCTCGAGCGGCGCGATGTGATGCGGCCTCGAGCGGTGCAGTGACGGGTACGGGCTGCAGACCCCCCCCTTACGTCACGTAGGAGTAAATGTGATTACCCAGCTGGGAAATTGTCTACTCATATTGTGCCCCGTTAAGTGAGTAGGCACCTGAGCAACCGTCTACCTTTGTTGTGCTTGCAGGTGGGGTAAGCCCAACGGCCAGGCTAGGGCCAACGGCCAATGGAAGGTGAGGAGGGGTGGCGCTGGCCAGGCGACAGGCCCCACGTCTCATCGCCAGCTGTCGTACCGGTTTCCCCGCGTCGCCCCGCTTCCCCGGCCCACAACTACCGACTCACGGCAGCCCCGAGATCGACACGCCTTCCCCTCATTCCGATTCCGCGTCACGCATGGCAACCCGTCTTCTATCGCCGGCTCTCCCTCCCCTCCCCCGATACCCGCACGCGCAGCGCACGCACGCTGACTTGCACTCGCACCGAGCCCGCCGTTTTGCACTGCCCTCCACAACCGCAGCGCACGTACCTGGACGCCGACGGTGAGGAGTGGGAGGCGACCCGCGGCCGCGGCGGCACCGGCGGCAGCGGCAGCGGCGCCGGCGGCGACGACATGGTGGGGCTCTTCCTGGACATGCTGCGCGCCAAGCGGGACACGGCGCCCGACCGCCGCCTGATGGACGCGCCGCTGCAGACGGACCCGGGGGACATTGCAGTGAAGGTGCGGCAAGTGGGGGGGGGGGCGCGGGGCGAGGGGGGGGAGTGGC
>LSYV01000069.1:177479-237351 GCA_001584585.1 Gonium pectorale
AGGGGGAGGGGAGGGAGGGAGGGGGGTCGGAGGGGGCAGAGAGTGGGGCGGGAAAAGGCCGGGGTGGGGGAGTAAGCAAAGCGTGACAGCGGGTGGGCGCTTGGATTGCCCGGTAGGGGCACATTGGGTTGGGCCTTGGGCATCGCCGGTGCGCGCCCGCCTCCCCAGCCCTTCCTGGCCCCCCGCACCGTGATCCACCGGAAGGCCCTCGCCATAGAATACGCCCCGCCCAACGTGTCCCATCCAACTCGCCCCAACCAACCCGCTCCTCATTCCCGTTGCCCGCCCCCCGCAGGTGTGGGACTTCAACCGCAGCGCCGAGATGCGCGACACGGAGGGCGGCACCAGCAGCCGCTCCGTGCTGGAGCAGGTGGCCAAGATGCGGACCTACCTGGCGGCCGAGCAGGTCTAGGGGGGAGCAGCGCGTAGACGCGGGCAGACCTGCCACGATGACGCCCAGGCGCGCGTCGGCGGGGGGAGGGCGCCGGCGGGTCGAGGGACCGGGAGACGCGGGGTAGGCCGCCGCCGCCCCTCCCCCATCACAGCACGCTGCCCGCGAAATCCCCCGAGCGCTGTCCGGACCGCTCGATGAGGCCCGGGCGGCGCGGGCGCGGGCGCAGGTGCAGGTGGCGTCTCTCTCCCCCCCGTGTTGTGTGTGTGTGGCCCGCGCGCCCCACTACGACCCCGAGGTTCGGGCGGCGCGGGCGCAGGCGGCCGGCCGGCAGCGCGTTGGAGAGCCGTGTGGGGGCCGCGTGTTGGGAGGGGTCCGTGGGTCGGGCGGTTGGTCGTTCAGAGCCGAGACCCACAGCCGCGCCGCGCCGGGCCGCGCCGCGCCGCCGGAGCTGCGTCTCCACGCCCCGTCGCTCCGTCGCCCGGCGGCGCCGAGGAGGCTGCTCCGGCGCTTCTGAGTGAGGGCTAGGCCGGGGCGCGGGGACAGCCCCGGGGACGGAGAGCGGAGCAGGGTGGGGCGGGGCGGGGCGGGCGATGGGTGGTGGGGCGCGGAATCCGAAGGCAGGGGCGAGACCGCAACGATGCTTGGCGCTTTGGTGCGCGTCGCGGCGGGGGGTGTGTTTGCGACTGCGGCGCGCCTGTGTCCAGCAGGCGACCAGTTTCCCTGTGGCCGTTGGCCGAGATGGCCTTACAAGTTACAACCGGGCCGAGAGGCTCTTTGTTAATACCCGTTGGGGGGTGCGAATGGCGTGCCCAGACACACGAGTAGCTGCTGCTGTGGGGGGAGACTCTGTGCACGGACCCCGCCGGGGCGGCGCGCGTGGGGGGCATTGGGGTATGTTTGGGAATGGACAGCGTGTAGAGCGGGTCTGCCTCGGCGCTGGGGCGCCGGGGCGGGCGCGCCCACTGCACCGCAGCAGGCGCTGTGCGTATGAGCGCGTTGGCGTTTCGGCATGGATTGTGGGTTCAGGTGGGGGTTGGTGCTCGACATTCAGAAACGCGCGCGAACAGAGGTTGGCTGGGTGGGGGCGGACGACCCTGATGGATGTTTGGGTGCTTGGGTGCTTAGGGCTTTGTTGGCGGGGGCTGAGCCCCCCGAGGGCGGACCAGCCAGCGAGGTGGCAGAGAGGCCGTCGCTGGAGATCCGAAAAGCGGGTACGGCACGGGAAGCCGTACGCGATGCGATGGCTCCGGATCGCTGGGGAGGGAACAGACGTGGCCGCTACCTCACGACCTGTCGAGCTGCACTGCGCAACGCGAGGCGCGTGTGGGTTGTGCGTTGGGCCCCTGGTCGCCGATGCCGCGATGCCCAGGCCCCGGCCACCGCTGTCCCTGCGCGCCTGGGAGGAGGGCTGTGATGGTGGGGCCGCCGCTGAAGGCCATCGCGCGCCCGCGCTGCAGTGCGGCATGCTGCGGCGTTCTCGGGGCTGGGGCTTCGCCCGTGTTGGTGTTGGTGGAGCGGACGGCATGCCGCGTTTTCGTCTCGCGGCGCGCTGCGTGAGACGCCAAAGGCCGCGCCGGCCCCGGAGCATGTTGTGTGCGTGGGCGTGTTGGCTGCCGCCGTTGCGCCACCCATGTAAACCCGGCTACCAGGGCTACCGCAGGCATTGTTACCAAGTCGAGATGCGGGGCGCACCGCTGCGTTGGCCAGGGGGCGCATGTCCTCGTGACACATCGGTAAGGGTGCTCAAGCTGAGTGGTCCCTCGGCCGCAGCAAAGCGCAACCCGCCACCGCCCACGTGCCCCATGCCGTCCTCGGCGGCTCTTCCCACGCCGACGCCGACCCCGGCCGTCCCTACCGCACCTCAACCTAGACCCAGCCCCCATGGTCGAGCCTTCGAAGCCGGCTCGCAGCCGCACGATGAGAGGGGCTTCAGCTGGAGCGCCGCTCCGCCCGGCGGACGGCTGGCGCGCGCTCTTCAGCTCGAGGACCTTAGACACCTCGGACGGGCCGTACCTTGGGCAAGCTACTTGACGGCGCGCTCTCAAGAGCCATGCCTCGGCAGCCGCGCATCCGCGAGAGATATATACGGTACCCTTCCCACGGTATCGCCAGCCTACAGGACCCCGCACTCGTGCGCCGGCCCCCACGCACAGCCCCATCAGCCCCCGCCCCTTTGACACCTTTCCGACATATAAGCGTCTCCACCGCGCCAAGACCGCCAACCCGAGCCGCGACAATCGAGACGATGGCGCGACGCTGTCCCTGTCCGCCGCGCCTGCTGCTGCTGGCGGCCGCGGCCCTGTGCGCCGCCCTGCTGGCGGCCCCCGCGCGCGCCCAGCTGCCCGACAAGGGCACCTGCGTGAGCGTCGCCTCGGGGCAGCAGAGCAACATCAACGCGCTGGCGCCCTGCGTCAGCGGCCCCACGGTGGGTTGGGTCGGAAGGGCTGAGGAGGATGGGCTCGGCGGAGGCAGGGATGCGGGGGCGGGCTCCGAGATGCCCTCACGAGTCGACCCATTCCACGTGTGAGCATCGAAAGGATGGCCGCTCTACTGCGCGAGCGAGCGCGGGCGGGCGGGCGGGCGCGCGGGCTTTCGCGAGCCTGGGGTCGAACGTCTATGCTTGCACGGCAGCCCTTCCTCGTTCCGAGATGGGTAGCAAACTCTTTCTTCAAACAAACTGGCAGCCCTGGCAGCTGCAGTTTTTTATTCCAGCGCGCAAAGCATCTTCCGGCGACCTTCCGATCGACCGCGCAAGGCTGGCCCCGACGGCGGCCCAGTCCCCCCGTCATTTCCTTGCACCGCTCCTTGCGCTACCTCCTCACGCTGCCTCTTGAGGTCGTCCATCATCCGCACCCAACCCGTGAACTTTCCGTCCCCATGCGCCACCCTCCCCCACCTCCCCAGGCCTCCTGCTGCTCCACCATTGGGGGCTTCGCCGGCCCCGGCACCCCGCTCTTCCAGTGCCTTTGCTACCCCGACCTGCTGGAGCAGCTGCTGAGCACCGTAGAGAGCAACAGTCTGGCGCAGCGCTTCGGTGTCACGCGTAGCAGCATCTCGACCGTGTAAGTGTGCAATGGGTGTGTCGGGCGATAAGGACGGGGGGGCGCTGTGACCCATGGGTCGCTTGCAGTCCCGTGGGCCTGTGGGGGGCTGGGCCGAGCCGCCGTTGCAGGGCAGTAGTAGGGGCAGCGATATTCAGGCGTATGGAATTGATGGGTGTGGAGGAGAATGGGCCATGGGGTGCTCGCCTGAGCCCATGATCCGCCGCAACCGACCCCTGGGTCACAAGGCATATGGACGCTGGCGGAGCCGGAAGCAGGGGCCAGCGCGTCTGAAACCTTTACTCGAGTAGAAGAAATATGACAGCCAACATTCCCGGGTGTGCGGGTGGGAACCCCACGTGCGCGTCCCTTATCAGTTGAACCGCGCGTCGCCGCGCGCGTCTGCCCCCTCGCCAACCGACTCCGGCCCCTCACCCTCGGCCCCCCGCACCACCCCCCTCTCCCGCTCCCGCAGCCTCCAGGCCTGCGGCGTCCCCCACTCGGGCGGCACCGGCAACGCCGCCTGCCCCTCGGGCGCCGGGCCCTCCGTCGCCGTCACCGCGCCGGGCACCACCGTGGGCGTGGCGCCGGGCGGCCAGACCACCGTGACCGCGCCCGGCACCACCGTCAACGCCGGCCCGCAGGGCACCCAGGTCACCGCGCCGGGCGGCACCAGCGTCAGCGTGAGTCGGGCTTGGGTGTGTGCGGGGGGCGGAATATGAGTGTGGGGGGGGGGGCGGGGGGACGGAGTATGATAGCCGTTTTTTTCTGTGGGAAGGTTACAGGCGGAGAGGTGAGAAAGGGCGCAGACAACGGGAGGGACATGCAGCCCTCCCGTGATGAGAACCACCGAAACCCTGCCCTAGCCGTGTGGAGGCGGGCAGGAGACTTGTCGAGGACGCCATGCGCGCAGCTAATGGCCGTCAGGGACGTCCAGCATTTTAGCCGAGCAGCGCAGCGGCGTCTGGCGCTTGTGCTGCTGTGCGCGCCCTGCTAGTTGGCGTGCCGTTGTTGCAAAAAAAGAGAGAACCAGAAACGGGAAAGGCAGCCGGGGAACGGGTTGCGACACGCCGTGCGCTGCGCCCCTTCGCGCAGGTCCCGAGCGGCGGCGCGGCCACCTCTGGCGCCGCCACCTCGGCTGGCGGCGGCGGCGGTGGCGGCGGCGGCGGCCGTCTGGCTGCCCTGTTCGACAGGTACTGCAAGAACCACCCGTGGCACCCCGCCTGCAGCAAGTAGACCCCTGCCTGCCCGCCCGCCTGCAACTGTGGAATGAGGAAGAGGCGTGCATCATAGTGAGCCGTGCCCGTTGAAGCACAGGGCGCTGGGAGGGCGGGTCGTTGGCTGTTGGCCGTTGGCCGTTGGCGCCGCCTGGAATGGTGGTTGATTCACCGTTGACCGTTTGCGTGTTGAAACGTCCCGGCCACTGCGGATGTGTGCGTCCCTCGTAACGGTCTCGTATGCAAATGTGCATGACGGTTGTTGTTTATGCGCATGGACGGACGTGCTCCTTTCTGAGTTTTAACGCTATGTGCATGCGTGTGAATAAGTTGCTTGTGTGTTCAGTAGTGAATGCTGGTGGCAGTGAATGCTGGAACATGCTGAACTCGCGTACACGATTCCCGTTTGCCGGTCGATGCTGCGATGATGCCGTTTGTGCGCTTACTTTGCGAGTCTGCGAACCAACCGCCCTGCCGGCACGCCGGTCTCCGGCCCCCCTCCGCGCCGGCCCCCTCATACTCCTGCGGGACTGCTCGCGTCGCTCCGTGTCAGGTTGCCGGGCGGCGGCGGCTACATTGGTCAAGGCGTGGGCATGGGCATCGGCCAAGGCCTGGCGCAGGGCCTGGTGGGGTGACGGCCCGTCTCGATGTGTGAACTATGCCCACACGTCCGGCTGCCCTCGAGGCGCGCCCGCCCCATCCGATCCCATCCTGTCCACCAACCCAGCCGCAGCTCCCTCCCCATTGATTGCCGCTTTCACGTTCGCCCCTGCATGCATGTTACATGCACGTACGACCTGGCACGACTGCAGCGCTGATTTACTGCCCTGCTTGGCTGCCGTACGGATCGTGCAACGGTGCGCCGTACTGTCGGCCGTACGTCCGGATGTGCGTCCGGATGTACGGGGGGACGGGGTGATGCCACACGGGCGCACAAGAGGTCTTTTTATACCAGAGCGTGGCTGCAGCCCCGCACGTGTGTGCTGCTGGGATGCCCGGCGCCCGCGCCCCTGGGACTCTTGCCGCGCATGCGTGTCCACCCCGCCCCCGGATGTGCGGTGTGTGGCGACATCTGAACCCTTTGGGCATTGTTTGGACCGTGTTGCGACGGGCTTTCTTCAACACTTCTTTTTTGTGGCTCGGCCCCTGGCATGGCGCCCTTGTCGTAACTTGCCTTGTGGCGGGCCAAGGGGCGGACTGCAACGGACCTCGTGCCGAACCTGCCGAGCGTGGGCCGCTGGCTCCTTCCGTCGCGGATGTAAGCGAATTGTGTGTAAGACCCGAACTGACCCGACTCACAAAACGAGGTCACGAGCACGTACGCCTGTGTACGTCACTACGTATGTCAGCCACGACGCGTCGGCGGTGCGCCACGTGGGCACGTTAGCCGTCGCGCAGACGAAGTGCGTTCCGCAGGCGGCCAGGAATGGGAGATTGCTGACTCTGCTGTTGCAACCTGCAGCAGGGCGGGATGTGTGCGGCAACTGTACTCAAACCAGCCCTGGGGGGCTCACGCCATCTAATGCAAGGTTATATTTTACTGTACGCCTGTACGCACTGCACCGCTGCTACAGGATCGCATGCCCAGCCAGCCGCCCTATCTCGCTGTGGGGACGGGGGATCGGGCAATGCTGGGAGCCGGCCCAGGGCAAGCAGTGGGACAAGCACGTACGGCAGCAACCCTCACCGGTATCTCCAGTATCCTTCACGCGGCTACGCAGCACCCCCTCTCTGAGCATAGGCGAACCGCCACAAGCCACCAAAAGGGCTCCCTGGGCCGTAGCAGGATCGGCGCTCAGCGCCATGACGTGCACCCCAGACCCCGGCGGTCAGCCGTACGTCCCCAGCTGACTGCGAGGCGCTGGTTAGACGGGTCCAGGGAGGGGGGCCGTTGGGAGAAAGAGGTTGGCGACTACATGATGCCTGTGACCCACGGGTCAGAATGGTGGCTGTGTGCAACCTCACGTGTTGAGGCATTGTGCCTCGTGTACGACCTGGCAAGCTCAGGGCACGACACACGTACGACGATAGGGCCAGGCTTTTGTTCGAAAGTACCAGGCGGGTACGGTGCCCCGTACGGCGGGTTTCCGCGGCACGAGTACGGTACCCTGGTTCGGCATCGATTCCTCCGCCCATGCAGAAAGAACCGTCCACCGGGGCCGAACGGAAGAAGCACAAACAAGCCGGCGGCGTAGCTGCGCAGCTGCATTCACAGCGCATCAAAGACCCCATGTGCAAAAGTCAACATGATGCAAAGCAACCTCAAAAGTCGCTCTCCCCAACTCTTGTACCGAGAAAGAGAACACCGCGGAAGGAAACCGTGCTAGCAAACACAGTGGTACATCGAGCCGCAACCACGACGGCGTCGTATTTTCAGCCCCACAACGCAACGCTGCGGCGTTGCACAACAGGCAAGCAGGCGCCTCCGCCGTACAAGGGGGCATCTGGTTTACAACACTCGTACAACACTGGTACTTCGTACAAGCGAGCACGGCTGCGCCCCGCCTCTGCCACGCTCCCAGTGCTCACCAAATCAGAACGGGACCAAACCCACGGGGCCGTAACGCGCCACGCTGTGCATATGGTACCGTGTCCGAAGGTGCACGGCGCTCAGGCGGGCCGCATCACGAAAGTCCGGCCTTCTTTGGCACGTTGCATCGACCCTCGACACTTCTCCCATTCTTCAATCGTCAATAGCCACAGCGCGCTCACGCGTTTCCGAGAAGTCTGCGCATACGATGCGCTTTCACTCTCACTCTCACTCGCCTCATGCGCCCACGCGCCAGACGGGGACATGTCTAGCCCGCATGAAGCCCGCCGTGCGGGTCCCCGCCCCCCGTTCGGGCGCCCAAGCCGAGCCGAAAGTGCTGGCCCCCGCCCGTGTCGGGCAACCAAACCGTCCCTATCGGCTCACACGTCGAAACTCCCTCCCTCAGCGAGCGCACGAACACGCCCTCTCCCTCCTAACTTTCTCCACCGCCTTCTTAACACCCCTCGCCCCTCAGACGGGCCACCATGCTCCGCAGCCACAGCAGGTCACGCCGGTCACCATGCCAGCGGCCACGCGCCATGCTCTGCCGGGTGCCTGTTCATCTGTTGGCAGCTGGCCGCCCGCAACGAGCCCAGCGCCTTTCCCCCGCAGGCCGCACCGGCTGGCTGCACACCCGCACCCGCACCCGCACCGCTGCCGGGCGGGTAAGCTTGGCGCACCGGCCACGAGGCGTAGCCGGCGAGGGAAGCGCTCCCGTCGCCCCCCTCCCCCTGCCGTGCGCCAAGCCGCCAGACCACAACTCCTCTGCCATGCGCCGCGTGAGTGCGCCTGCGTGTGCGGGCGTCAAACCCCACACCATGGGACCGGCTTCTTGGGGGCCCGGGCCCCGAGCCAGGGGCAACGCAAGCTGCTCAGGCCCACAGCGGCCTCGGCCGGCGCCCGCTTCTCCACCATGGGCTCGGCTGGTCCGGGCCCCGTGCCCCGTGCCAGGGGGGCGGGCAGCAGCCGCTCAGCCCCACAGCCGCTCAGCCCCACAGCCGCTCAGCCCCACAGCCGTTCAGCCCCACAGCGTGCCGTAGCTCCAGTACGCGAACACCAGGCCGGCCACGGGCGTGAGGATGAAGAGCGCACCCACCAGGGTGAGGATGTTGAAGGGCGAGCCCTTGTACTCGCTGCCGTCCCAGTTGTCGCTGCGAGGGCGCCGGGTAGGGGTAGGGTGCAGGCGAGGAGGGGCTGGGCGGGAAGGGGCGGGCTTGGGGCGGGTTTTTGACGGGTCGGGGTATGGATGGTGGAGGGCATGGTGTGGATCAGGGATCGGCGCAGCGCACGCACCGCCCTCCCAGCCCAGCCGCCTTGGCCAGCGCATCATCCTGCCCGGCCCACCGCCCAGCCCAGCTCTCACGTGTACAGGTCCTTGCGCTCCTTGCCGTTGTTAGCGATAAGGTTGGCCTGACGCCGGTACTCTGGGGAGTAGGCGCCAGCGCCAGCCGCGAAGAGGGCAGCGGGCAGGGGCAGCCGGTTAGGGTGCAGGGGCGAGGCTGATGGGGGGGGGCGTGAGGAAGCGCCCAAGTGACCGGAGAGGGGGGCGCTGCGCTGGGGCCCCACGGCCGAGCACAAGGCCACATGTACAGCAGAGCGGAGCCCCCCGCTCCCGCGGAGGGCGCCGGCCCGCGGAGGACCTCGCAAAAGCCCCCCAGCGGCCTGCCCTGACGCACCCCCCCCCCGTTCTCCTCTATTCCCGGTCGCCCAGCCCCCGGCGAGCCCCCCTCCCTCCCTCCGGACGCACCAATCTCCTCGCGCACGGTGCGCGGCTTCGCGAGCTCGCGGGTCTTTGTGTACCAGTCGTTGCCGTAGTCGAGTGATGCACCGCCCTTGAGGCCCTTGCCCGAGGGAGCCTGCTGCGCCTTCTTACCCGCCGCGCGCACAACCACCAACGCCCCGCGCGACCGTCGGGCGACGCCTGCAGCGGGCATCGATAGGGCATCGGCATGTGTATGTAAAGAGAACGCGCCCACCCGCGGGGGCAGCGCTGCAGGGTTATGGGATGGAAAGCGTTCTGCTCTGTGCACCTACGTGTGCAGGGTGCTGTGATGGAGGGGCTTGCGAGCGTCGCCATGGTTGTTAGAGCGTCCTAGAGCGACTTGCTCGGCATTGTGGCTTCCACCTTTTAGAGGCACGCACGGCACCCGTACCCGTTTCGTGAAGTCAATGTTGACCCAGACTGTTATATTGAAAGTTGTCATCATCTCATAGCAATCTAGTTTGCTTAGCAGAGTGCGTCCCCATCCGAAAGGGTCGACAGTGAAGCCCCTGAAAGAATGGGAGGCGGCCTGAATTTCCTGAACAAGAAGACATGGCACCCTGCGCGGCCCCAAAACTTGGAGGAAGTATGGAAGCGCGAACAAAAAGCAGCAGCGGAGGCCAAGAAGGCGGAGGAGCTGCGGAAGCAGCTGGAGGAGGAGCGCAAACGCAGCGAGTTTGTGCAGATGGCGATGGATACGGGGCACCTGAGGTGGGACCCTGCACCGGGTTCCGACACGATTCCGGACCACCACCCCGGACCCCTTCCCGGACTCCCTCCGGACTCCATTCGCTCAACCGCTGGGTGTGCCGTGTGCTCGCAGGAAGGAGGAGCGTCTGGACTGGATGTATGCCAGCGGGCTGCAGGCCAAGCAGGACGCGGAGAAGCGGCGTGAGGAGATGCTGACCGGCAAGGCCGAGGTGGTCCTGGCACCCGAGCAGCGCGTGCAGGAGACCAGCCGGGTAGGTCACAGCGGGGTCATTTCGCCCTCCCCGGGGAGAGGTGGCGGGGTGGGTGGTATGCGGGGCGCACAGGAGGGCCGCATGAACCAAGCCGCTTGCGGCCTGTTTGCTGCGAGGCTGGGGTGCTATGGCTCGCTCACGAAGGTGCGAGGCCCGTGTCTGGGTTCTGCGGCCTTTCAACAGCAGAATATTCTGCATTTCAGGATCTGGATCCCCGGTCTCCACTAGGCACGGAGCTTAGGGCGCGAGCCCCGTGCCCCGACAGACCCTGGAAGGGGCAAGGGAGGCCGGGGACAGGGCCTCCCTTGCCTGTCCTCGGCCTCCCTCGCGTGATGGGCACAGAGCCCCAAATGGCCCCGCACTGGTCCCTGTTCTAGGTCCTCCCTGCCCACCCTCAAGGCGTCCCCACCCTCCACGCAGGCTGAACAGCTGGCACAGCTGCCGTCCTTCTACTCGTCAGCCACGCCCGCATCCCAGAACGAGACCTGGTTGCGCCTCAACAACGACCCGCTATTCGCGGTAGGCGTCCTCTCCTGGGTGCGCGTTGGGACTGGGCCTTGCCCTCCTAGGCACCCGGGTATGGGAGGTCCGTTGGGCAGAGGCGGGGGCCGTGTCCGCCATAAGGCTAATAGGTACGGCCCTCCTCTGCTGTTGCCGCCTGTCGGAGTTGCCATCATCCGTGCATCTCTCCGTCTGCGTCCGCGCCTGCTCCCCCTCGCCCGCTGTCCCTCCCTTCGTTGCACGTTGGTTGGGAACGGGGCGGCATGCGCTTGTGTGGGTGCAAGCGCGCTAGGAAGACACGCCGTGAGGACACGCCCTCCACCCGCTTGACAACCGCCCCAGATAAAGCGTCAGCAGCAGGAGCAGCTTGCCAAGCTCAAGGAGAACCCGATCAAGATGATGGAGCTGCTCAAGAGCCTGACCAAGGTGGGGGCGGGCAGGGGGCGGGCAGGGAAGGGGAGGGGAGGGGATGGGGTGTAGGAGTTTGAAGGAGCTTGGGCTGGGGGGAGAAGAGGGGGCGTCTTGGGCATGTGGGGTGGCAGCCTGAGGGGGTGGGTCCGCCCTGCTGAGGAAAGAACTGGCTGGCTGGCCTTGCTGTGGGGCCGCAATGGGGTCGCCTCCATTGCTCAAGCAAATCCAGCAGGCCTTTGGATATTGCCTCTGCGCTGCAACAGTGGGATGGGAGGGCCGGTAGCGGCATGTGCTGGGTGTACTGCGCGGGCCGTGGGGCGCCCCCTCCCCGTGCGATGGCAGCTGCCCTCCTACCCTACCGGACCAAGTTTCCCTGCTTCATTACCTATCGGGCACGTGCCCACCCGCCCGTCCGCCCGCAGGCCAAGGAGGCCAAGGAGGAAAAGAAGAAGGACAAGAAGAGCAAGAAGGAGAAGAAGAGCCGCAAGCGGGAGCGCGGGGGCAGCGACAGCGGGGACAGCGACGACGGCGGGGGCCGGCCGGCAAAGCGCAGCAGGTGGGCAGGGGGCGCAATGGTACTGCCAGTGGTGGCCATACCGTACTGGGGTGCAGCGCGGTCGGCGGCTTTGTGTGGAGCAGGACGGGGGACCCACAAGGGGCTGCCATGCACAGCGGCGGGCCGTATACGGGCTTTCATTCCTCTCGCGGGGGGTCGATCGGTAGGGTCGCTCCAGGGAGGGCCCGGCCATCGCCAGGCGACGAAGCGGGTGTGCGCTATGGTGTGATGCTCTGCGATGCAGGTCCCCGCCGGCGCCGGGCGGCCGCGAGCAGGCAGCGCAACCAGGCCACGGGCACGGCCCTGGTCACCACCGGGACTCAGACCACCCAGACCGTTACCCAGGCCCCGGCCACCACCACCAGCACCACCGCGACCACGATGCCCGGCAGCGGGATCGCTCGCCCGCCGGACGCGGCGAGCGCGGACCGGCGGCGGGCCACGGCCCCGGCGGCCCGGGGCACGTGGACCGCGAGGAGCAGCACCGTCGCCAGGAGGCGGAGCGGGAGCGGGAGAGGCAGCGCGGCTATGACGACCGCCGGGGCGGCTACGATGACGACCGCCGCGGTGGCGGCGGCGGCGAGCGGCGGGAGTACGATGACGGCCGCCGAGGCGGGGAGCAGCGGGGCTACGGGGACCGGCGCGGTGGGGACCGGCGGGATGACGGCGACGCTGACGGCCGGCGGCGGGAGGCGGAGCGGGCGCGGGAGCGCGACTGCGACGACCGCCGAGGCGGGGAGGGGCGCGACGGGAAGCGCGACGACGGCCGGCGGCGCGAGGACGAGCTGCGGGAGCGGGAGCGGCGGGAGGAGGCGGGCCCGCCGCACCGCAGGGACGAACGCTATGAGGGCCCGTCGGGCGGCCAGGGCCGGGGCCGTGAGGGCGGTGGCGGCGGCGGGCGGCACGACGAGCGCGAAGAGCGGGTCCGCGAGCGGGAGCGGAGCCGGGAGCGGAGCCCTGCATGGAGGGGCCGTGAGGCGGAGCGGGAGTCAGAGCGGGACCGGGGGCGGCGGGGCGACGGGGCGGCGCGCGACGGCCCTGCCGGAGCTGGCAGCGGCGGCGGCGCTCGCGAGCCGCGGGAGGAGGCGCAGCGGGAGCCGCAGCGGCAGCTGGATGACAGGTGCGGTCGTGGTAATGGGGCACAGGGCCCGGGTTGGCCATAGGCGGAGGGGTAGTGAAGATGGGAAACGGCGGAGGGGGAACAGGCGGAGGCGGGGCAGATACATGTGCCCTGGGGCCCGGGTTCGTGACGGCTGGTTGCGGAGGCAGGGGCTCGCCGGACGCTTGTGGCCTGTCGGGGCTCACGTCTCTCCCTTCTTGGCGGCTGCTTTGCACGGGAGGTTTAAGGCCGCTCCTTGCTTCCGGAAGGGGGCAAGGTGGCTGCCTTGCACGGGGGGCTAGGGTCGCCGCAGCTCGCTGCGTTGCCCATCGGCGGCCTTATGCTGGGCTCCGTAATCTGCATAACCGCGCGTCGGCCATAACGTCGTTATCCTGCCGCCCGGCACTTTTCCAGACCCCAAGACTTCGAGACGGCAATAGAGTATTCAACGGTGATAGCAACAGCGACGGTCGTTTACATAAAACCTGGTGTGCCGCAGGTACGGCCTGAAGCCGTCGGCCGCGGCGCCCGAGGAGCTGCTGGCGGCGGACCGCAGCGCCCGGGCGGCGGAGACGCGCGCGCGGCTGGAGGAGGCGCGGCGGGCGCGCGAGGAGGAGCGCGCCAAGGCGGCGCAGCGGCACGTGCGGCGGGAGTACAAGACGGGCACCTTGACCGGTGGGTGGGAGGGTAGGAGGGAGCGGGCAGAGGACTGCGTGCGCGGAGGGGTTGGCCTGCACCACCCACCCCTACCCCCGCCCCTCATGTCGTGTGTTCTTGTGCCATATCCTCCCGCCCCGCACCGCATCCCTCCCTCCGCATGCGCGCACATGCCGCCGGCACCCGCACCACCACATGCCGCCGGCACCCGCACCACCACATGCCGCCGACACCCGCACCACCACATGCCGCCGGCACCCGCCACACCACATGCCGCCGGCACCTGCACACCCACACGCATGCGTCGAGGCGCACGCGCACAAGGCCCCCTCACGTGAAGACTGCCGCGCTTCACATAAGCACCCTCCCCTCCCGCCCCACACACGCGCCGCGCCGCAGAGGAGGAGCGGCAGCGGCGGCTGGCGGAGATGGCGGGGAACGCCGACGAGCACGAGGCGCAGCGGCGGCGGCGGCTGGACGCGGCGGCGGACGCGGACGCAGCGGCGGAGGCCGCGCGGCTGGTGCACCACGCCGACGCGGCGCGTGGCGGCGACGCCTTCCGCGACGCGGCCGCCCGCGACGTGTTCTCCAAGATGGGCGCCTCCCTGGAGGCCCGCGTCAACAGCCGCCGCCACTTCAGCACGCGGTAGCGGTGCAGTGGGCCGGTCAGGCTGCCTCGCGCCGTCGCAGTCGGGGCACGGGCAGGGGCCGTGTAGGCGCTGCAGGGCGTGCAGGGGTGGGTGGCGGCAGCTGCGAAGACGGAGCTGCAAGTGAGGTGCGGTGGCGGTCGCCTCGCGGTGGAGGCGACACGGCGGTGCCGTTGGAGAGGGGGCCGCGGCGGGCGCGCCTGTGCGGCGTGACGCAGTGCGTATGGACGTTGCGGCAGGCTGCGACACGCGACTGGCGGCTCGCCCGTGCCCTCTGCTGAGGAGGCGGCAGCTAACGGAATGCTGCCTACCGTTTTAAGGGGGGGGGGGCGCGTGGCATGTTGGCATGGCGTCAGCAACTTCACGTTGTGGGCCGGGGCCCCCGAGTGTGTTCGATATGATTGTAAAGACCTATGCGTAACAGTGTGCGCGGGGCCCCCATGTGTGAGTAGGTGGGTGGGCGGGTGAGTGCAGTGTACGCTGAATGTGCGACACGGGGGTTCTGACGCATGGGGTGTATTGTCCCTCGGTCGCCATGCGGCTGGGGTGTGGGTATTGGGGACGAATCACCGGTCCAGATGGGGCTTCAAGGCTTCACTGGCGCGCCTGTGTAGGCCGGGAGCCTTGGTGTCTTCGATGTAACAACGAGGGTCCCGATCTGAAAGCAGAAAGGAAGAACCGAAGGTGCTGCACCGCGTCGCTGCGGGGCGCCAAAATTGCGCCAAAGAGAACCCGTGCTTTCCCCGGCGGGGGCCCCGTTTTTGCTCTGTGCCCCTAACCCCGTTCTTAAGCACGAAACACACGTGACACGATCATAGGGAACTGCTGTGGGGCCGTGCGTACGTATGCTGAAAGCGCCGATGTGCAGGCAGGTCCATCCTGACAAGGCTCGTGGCCACACATGGAGTGCCGTACATGCCGTATCACGGTGATTGCACCTCGTACAGGTCGCTCATGCGCAGTGTCCCAAAGCAACCCTTCCAATTGCGCGCCTGTGACTCCGTGCAATCCTCCTCCAACCGGGTGTTGACCCGATGTCGGTCCGATAAGCCAAGCGGCTTCTCGAGGGATGTAGTCGAATTGCGCTCTGACAGAATGACGACAGGTTTCCTCACTGCCGTGCTAGACCAAAAGTATACGGAGGCAGCGAAAGTCCTAGATGCAGCCATCGCCTCGTGCCGACACGAGGATAAGCAGGCGTTGGCGACGCTCTTGATCAATAGGGGGCACTGCCATCACAGGGTGCAGCTGTACAGGAAGGCACTCAAGGTACGTGCCCCATCTCGATCGGTGAACCACACACCACCCGACGAGCCCTTGCACATCGCAGGACTATGACGCCGCGCTGGAGGCGATCCCGCAGCACCCTCTAGCTCTGTACCGCAAGGGGCAGGTGCTCGCGGCCCAGAAAAAGCTCGAGGTGCGTCACCACCCGCCGGGGGTGGGACCGGCCCGCCATCGGCCCCCTACGTCGGAGGTCGGACCCACCTGACGGCCCTGCCTCCCAGACTGACCCCTCCTCCCCCCAAACGCCGCCCCCAGGATGCCCGGTCCGCCTGGGAGGAGGCGCTGCGGGCGTGCAGCGAGCGCACGGACATCCAGCTGGTGCTGGACATCAGCGCCGCGCTGCGGGACCCACACGGCGTCAAGGCAGGTCACTGATCCCCGCCACCGTCTGCGTCCCTCCGTTCGTACCCCCATAGCCTGCGCAGCCTGCGGCCGCTACCCCAACCTCCGGCATCGCACACAGCTTCCACCCCCGACCCCCCTCCCCGCCTCCGGACCGTACATGCGTGCGACGACGGAGTGCCACGGCGCGTGCCGGCATCGCTTCCCCCCCCCGTCCCACCTCCATCCCCCGCCCCCTCGCCGAGCGCCGAGCTCCGAGCGCGGCCAAGGGCACAGGGCCCACGGTGCCGCGCCCCCGTGTCGTGCCCGTCGCGACAGGACCCGCCGCCTCCACCGCAGCCGGCTGCGGGCCGCGGCGGCCGTGGCCCGGCCGCACCCCCGGGCGTGAGGGAAATGTTTGGCTTGGGCTTGCACGTCGTGAGCCTGCTGATGCTGGCCCTCCTGCTAGCCGGTCAGCAGCGGCTGCTGCAGCTGCAGCCGGGCGACAAGGTAACCGGCGCCCCCCCTCTCCAGGGCGCCCTGGCCCGCCCGTCGGGGTGGGCTGTCTGCAACCGCAAGACGCAAACGAACTGGCACCTGCTCCGTGGTACTGCTTGCTCCCACCGTCGTGCGAGCGGTGGCCCGATGGGGCCCGCGGGCCGTCTGCGCGGGGGGCAGGCGGGCGGCGCCTTGCGCACTAGCGATCCGCCCGCCGGATCCATGACCGAAACCAGGACCGGGATACGGTAGAGGGTGCAGTGCGCCCTCGGAATCGCTTCCTGGTGCTGAGGAACGAAATCAACCTAGTTGAGGTGTGGGGATCGTTTGGCTCCCTCCCGGGCGGGGCGGCTTGGCAACCAGACCCGGCCGTCTTGACGTCCCTCGCCCTTTCTCCCCGCCCCGGCAAACCCCCGCCCCGCTCCCGTGCCCTGCCCTTCCATCCAAACCCGCCCCTGACCTTACCAGCTTCCCGGCCCCGACCCGCTCTCCCCACCTGGCCCCCTGGCCCCCGAAACCGCCGCACGCAGGCCGGGCTGAGCGCCGTGGTGGGGCCCTCTGCTCCGGACCCGACGGCCGCGGGGACAGCGGCAGCCATCAAGCAGGGGGCGCCAGGCTGGACGCACGGCGCGTCGCAGCAGCTGCCGTACGGCGGGCGAGAGGTACGGCGCACGGGATGTGGTACGGCCGGAGTGCGGGTTTGGGGCTGGGACACGGTGGCGTCGCAGGCGCCAAATGGAGGGGGGGTATAGGTGTCAGCGAGGCTGCGGCTTGGGTAGGGGGAGCGGGGCCGGTGTGTGTGCTTATATCGATGGAAGGGCATGGCCCAAGGTGACGGACTGGACGTTTGCTCTTTTGTTGCACCAGTCACGGCCGCAACAAGTACCTTGCGCTCCCCAACTCACGCCGTGCCCTCCCTCCGTCCCCATTCGCCGTGCCGCTACCCCATGGCAACAACAAAGGCGTCTTCGGTGGCCGCACCGGCGCCCGCCAGCGCCGCGCAGCACGCCGTCGCGCAAGGTGCAACGGCGGTGGCGGCGAACGGGCGAGCGGGCGGTGCCACCTCGACACCGCCGCCTCCCGCCGCGGTCGCCTCCCCTTCCCCTTCGACCTCCTCCTCTTCCTCCCAGGCCAACGGCACGCCCAAGCCGGTCCGCGCCGCCACAGCAGCGCCGCCGCCGCCGCCTTCCCCATCGCCCGCGCCTCCCGCCCAGCCGCCGCCGTCGCCACCGGCGCCTTCAGCGGCGGCGGTGCCGCCCCCCGCCGCCACCGCCAACGGGCGAGGTGGCGGCGCCGCCGCTGGCGCCGCCACCGCTGGGTCCGACTCGTGCGATGTGGAGGAGGTGGACTGTGCGGCCGCTCAGGCGGCGGCCCGCGCCGAGTTGTCGCCTGACGGCGGAGTGGGCGGGGGCGCTGAGGGTATGCACGCGATGCTGAACAACTCGCTGGCCATCCAGATTGCAGTCACGCAGGTGGGAGCGGGGGGTGGGGGTGGGGAGGGGGTTATAGGGTTGGAGGTGGGGGTCGTAGGGTTGGGGCGGGGCGAAGGGTGGGAGGTTATAATGGAGACGGGGCTGCTGGGTTACGACGTTAGCCAAGGATGGGGTGATTGGAGGGAAGGAGGTTGGGTAATGGGGGACATGCCCAACGTCTGGAGCGGCGTTGGCCGCGTGTCGTTTTCCATTGCCAGCGGGCGGGAATGGCGCGGGCGGATCGCGGGACGGGAAGCAGAGGAGCGGCGAGCGCCGGTGGGCTTTGGGGCGCAGCGGTGGGGCAACGGGCGGCGAGTGGGGTCCATGAGGACATGGAGATCACGAGGCACGGCTGGCGTGGTTGTGCTATGTGTGTGCGACTGTGCGGGGAGGGGTTTATACACCGGCGGTGGGCGGCGGGAAAGGGCTGGACGGGGTAGAAGCGCTCTCCACGGTGGGATGAGGGACCGCTGCTCGGGGCATTTGCTTGGCGCAAAGCAGGCGGGGGGGGGGCCGGTGCGCGTGCTGGGCTGAAGTGTGCGGTGTTGGGCGCGTGTTTACATGACAGAAGACCCACCTTCCGCCCTTACCCACCCACCTACCCACCCACCCATCCCTTGCATTCGTACTCGCGCACACCCGCCCGCCCCACTGCTCCCTTCCGCCCACCTGACCCGCCAACCTGACCCGCCAACCTGACCCGCCAACCTGACCCGCCCACCTGACCCGCCCGCCCACCGGCAGATCAACGGCGGCAACATCCTGGAGGCGGAGGCGCTGCTGGACAAGGTCATCTCCAGCTCGCCGCGGGAGCTGGGGGCACGCGTGGCGAGGGGCACTGCCAGGGCGCTGAGGCGGGACCTCAAGGGTGAGCGCCGGGCGGACAACACGGGCGGAGGAACACGGGCACCTGAAGCGGCAGGGGCTAGGGCAGCAGAAGGGTGCTGGGGGCGGCAGTGGGGTAGGGGGGGGTGCTGGGGCGTCGCACGGACGCCCTCCGCCCCTCCCAGGCCGCCTACGCGCTCGGGGGGTACCACACGCCGACATGCGCCCACGGGATGCCTCCTGGCCCCTGGCCCCTGGCCACTCGCGCCGCATGCCTCACGCTCTCTGGGCGGCCGGCCGGTGTGGCGGCACCACCGTGCGCGTAGCGGTGTAAGCCAGCGGCGTTCAAGTCGTCTTGAGCAGTAGACACCCCAAACCCGCACACGGCCGGCCCGCAGCACACCCCCCTCCGCCCACACGCCGTTGCCATCCCACACGCGGGGCTCGTACCCGGGGAGAAGTCTGTTTCCTGGCGCCGCCGCAGAGCCGGCCCGGCCCCGAGCCCACCCCTCGTGAGGTCGCGTCTAGGGTGCCCCGCGCGTCACCGCGCAGCTTGCCCACGGACTCGGTAACCCACACACCCTCATCCCACCCGATAACCCTTCCCTTAGTCCCTGCCCCCCCTCTGTGTTTCCCATTTTCACTCCCTCCCCACCCCCCGCTGACATCCCCCCGGCCCCAGGCGCGGTGGAGGACTTCAGTGTGGCCATCGAGGCGGAGCCCCGCTACGCCGACAGCTGGAAGCGCCGCGGCCAGGCCCGCTCCGCGCTGGGCGAGACGGAGGGCGCGCTGGCGGACCTGCAGAAGGCCATAGACCTGGCGCCGCTGTTCGGGGGCGTGGACTCGGCGGCGGTGAGTGAGCGAAGGGGGGGGTACGGGGTGCGCAGGCGAGCCGGCCGAGGGGTTAGGTGGGAGGGAGGGCGGGAGAGGAGTTGGGCGGGGCGGGGATGGAAGAGCGGCGAGGGCATGTGATGTTGGGCGGGGCGCATTCGGCATTCCGTCTCAAGGCCTTCTTTGTTACCCCTGCACCCAACCGCCCATGGCCTCTCCAGAGCCGCGCCGAGTGCTACGTGGAGAAGGGCATGATCTACCAGAAGCTGCGGGACTACCGGCGGGCGTGCAGGGAGCTGACGCAGGTGGGGTGCTGCCGGGTGCTCGCCTTTTCGTGCCACGCCCTCGCAGGCGCCTGTGCTTTGCAGGCGGCTGTACATTGGGGTGCCAGTGTGTGCATTGGTCCTCATGACCATGGGATGGGCATTCAGCAGCGGCAAATCGCACGGGCTCAGTCGGAGCAGGTCGGCGGAGGGGGCAAGTCACATCTAGACCAGCAAGCGATCGGCTGCAGTTGTGAGCCTCATGTCTATCCATACCCGGCCTGCACCCCAGCCCCCGCCGCCGCCACTTTCGTCCCGCGACCGTCCCCGCCGTCCCCGCTCCGACCCGTCGCCGCGATCACGGCCCTCATCGTGCCGTGCCGCTGCCTGTCCCCCTACCTGCTCCTCAACCTCCTTCCCCCCCTCCCCGTCTTTGTTCAATCCCTCTTCTCCCCACCGTCCCCGCCAGGCTGTGCGTCTGGACCCCGGCAACGCGCAGGCGTGGAACGTGCTGGGGCTGTGCTCCACCAGCCAGGGCGACATCCGGGACGGCGTGCGGGCGTACGAGAAGGCGGTGGAGCTCAACCCGCGGCTCAAGGAGAGCTGGGTCAACATGGGACAGGTACGGGCGCCGCGGGTGGGTGAGGGAGGGGTCAGAATAGTGAAAAGGCAAGGTGGGGTAGGGGTGGTGGTGGCGTGGGGATGGGGTATGGGGGGAGGATGGCGGGTTACTCGGTCCGTGGGCAAGCTAAGCGATGACCGACGAGCAAGGCGGCGCAGATGCATTCAGGGGAGAGGCAGGGGTGATGTGTGTGGGGGGGAGCTGGAGAGAAAGCGTTTGCGCTTGAAAAGCCGGAGGCGCCGGGGTTTGGGGGTGCTGGGAGGGGCGCGGGGAGGGGAGGGCGAGGGGAGGGGAGGGCGAGGCCGGCGGGTAACGAAACTAACGATCGAGGAGAAAGGGGGTTGGGGGCATTTGGAGCGCCGAGCAGCCGAATGGAACACACACGCCGCACAATATTCCCACCCATCCTCCCCACCTCAGGCTAGAATGCCTTGTGAATCCTCTGCGCCCACTCGCCCTCGCCTGCCCCCCCCCAACCCCAGGCCCTCAAGGAGGAGGGCCGCACCAAGGAGGCGGAGCGCGTGCTGCTGCAGGCACTGACCCTGGACCCGCCCGACGCGCCCTCGGTGCACGTGCTGCGCGTGCTGGCGCAGATGAAGCAGCAGCAGGGGCAGCACGCCGCGGCGGTGCGGCTGCTGGACCGGGCGTTGCCGCTGGCGGAGACAAGGGACGAGCAGGTGGGGTCCATCAGGGGATGCGGGGAGAACCCGGGGTTCGGGCGGGGCGGGGGATGCGCCGTGTTGGGTGAGTGGGTGGGTGGGTGGGTCAGTTTATGTCGACGCCGGGAACCCGTAGCCCCTCAGTCTTCCTCACTCCAACTCAGTCTTCCTCGAAGGATAGGGATAGCATGCGCCTCTGGCTTCTCCGTTGAGAACGCCTTCCAGCCCAATGGCCCCCCAAACCCTCCCACCCCCCTCCCCCACCCCCGTTCCCCCCCCCAGGTGGTGGAGGTGCTGTACCTGCGCGCCATCTGCCATCACGCGCTGGGGGCGGTGCGGGAGGCGGTCCGCGACTACGACGAGTGCATCGGACGCATACCCAAGTGAGCCACGCAGGCCCGGCCAGACCCTGGCGGGCCGGCAGGCCGGCACCGGCGCCGCCAGGCGTTTCTCAGTCACCCCTTTCCCGGGTTCGCGGGGTGTTCTCATGGAGTCCTGGTCTCGGTTGTTTGGACGCGGTACTCAGGGGACGGTGGGCTCTTTCGATACTGCGCCTCAGTGGTTCGGGGCAGCGCGTGCCTCGCGCCTCTCTAGTGGGAGCGGCTTTTCATCCTCTGGCCCCGCCCCCGCTCCACAGGGGCGGCCTGTCCAACGCGACCGAGGAGACGCGGCAGTTCCAGTTCCTGTCCTTTTACCAAAAGGACATTGCGCTATACATGTACCACTCACTCGACCGGCGGGCCGCGGACTTCTGCCCCGACTCGGAGCTGCCCGCGGTGTTCAAGGTGCGCGGAGGGCCGGGCAGATTGGAATGAGGCCGGTCTGGGGGGGTTGGGGGGTGGGGGGCGTGTGCCGGGGGGTACTGAGGGGCGTTTCGGGGGGAGGGGGGAGCGCCAGGGAGGCGGTACTAGGGGCGAGGCGTGCCGGGGGGGAGGGGCAGGGAGCCGATGCGTTGGGGGGCGTGCGGGTTGCAGCGCACCGGGTGGGCCGGCGCGCGTGCGCTGCGGATGGCGGGGGGCTGGGTGCGTGGAGCGGGGCGTGGGTGGCTCCCGCCCCCAGCCGGAGCCGCCGGTGGTGTCCATCAGGGATGTGTCGTGCCGTCCGTGGGGGCGCAGCGCCCATTGTGCCTCCAGCCTACGATCCCCACCAACCCGTTGTACCCCGTCCACCCCGAAGGCCATCCCGCCCGGCTCCTTTGACTGTGACCACTACCGCTGCCCCCCGCATCCTCCTCCTCTTCCTGCCTGCAGGAGCTGTGGTGCAAGAAGGGCCCCCCCAGGCGGAGCTCATCTCGCAGCACCCGCCGCAGCCGCCGCTGCCGCCCTCCCCGCCGCCGCTGCCGCCGCCGCCCGACCCGGAGCGCCTGCGCGCCCTGACGGTCCCCGCGGACGCGCTGGGGGTGCTGCTGCAGAACCACCACCAGGTGGGTGGGTTTGGGGCGGGGGAGGGGGAGGGCGAGGACAGGGATGCAGCAGGGAACGAGGACTGGGATGGAACGATAAGGTGGGGCGGGCCGGCGGGAGGGTTGGGTTGTGGGAGGGCCCGGGGCGGGGGAGGGAGTACGTTGGCACATGAGACGTACTTTGTGTAATCAATGGAATGGCCCGTATGAAAGGGTTACAAAGGTTCGGGCCCCGTCGCTTTCGCTCTCGCACGTGTGATGTGGCTGCCGTGGAGCCACGTGGAAGGTCCGCGCAGCAGTGCGATCCCCCTCACCCCGCTTCCCCCGCGCCCCATCATTGCGCCACTCCGCCTTCGATGGCTCGGGATGAAATGCGGGTAGTGTCCAGCCCGCCCCTATAAAACCCTGCTTCTATCCACCACCACACACACCCGGCCCACCCCCCACCCCCCCGGCCGCCCTCTTCCCCTCCAGGGTTTCCTGCCCAACGTGCGACAGCAGCGCGCCGCCGGCTACGCCGCCGTGGAGCTGGGGCAGGCGATGCTGGCGGCGGTGGCGGCGCGGCGGGCGGGCCGGCAGCACTGGGTGCGCAGCGAGGGCAGCAGCGGCCAGGCGGGCGGCGCGGGGCGGCACCTGTTCGGCTGGCGGGACGCCATGGACATCGTGGTCAAGTGGCGGCAGCTGGCGGAGCCCAACGACCAGGTGGGGGTGGGGGTGGGGATGGGGGTGGGAGCGGGTGGGGGTGGGGGTTGCCACACGCAAGACACAAACACACGCACACTCCACACGCAAGTACGAGTACGTACGCGTGCACGCGCACAGCCCTGTCTCTGCTTGGTGCTGCGGCGTTGTCGGCATACAGAGCTTGCTGCAACGGTTGGCTGCGGCGTAAATACGCGGTGGCGGTGTACGCGGTGGCGGGGGTCTTGGCATTTCCGGCATCTCCTCCGGGCCGGCGGCGAGGGCCCTAGGCTGGCGTCTAGCGTAAGACCCCCCTCTTGACCCCCAGCACCCCGCATGCTCGAGGGCGTACACGGGGTCCCTGTTGGACAGGGAGCACGTGCCCCAAGCCTCCCTACCAGGGAGGAAGGGAGGTTCCCAACCTCTCGCCCCCGCCCCCACCACCCCGCCCCCAAACACACACACGCGCCTCCCCCACTACTGCCCACATGCTGAGTACCCACTCACCCTCCCCCCTTGCACACACACACAAACACTTCTCATACACCTGTGCAGGTGGTGTGGGTGGACCTGCTGACGCGGCGCGAGTTCGAGCAGGGCTTCGGCTCCCACACGCCCATGTTCTCCGGCCAGACCAAGTGCGTGCGCTACTTCATGAACTTCGCCCGGGCGCTGGAGCTGCAGCGTGAGGTGCTGCTGCGCGAGGGGCACGCCTTCGACGCCGCCAACCGCGCCGTGCCGGTGGGCAGCGAGGCGCAGCGGGAGGCCATCAGGGCGGCGCGGACGGCGGAGGACATGTACCACGTCATTCGGTGAGGGAGGGGGGTGGGGGTGGGGGTAGCGAAGATGGGAGACGGGTGAGGTGGGGGGGGCCGGCCGGGGGATTTTGACCCACAGGGGTATTACTTTGCTCCGTGACTTCATCTAGGCACCTCCAAGTGCGGGAAGGCTCAGGTGCGTTGAATTGTCTCCCCGACCCTGCCCACCCTGCGCCCCTGGCCCTCGACCCCTAGCGCCCCCCCCACCACACACACACCCGCGCCTCCCGCCTGCCTCCCCTGCCCCTCACGGCCTCCATCCCAAAACACCCACCCACCCCCCACAACGTCCACGGCATGGTACCTTGCTCGCCGGTCATCGCCCATCTCGCCCACGTACTGAATACCCCCCTCCTCCCTCCCTCCCTCTCCCTTCGCATCCCCGCTCCCCCCTTGCAGCCAGGACAGCTGGGTGGTTGTGCCCATCCAGTCCGTCTCCCGGCCCGGCCACTCGCTGGAGGGCACCCGTCTGACGCTGGTGCGCGTGCCCAACCAGCCCGACGCCTACGAGTTCTCCATCCGCACGCCCGTCACTCCGCCGCGCTGGAAGGACTTTGACGCGGAGCTGGAGGCGGCGTTCGAGGCCATCCTGCAGGCCTTCGCGGCGGGTGAGCAGCAGCGGGGGAGGGGGTCACTCAGTCCGTGGGCAGCTGAGCGCCGACCGAAGCGTAGGGTACCGCAGGCGCGGCCATACCGAAGGGGAGGGACTTGGCGTGTGTGGCCGCTCCCGCAAGTCAGGGGGAGGAGGGAGGGGAAAGGGTGTGGTTGAGGGGGTTTACTGTTTGCGGCTTGTGGATCGGGTAGATTGCGGGTGCCGACACACTTGTCGTCTTTCTTTCTGCCACCGACGACGACACCTGGCGGGCTGCCCCCTTGCCGTCCGGACTTGTTCCCCGCCCCCGCGCGCCCTCCCACCCCCTCCGCGCTCTCCTCCCCCTCGTCCCCTACCCTCCCCGCACACACAGACGACCTGCCCCGGCTGGCCTCCTCCATCCTGACCTACTGCTACTACTGGTACAACTTCATGCCGCTGGCGCGCGGCACCGCCGCGGTGGGCTACACCACCATGCTGTCGCTGTTCTGGGCGGCAGGCATGCCCGTGTCGGCGGCCATCCCCAAGGACTACCAGGTAAGCGCGGGGGTCGCCGTGGGTCGCCCGGGGGGTCGCGCGCCCGCGGGGCCTTTCTCCTCGTCCTCCATTTCCGTAATGGCGCTGTGCTAGCGTACGAAAACGCGCCTCCCGCCGCCACCACCCCGTGCCTTGGTCGATTGGGCTGCGGCGCACCGCAGCCTCAGGCGGCCCGCTGCCCCGCCGGCGCCCTGAGCGCTGATCACGGGCCGCCCGGGTCATCCGCACCCGCCCAGCGCCTCATCGGCTGACGGGCGCCACGGGACGGCGTGAGAGGCTGTCCGCGCAACCCACGCGCCCACTCCCCCACCCCATCACCTTGTCGGCTGCCGCCAAGCGCGGCCCACACTGCCGTTCGGCGGGCTGCCCACACCCCGCTCTCTCTTTCTCTCTCGCTGTTACACGACCCCCACATCCAACCTGGGTGACGCTGCTTACTACTCCCGTCCCTGCATGACCTCGTTTCTCTCGCCTTGTTCCCCCTCCATGCCCCCCCTACCCGGCCCCCGTCCCCGCCACCCTCAGGTGGACTGGGAGGCCATCCTGGCGCAGCACCCCGACCAGTTCATCGCGTCCGTCAGCGCCTGGCTCTACCCGCCACAGGCCAAGGGACTGCCCGCGCCCGCCGCCGACGGCGCGGCGACCCCCGCCGCTGCGGCCTTCCCGCCTATGTCGTCATTGCCGCCCGTGAGCGAGGTGCTGGGCACCATCCGGCACCGCCTCATAGCGCTCAACGGCGAGGGGGCCAAGCGCTTCGTGTGAAGCGGTAGCCGCCGCCGAGCGGCCCCAGGCCGGGGCCCCAGGCGCTCCGCCGCAGCGACGCCCGCCGCAGCTCCCGTGCGGGTCGCCACTGGGCTGCCGGCTGGCCTGCACGTGTGGGGGACCCGGGCTGGAGGCCGGGACCGGGGTACGCGACTGCCACCTCCCGCACCTGGCGCTGGGCTGGGCGATGGGTGCTGGGCTGGGTGCCGCCTGGCATGGCCCATGCTTCTGCCTGACGCCTGGCCTGGACCCGGGTCGGCTTGCCGGTGATGGTGGTGGTGGTGGTGACGGTGGGTGCGTGACGGTCGGTCCCGTCCCGCCCGTCGAGCCGCCCTGGGCCTTGTACTGGGCCGGCCGGGGACCCCTGGCGGGCTCTGAGCTTGGCGGATGGATGGTGCCTGGCTGAATGGGTGGTGTGGGGCGGCGCCAGGGCTGTCCCAGGCTGGGGCGCATGGTGGTTGGGGGAGGGGGACTGCGGCAGCTCCTGGCGGCGGCCGGGACGTCCCACGGGCCACAGCAGCCGCGACCCGTGGGCCTGCCGCGGCCCGTGGGCCAGCCCGGTGCCAATGGCAAAATCTGAAATTTAGTTGTTGATTCATGCCGTATTCGGCGACCTCGGCAGCAAGCACAGGCAAAGAAACACTTGTATGGATTTTGCGTGTGGGCGTGTCACCCTTGTGTTTGTCAGGACGGCACTCGTGGCTCCAGGCAGTTTTGGGTGCAGCTAGCGGCAGCTGTAGTTTCCAGTTGTCATGCTCTTGTGGAGACAGGAGCTCAGGCTTTGATGCGATGGCTTTGGTGCCGGTGCAGCCACGACAAACGCAGCCTCCCACGTGCACCTAGACACTCATGATCTGAGGGGGCGCAACACGCTTCCACCGTGTGCACCTGCGGCTGGCGTGCGGTGGGTGGTGGCCTTGCGCCAGCAGTTGAGCAGTTTAGCGGTAGCGCCCGAGTGGGGTTCCAGCGCAGCCTGCGCTTCAGGATCTGTTTTCCCCATGCCGTCCGTCTGCAGGTCTGCTGTGTTCGTTCGCTTTATTTGGTGGCGAGCCCCACCTAACGGCGGCGGTTGTGGTTCCTTGCGTTGTCGTTGTCATGAGTCACGTGTCCCTCATACGCACGCACGCACGCAACCATCTCCACGGCGTCATGTGCTCCTTGGCCGTCGTCGGTGCGTGCTGCGTGCGGTGCCTGGCCGTGGCCCCCACCGCCCCACGCCTATTGGGGTCGGGGGCGAGGGGCTCCGGAACCGTGCATGCGGCCTGCGGTGAGAGTTGTCGTACCCATATGGTACGGCGGAACGGAGCAGGCGCTGAGGGCCTACGGCCCGCTGAAAGCCCTCGTGACACGTTGTGACGAGGAGGCCCGACTGCGGTAGTAAGCTCGCATGCTTGCAAGAATGGTTTGATGTTCAGGCTTTTGGATGGTCCTGCATCGGTAACGGGGAACGCCACGCAGCACGCACAGCATGGGGGGCGCTTCTTGGGTCCTCCCGCCAAGGCCGTTGCTCACTGGCTCTCTGCGCCCCACATCTGCCCCGCGTTGGGCTGGTGGCCGGGTGGGCACCAATGCGAGGCGCAGAAGAGGCGGCGGCTTGTATGCCACAAGAAGAACAGTTGGTTAGCAGGTGGGAGCAGGTTTGTGCGGGACGTCGGATGAAGGGGTGATGGACGGCAAGCGCCCTCAGCCCAGGCCCGGCTGATCGGACTACTCGCTGGTGGCAAAGAGACGCGCCATCGAGCGCCACAGCGCCCGCAGTGCAGTAGATTGTTTAAATGATCTATGCGAGCACGAGCTCCCGTAGTGTAATAATTGTCCTGCGTGTTTACAAGTACAGTAAAGGAGGTGGAAGAGCCCAGTTGCGGTCACTGTACCCATGAAGTTGACTCTCCCTGCTTTACCTCCTTCAGTCACGGACGTTCGCTGCCGACGCTGCCGACGTAGCGCTGGATGCACGAAGTGCTGCAAGTCCATCTTCCACTCGTTGGTGTTGATGCGCAGGATCTCCCGCCTTTGCCATGCCAGTCCTCAGGCTCTTGACATAACTTGCCCGTGCCGGCGACGGCAGCCGACGGCAGCTGCTACCTGGCCAGCGCGGAGTACCGTAACAGGAATGAACTCGCACGCACGTGCACATTGAACCGTTTTGGCACAAATAGGCAGGTGCAAACTGCTGTCTCTGTGCCGACGGCTGCGTTGCTACTGGTGTGTCCCGTCGCCCTCCCGCCCAACCGCTTGTCGGCTCGGTCGGCATGTACCACACCACGGGAGTGTCAGTGCGGCTCCCGGGACGTCTGCTTACAAATAGAATTAGTTAACATTGAATACCGCGTGGGCGAAGACGGAGACGGCCCAGTCACGTCCGGCGGTTGCGCTTCTTTCCTGTCTTCCCACAAAAAGCGGCAGTTTTAGTGCTGTATTGATTTCCCGAGTGGGTCATCACTGCATACCTGAAGCGGCGAGCGCACCTTGATCCGTTTCCCTGTCGGTTGCCTCTCTCGTCCAACCCTGCCACCAGCACCGTCGCTCCACGCTTGCAAGTATTGTAGCAGTGATCTTGCACATGGTACTTTTGAATTCCGTAGCTGCATATCATGCCTGAGCCAAAGTAGGAGCCCAGCGGAAGTCGTTGCTTTGCGCACGCGAGTCCTGAATATGAGTGAAAGCGTGATCAGCGACTTTGGGTCAGAGGTGCGGTCTCCGCCCGCTGCTTGCTCGGTCAACACGACTCTGACGCAGCCAGTTTTTTCGCCGAGCAGGATGTGCAGCAGACGATAGCAATTATTTCTCAACTAAAACAGGAGAACGTGGACTTGAAGCGGAACTTCGAGAACGTAAGCAATACGAGTACATGGGCTTGTGCAGCTCGCCTGAACCCACCTCCTTTCGCAGCTCAAAGCTCTTCATCTCCAGCTCAACGAAAATTATAAAGCTCTCCAGGGGCGCTACACCGCACTCTACGATGAGCGGGTGAGCCCGTGGGGGCGGGCGTGGTATGCGGACCCCTTACGCCCACTGCTTATCCCGGAATCATTTGGGACTGCAGAATAATGTGGAGAAGCAATACCAGTCTCTGTGTGAGTCCTGGCGCGTGGAGCTGGAGGAGAAGCAGCGGCATTTGGAAGCAGCGAAGGCGCAAATACTCGGGCCCAGGTGCGGACCAACGCAAGGCGGTAAGCGGGGGAGGGCGAGCGGCTTGGGTTGCCCAACGCGGTGGAGGGGATGTGGGGGGTGGGGAGCCCGGAACAACCGCAGTCCCTCCGTGCTTATATGCGCCACCCGACGCCCCCTCCACCGCCCACCCTAAACACACAGCATGACTACCTTTCTAGTCCGCCCGTGCCCCACGAACACGCGCCCACATCCATCGGCCCTCGGGTCCCGCCCTTTCTCCCCACGGCTGCACCCCGCCCCGCGCAGGGACCTGGACGTGCTGCGGGTAAAGCTGCTGGAGGAGGTGGACGCGCCTTACAAGGCCAAAATCGACAATCTGTCGCGGGTGCGCGGGCGTGCATGCGTGTGTGTGTTGTCGCACCAAGCTGCCGTGGTGACCGCAAGTACGCTGACCACGGGTGCGCGTCCGTGGACCACGAGAAGGCTCGTGAGGGAAAGCCACGGGGCCCTTTCAGGCACGCGCCTTCCCCGCAGCCAGCCTCACGGCCCTGGCCCACCCCCTATCTCGCCCCTCCCCTCCCGCCCCTGCCCGGCCCCATCCCCGGTCTCGGCCCGCAGGAGGCCGAGTCCAGCCACCAGGCCTACCTGAAGCTGCGGCAGGACTACGAGGAGCTGCAGCAGACGTATCGCAGCCTGGTGCGGGCCCCGGGGTGGGGGCTGGGGGGCCGGTCTAGGCGGAAGGCGACGGCAGAAAAGGGGTGGCAATCACGCGCGGTCAGGAGGGAGCGAGACGCAGGGCACGCGCAAGGAGGGACCGGCAGTCCGGCACAGGAGGCGTGGGGCCGCGGCAGGGCAGGGGGCGGGAGCCCCGTCCAGCTCCCCTGCCCCTACCCGTACCTGAACGCCCTCCACCAGCTCTCCCGCTGGCTGGCCGCCGTGGCCGGGCCACTGACCGGACCGCGGCGGACTGGGGACTCGTGCCCCGCACGGCGTCCCCCAAAGGGCCGCCGCCTCTGTGGTCCCAAGCCACGTGCACGGCACCCGTCAGCCCCGTCAGCCCCGTCCCTCCACGCAAGCAGCCTACCCCCTCTCCCTCCTCCCCTCTCATTCCACGCCGCACACGTGCTGCCTGCGTGCGTGCGCGGCGCGCTTGCTTGCCGGTGCGCCGTGAGCCCGCCGTCGACACCGGCAACACGCACGCCCACACACGCGGCAGTTTGCTGGGTCCATGGACGGAGGGTCGGGTCCATGGGCTGCCGGCTGGGTTGCTGCGCTCGCTGTCCTGTTGCACCTCTGTTGCACCTCTGTTGCACCTCTGTTGCACCTCTGTTTGAGCGCGCTGTCACGCATCCAGGACACACGCAGTGTTCCATCACAACGCTCCAGGCACGCCCAGCTCGCCCGCCTATGCGCCCAAGGTCCCGCTTTCGTTGCTTCTGCCCCCCTCCCCCTCCCGGGTGATTGGTATGGAGCTATTGCGGCAGCGCTGGTATTCGTACGTTCATCCCCATCTCCTCATCAACCCCGCCCGCCGCCCGCCCACCCACCCCCAGGAGGTCCGCACGGTGGGCGACCAGGAGGCGCACCGGCTGGAGACCACCGCCCTGACACGGGAGCTGCGCGAAAAGACCGCCAATCTGACGGCCGCGCAGGGCGAGTGGCCGGGACCGGTCCCGAACCGGCAGCGGGGGGGTGGCGGGTTGGAGAGTAGGGAGGGCTGGGGCGGGGCGGGCGCAGGGTGGGGGAAGGGCCGAAGCGGCGCGGGGCGGTGTGCTTCACATCGGGCGAACGGAGTGGCAGCAACGGACACGCGGACGAGCGGACCGCCGTACCGGCGTAGCGCGATACGCGCGTCCTGGGCGGTGGCGTTCAGGGCTGTGCACGGGGTGGGGGCACGGTTGCACCGTTGGGGTGCCAGCCCCACCCTGCACCGCGAGGGAGCGCGTGCTTGCCAGGCCCCACCTCGCGGCCACCTCCGCATGTGGTGCCGCCCACACACGGTGTGGCCCCCCCCCACCCCCATCCCGCTCTGTGCTGCGCTGGACGACCGGCTTGGCCGCCGGACTGGACTTACGCTGCTGGCGCCCAGCTCGTCGTTGTTCATTCTCCTTTCCCTTCAACCCCCCTTCCTCCCGCTGCGCCTCAGGCCTCCCTAGTGCCAACACCTTTTTCCTATCTTCACCCCCCGGTCCCGCAGGCAAGCTGGCCACCTGCGAGGCGGCGTTGCGCTCGCTGCAGCGGGACATGGAGGCCGCCAAATATGCCAGCAACCAGATGAAGGCGGAGCTGGACGAGGTGGGGTTGGGGGTTGGGACTGCTCAGTCCGTGTGGGCAAGCTGAGCGATGACCGATGACCTTGGGGGGGTACCGGGCCGCAGGAGGACTGTTTTTTTGGGGGGGGGGGCGCGGGAGGGAGAGGGTACATAAGGGTGGGGGGCCGGGCTGCAGGCGACGGGGTGGGGTGGGGTACTGAGGGGGGCGGGGTTGAGCCCAGTGTGCCTACGCAAATGCAGCAGCTTAGATGGCGATCGATTGCGAAGGAGGAAACGCGGTCTGCGCCCCTCCCCGAAGGTATATTGTATAGCACCGCCTATCCCGCCCCGGCCGCGCCCCCTCCCCCCTCCCCAGTTTCTTGTCATCCAGCCCATGATCCCAACCCCACGCCCCCGGCCCCCTGGTGCGATTAGGTCCGCCGCGCCAAGGAGCGGGCCGTGGTGGAGCGCGAGTCTGCAGCGGTGCAGGCGGAGAAGAAGGTCAAGGCGGCGGAGGTGAGCAGCAGCGGGGTGGGGGGTGGGCGTGGGCGATTGCAAGTGAGCAACCGCCGCGCGTTCTCGACCAACGCACTGAATGCCAGGGGCCTGCCGTTCGAAGGCCACCTCACTGGGAAAGGCCTGGGCACACGCCCCTTGCTGGGCGCAGAGGTGTGGGTGCGGCAGGGAGGGCGGTCAGCTCCTAGCGGGGTAAGCACCAGCAGCGGGGGGGGGGAGCGGGCGCAACGGTGAGGGACGGCAGGGAGGGCCGCACAGAGGCCCGAGGTCCAGAACTAGGCCCGGCCAGGTTCGCACCCTCTCCCGCCACACCTGCCACCCCTCGATGATCTCTCTCCCCCTCCTCCCCCCGCCCCATACCGCCCCCTCCTCACCCGCACAGGAGGAGACCGCGCAGCTCATGTCGTTTGTGGAGAGCGTCGGCCGCAAGAACCGGCACCTGGTGCAGGAGCTGGCGGAGAGCCAGAGGGCGGCCGAGGACTTGTTCGCCGCAAACGTGCGGCTGCAGGTGCGGACCGGGGCTGGCGTCCAGGGAGGGAGGTCCAGATGGACCGGGAAAGGGAAAGGGGTAACGAAGGGAGCGGGTATTGGGGGTCGAGATGGCGCACCGAAGTGCAATGAAGGGCGAATGTTGTCTCAGGCGAAGGGAGGCAGGTTGCCGTGCCATGGTAGGAGTCACCCTGGGCTTGCATGTCCTGGCGTGTCCAAATGCCAGTCGGACTCAATATAGTCCCCCACCCCCACGGTACCGTCCCTGCCTCCTCCGTAGCCCCCCCCCAACCCCACCCCATCCCCCGCCCGAGGATTCCCCCCAACCCCCTCCGCCCCGACCCGCAGAGCGCCCAGACGCAGCTGCAGGCCCAGCTTGACAGTGCTGTGCGGCTGGCGAGCGGCGAGAAGGCGGCCATCCTGGCGGAGCAGGAGGAGGCGGTGCGGCGGCTGGAGGAGCGGCTGGTGTCGGCCCAGGGGGAGGTGGCCAAGCGCGAGGGCGCGCTGGCCGAGCTCAAGCTGGCGCAGCAGGTGCGGTGACGGTGGTGGCGGGGTACTGCGGGTGTGGTGTCTGCATCGCCCCGCCCCTTTCCCCCCGCTCCTGGTCCATGGGATCGGGACACTCCCAACGGGACGGGCGCGTTTGGGGCACGCCGTCTGGGGAAGGCTCGCATGCCAATGCCGAGGGCCCTTCATCTCCTCAGCATGGGCCGGACAGGGCTGGCATGCGCCTCAGGGTCACCCCCATGCCAACCCTGCGCTGAGGCTGCGTAGGTTGGCTCGCCATACGGTGGGCCAACCGGGGAAGGCTCCTAAACGACGCTGGGAGCCCTTCACATGTCAGTTGTCGACAGATAAGGACGGCATGCGCCTCGGCTTCTTTTGCGAGGACGCCCTGCAACCCACTGATTCCGCTTCTGGGACTGGGGAAAGCACGATGCCCAGCCTCTGCCGCTGCCTCTTTCCTCCCAAGCGTTTCATAGCCCCCAGGACCCCCGCACCCCCCCCCTCCCGCTCCCATCCTCGTCGTCACCCCTGCTTCCCCGACCCCACCCGGTGACCCCTCCTGCCCCCCCCCCCGCAGGAGGAACTGGCCAAGCTGTCCGCCAGCTGCGAGGCGCGCATCAACGAGGAGCGCCGCGCCGCTGCGGAGCGGGTCCGGGAGCTGCTGGACGCCAAGGCGGACGCCATGGAGCGGGCCACAGCCGCGCAGAGGCTAGCGGACGGTGGGGTGGGGGCGCGGGGGTGGCGTGGGATGGGGTGGGGTGACCCTGAGGGGGTGGGAAAGGCGGACAAGACGAACTTTCCGGCAGTGATTGGGGTGCGGCCAAGGGGCGAGCATCCTCGCGGGGTTGGGGGCTGCCTTAGGAGCGGGAGGCAGGTGGGGGGAAGGGGGTCGGCGGCGCGGCAGCCTGGGGAGCGCCGCCGGGGTGCTGGCGGGTTTTCGTTCCCCGGAGACAACGTGCGAGGGAGGGTTTGCCTCTAGATCCTGGCGCGTGCCGGTAAACCGATCCTTTGCTCACGGATATCGGCACCCGCCTGGCACCCCGTGCAGAGAAGCGGCGAGAGCTGGAGGCCGCGCTGCGCCAGGTGCAGTCGGAGGCGGACTCGGCGTCGCGGGAGGCGGGCGCCGAGTCGCTGCGCGCGGACGGGCTGGCCAAGCAGCTGGCGGAGGCCACGGCGGGGGCGGACGCCATCCGTACAGAGCTGGCGGACGTCAAGGTGCTGCCCGGGGGATTTGTGAGGGGGGTGGGGCGGGGGGCGGACGGTGTGATGAAGACGGAACAGGGAAGGGGCGCCACGTTGCGGCCTGCGAGGCGGGGGCGGCACGGTGGGGGCGAGGACGGGGGGACACAGTCGTGGCGATGAGGGGGAGATGGGACGGGCGATAGTGGGGGTCAGCGCACGCCGCGACGGCGCATGTTTTTGCTTCCAGCCGGTTTCCGCGCCCTTCGCTTGTCCCATTTCACCACTCCTCCCCCTCCTTTCTCCTCCCCCTCCCGACCACCTATCCCCATCCCTCCCGACCCGGCTCCCCCCTCCAGGCCGACATGGTCCGGCTGCAGATGAATTGCCAGCAGCTGACGGAGAAGCGCGTCGAGCTGGAGCAGCGGCTGGCCGCGGCGGAGGAGGGGGCGGTGCAGGCGCGGGCGGCCCGCGACGCGCTGGCGGCCGAGGTGGACGCGGTGCGGCGGGAGGCGGAGGAGCAGCAGCGCGCGGCGGCGCGCAGCGCAGAGTCCACCAGGTGGGGTACAATTCGCGGGGTTGGACAGCGTTTTAGCTGGCTAGCGAAGTGGGTGGGCGGGGTTCACTAAGAGGTTGAAAAGCGTTGTCACTGGAGAAGCGGATGGGGGCGTGGAGTAGGGGTGGAGCGTGGGTGGGTGGGTGGGTGGGTGGGTGGTCAGGCGGCGTGGGCAGCTGTGGGGAACGGGGGCAGGGTGGGTGATGAATGCCAATGTCCCAAGCACCCAGGGGAAAAAGCCAGGGAAGGAGCCGCCTGTCCGGGCCCCCAGGAGCCCTGGCGCCTGGCGCGCAATGTGCCCCAGCTCCCTCACCGCCACTCCCCTTCCTCCGCGCATTTACGTCCCCTGACCGCCCTCTTTATGAGGTCGGGCCACTAGCAAAGCGTGCTACCGTAGTGCACGCCACTGCGCGCTGCGCTCACCAAATCCGGCCTTCTCCAACTCGCCTTCCACCCTCCGACCCGCCGTCTGCAAGCTCCTACCTCCGACTCCCTCCCGACCTTGCCTCTGTGGTGGCGGCGCAGGGCTGCGTGGGCGCTCGAGAAGGCGGCCCTGGCGAAGCGGTACCAGGTACAGGAGGCGGGTCCTAGAAGGCGGGGGCAGGGGCATGAACCAGGCGGAGTCCAGGCCGCGGGTGGAGATCGACTGAAGCGGCCGGACTAGCTTACACCACCACCAGGACACGCATATGTGCCACATGACGGCGTCTCACAGCCCGCCCGGCCCCCACGCCCACACCAGGCAACGGCGTGTGCAAATTCGCATGCCGCGAGTCAACCCACTTTCTCCCCCACCCGCCCCACACGTCGCGTCCTCCGCTTCCCCCTCCTCCCTTTTCTCCTTCCCTCCCTTACTCGTCCCTCGCGCGCGCTGTATCTGGCCTCTCCTGCCCCCACCCCACACTCAACACGCCCGGCCGCCAACCACTCGTCCCCCAGGCCGCCATCAAGGAGCTGACCTCCCGCCACGAGGGCGAGCTGCGCAAGGTGAAGCGCAAGGCCCGCGGGGCGCACGCAGCGGTGGCGCAGCTGACGGACGAGGTGGCGGACCTCAAGGTGGGGCCCCGGGCGCCAGGGCCGTGGGGAGGGTCGAATGGGCGGGTGCAAGAGGGATACTAAAGAGCGCCCTCGCTAGGGCGCCGCAACGGAAGGGACAAGCAGTCAGGCGCAATGAGTACCGGGCAGGTATGGGGGTGGGTTGCTGTGGCGTGGGGACGGGGGGTCCAGGCGACCCGGCACCCTGATCAGCCTTTCCCCGCCCCACCCAGGCCCCCCACGCACCCGTACCCGCGCGGCCCCCCCCCCCCCCGCTCACCCTCTGCCCACCCGCAGTTCAAGGCCGCAGAGGTCCGTCACGTGAACCATATGTCGGATGGGCTGCTCCTCACGGGCCCCGGCCGCCCCGGCAGCCCCTACCGCGACCACACCTACAGCCCCACGCCAGGCAGCACCCCTGGCGCCGGAGCCTATTACGGCAGCAGCGGAGGCGGCGCCTACTCGCCTCGGCCGCTCTCCGCGCCCTCCTACCTCGCGCCGTCCGCGCCCAACGTCGTGATCGTCACGGGCAATGGAGGCGGAGGCGGCAGCGCCAACAACGGCATCGCGGCGGCGGCGGCCGCCGGCGCCGCCGCCGGCGCAGCGGCGCAGGCGCAGGCGCAGTCCCTGGCTTTTGAGGGTGGGGGCAGCGGCGGGGAGGGGCATGGGCACGGAGGCGGGGCTGACGGCGGCGGCGGCGCGCTTGTGGATTCAGCGTTGCTGAGCAGCATTGCGGCGCTGCGGAACCGGCAGCTGCAGTATATGGATGCGGCCCGGCGCAGCCTGCAGTCATAGTATTGCGGATAGACTTGATTGATTGTTTGATTGCATTGTAGCACTACAGGGAGGCATGGGGCCGTGGGGTCGAACCTTTATCCGGGCTTCGCAAGAGGGCGGCACTGGGTCGGGCGGGGAGAGGGGTGCGGGGGGGAGGTCGAGTTATGGGGACGTGAAAGAAACGAAGAATGGGATGGAGTTAATGAAGGAGGGAAACTGGTCGCGTCGCGGACACCGAATCGCATACGAGGGGAAGGAGGGTGCACTTGTGCATGCGCATGTGCGACATGAAGCGAAAAGCAGCGGACGCGTGTGGCCTGGGGGCATGACACGGGGAACGGGGGCGTTTGCCGCGGTTACAGCGGCGAAGGCGGGCACCGTGCGGTTCTGTGCAGCTGTCGCCACGCCGGACCGCCCGCCACACAGGAACATTGCGTGGTGCTCGGCGGCGAATGTGCGTGGAGGCTCCTAGCGTGCGTTGCCAGCTGCCTCAGGCCCTCAGCTGCCCGTGTAAGGACTATCAAGCGCGCGCTAGCGCCCGCCCTGTGTGATATGCAGGCTGGGTACGCCCGTCGATGTGTGCCCGGCCCGCCCTCCTGGCCCTTAAGCCCTCGGTTCGTGCCATCTCGTGCGGATGAAGCGGACCTGGCCACGGTCCACGGCCCAGCATTCCTCCTCGTGCGGGGCGACACGTACCAGCCAGCGCACACACCGCATGGGACACACCTCCTGCCCCTGGACCGGGGTTGCACACTGCGACAGAGGCGCCGGTGCTGCGCGCAGTGCGCAGTGCGAGGGGGGCGAGCAAGGCAACACCAGCAGCCGGTCAAGCGGTCAGAAGACAAGGCGTTGGTCCTGGTTGGTCCGGCGCTAAGGCAGGGAGGCGACCTCCGCTTCCGAGGGTGGGCCCGCGGCCCCTTTGCTCGGGCGCATCGATCCCTGCCCGCACGCGCGCCTCACGGTGTGCTAATGGCAGGGCCAAACCTGGACACTGGCAGTGCGCCGCCGCCACTCCCGTGCATGGCGCGGTGCTGTATGTGCTACTGTGTCGCCAATGCGTGCACAGCGAACAGAAGCCCGCCATTCCTAGTTATCCAAGAACGCCAACACGTCTGCGGGGTCACTGGCCCATCGCCTTGCCGTCCGAAAGGCGATCCCAACCACCTAGATAGCCGGACGTGCAGGCCTAGGTATATTTACGCAATCTAGGGACTAACACAAGCATTTACACGTATTGAGAGCGAGAAATAAAGCAGCGGGTCACTCAGCGCGCTGCAGGCGTCCGGACACAGCCCGCAAGAAAGGGATGCAGGGGGTGCCCGGCAGAAACACCATCCCAGCCCTTCCGCGGCAGTCCCAGGAGGTCAGCAAAGTGTCACAGCAGGGGCCAATACTCTACTTCACGAGCGGTCGAGCAATACGAGCATGCCCGCCTGCATTCGTAGCAAGGAGTGCAGCAGCCGACCCAGGGCCAGCAGGAGCGAAACGGCCGACGCGCGCACACAGAACGCCGCGCCCACTTGCCAGACAGACAGACTTCGTTACAGTACCCCTGACGCTGGGGGACCCGGCCTGCCATCGGGAAATTACTGCGAGAGTACGGGCAGCAAGGCAGCACGAACAGACAAACCAAGCAATAAAACAGTGGCCTAGTGCTCAGTCAGGGGGCCCGCGGTTGGGCATGGAAAAAAAACCACACGGGCCGTGCGCAACAGATGCCCGCCACCCAACAAGTCCAACCATGTCTGTGGAGACACTAACCCGCGCCATCCCGGAGCCGGTCCCGACACGAGCGGCAAAAAGCACATACCGGTCGACAGGCCCACAGACAGGTATCAAGCGAGTAGGCAAACAAATAAACCAAGGAAAAACGAGGGAGACCAGGGCGTCACTCCGCGCAGTGCAGGCGTCCAGCCACAACCCGCAGGAAGGGGTGTCCAGCAGAGAAACAATCTCAGCCGTTCCGCTGTAAACCAAGGTCAGTGAAGTCTCGCAGCAGGGACCAAAACTTCACCACTAAGCCCGCCTGCATCGCAGTGAGGACAGCGGCAGCCGGACCCGGGCCGGAAGGGGTGAACGGCCGATTGGCGCGCACAGAGCGCCGCGCCCACTCCAGGCTGTTGAGCACCGTCAGCACAACAACGTCCCACACACAGCCCACCACCCGCCCCTCGTCTGGCGGGACACCCAGCCGGAGGTATGCTCGCTGTACCGGACAGTGGCACCGGCCCCCTTCCACAGGACGCAACCCGACGGCTATCCCGGAAATGGTGCATGCGTGGGAAGGCCTCGGCCTCTGTCACTTGCCTGCGTGGGGAGGCCTCGGCCTCGGCCACTTGCCTGCGCGCGCGGGCACCGGACGAAAAACACATCGTTACTAATATGTACATCGAGAAAATATTGTTGATGTCATTACAGTCAGTATACGACTGAGTACGGCGCCGCTGTCAGGTCCGTGACCCGGCTTATGTGTGGCTGTGGATGCTCTTATAAACCTTAATGAGAGCGCCTGTGATGGTTCGTGCTCATGAGGCAAGGATGGAGGAGAAACGGTTTTTGGTTGTGAAAGTAGAGGTGCAAGGAGGTGAGGAGTCAGATGCCGTACGACATTGTACGACAGCCTGTTGTGCGCTGTTGCCCGGCACGCCGCGTTTGTGCGCTTGTATTTGACTAGTGTTACATCTGTGCACTTGCGATATATTGTATAGCTAGGAAACCGCGTAGGTGCCCTCGTATACAACAGCGTGCCCCTCGCCTGAAGTTTCGCTGTATTATCTCGCTGATATAATAAAGCTGCCTTACCCTACAAGTTTGCAATGGGCTGCCTCTGTGGAGACGACGAGTCGGATACGAAGGAGGTGAGGCAGCTTGAAGCCAGCAGAGACTAAGCGATCTGTTCGCGAGCAAGCTATGGACGCGTTGTTGAGTTGTATGATCTTGGCAATATATGCTTCGTGGTCTTTGACTTGAGGGGTCCCGGTCCGCGGACCGCGTCGGACCGTTGCCACCCTGCACAGATAGAACCAGCTTCAGAACAGATATTGATACATTGGACCAATGTGGCGCGGATTCCCCTCCGGTCACATGTCTGCACTACCCCACTTCCTGCGCGAGCCGAAACGTTCCATGTAGCACGTGTTTAATGTAGCAGTTCATCTCCCTTGGCTCCACAGGGACGTGTCATAAACCGGAAGTGCAGGGATGTGCTGTGCTTGCTGTTCTTTTTCGCCTTCTGGGTCGGGATGTTCATCATATGCGCTTACTCCTTCAAGCACGGTGAGCATTGTGGCAGTGTTTGGGGGGCTTGGAGGGGTCTCGTCGGCGTCGGATGGGGGTGGGGGCCCCGTGGGCCCATGCGGCGTTAAGACTGCCTTCACCTGAACGGGCGCGGGCATCTGCACCCCCGACGTACCTGTCTGGAGGGAGGCTCAGAGGGCATTCCTAGGGGCGACGCACTGGTGGTAAGGGGCGACGCCCCTGAGCGACAGCCACACGTGTCTGTACACGTCCAAACGGACGGACGGGCATGTATATGATATCTGGCAGTCGCACAGACTCACTTCGATGCTGGGGCGGCAAATTCTGATCGGCATAGACCCGAGGTCCGTCTGCCGCTGTTCAGTCGCGAGCCGGTATCTCCCACGGATGGGTGCGCACGGGCCTACCTGAACAACGTCATGACTACGGGCCTCCGCAGGGGACCCCAACCGCATCATCTACGGAATTGACTCTTACGGCATGACCTGCGGGTCAAAGAACAACATCTTTAACGTGAGCTTCGACCTGTCTGACGCAAAGAATGCGTACTACCTCAAGTGAGTAACCCAGCGTGAGGACGCAAAGTGATGGCCGGTGGTGGACCACCGGTGTAGTGCAGCGGGGCGCTTAGCGTGCGGATTCCCTTTGGGTAGCGGCGCGTTGTGGTCGGCGCAGGTTGTCCCTTGAGCGGCGGTGGACTGAGCGTTGGGTCCTTGAGCGTAAGGGGACCGAAAACTGCACGGTCCGCGTATGTCAACGGCGTGCTGGGAGACGTAGAGCGCAGGCGTGCAATGCGCATGGCCCTGGTCAGGTAGCGCAGCACGTAAGCGGGTCAGTGGAGTATGTTGTGAACGCGGCCAGTGCCTTACCCCCTTTCCCGCGCCAGCTTCTCTTGTGTACGTCCGAACCTCGCCGCCGCCTGCCGCGTCCCTTGCTGGCCCTCCCCTCCCCCCGCCCCGCAGTCCGCTGGACCTGCTCAGTCCGTCGGGCGTGTTGTACGCCAAGCGGGTCTGCTCCAGCGGCTGCCCGGGGGCGTCGCAGCGGTGCTCGGACAGCAGCTTCCCCTGCAACAACGGCAGCCAGTACACGTGAGCGCCCGAGGGCTGTCCCGGGCCGGGTCCTGGGTCTGAGGCACAGTGGCGGTGCATACGCGAGCGCCCGAGTAGCGGGCGGGGCAGGGGCGGGGCAGGGCGGGGGCTTGTTGCGGCGGCCGCATGGCGCTGCTCGACGCTGCTCGCTGCGCACAGGCGGGAGCGCCAAAGGCGAGAACGGAATATGTGGGTGGGGATATCACGTGCACGCCGGCGGTTGCGCTCAAGCCTTTAGGCTGTGGCTTGCACACGGTGTGACATGGCTTGATTTAAGCCCGTGCCATGCGCGCCGCAAACACGACCCACAGGTGTCCGTACTACCGGTTTGCGGAGAGGGGTCTGTACGGGCGGATGCCGGGAGTGGCCCTCACCGACACCACCTACTGGGACGACCTGTTGCTGATCACCAACATTACGGACCCTTCCGTGGCCTCGTTCATAACGGTGAGTGGTCAGCGGGCGGCGCGGGGTGGTGGTGGTGGTGGGGCGCTCGTATGCGTGCTCTCGCAGACTCGTTTCGACCGGAAAACTCGTAGCCTGCATAAACACACTGGGAATTTGTAAGTTACATCCATGCCAAGCTCTATGCAATCGCGTTATTTGGCCCTGTCATTGTGTGCCTGGCCGTGTGCGCTGCTTGTGTGCCTGACGGCGGTGGGGGTTGGGGGCCGGTCGGCACGCTATGGGTGCCAGTGAAGCGCTTCCTTCGCCCCCCGATTCTTTCGAATAACAGCTTCAACAACGGGTCCGCCCTCACCCCACAACGCGTGGTGCTTCCTCTTGTGCAGAAAGTCAAGAGCTTGGGCGGGGTCTTCGCGACGCAGGCGGAGGCCCTGGAGGCTAACCTCAGCGGGCGATACTACCAGATGCAGTCCACCTTCCCGGGCAACGGCCCCTGCTACCCCAACCTGTTCGAGACCAAGGAGTTCTTCTACAGGTCAGTTCCGTCACATGGCCGCCGTTGTCCCTGCCTGTTTGCCAGTACCCTTGTGCGAACCAAGCGCACACACACATACACGCAATCAGCCTCGCCTTTTGCCTCAATCGTAATCGCCCGTCAGGCAGCACCTCCCGCCGCATGAACCTTACTCTGACGCTACGTCACAGTGCCCTGGGGCATGGGGCCGTCACCTCCCGCGACACCGTAGTTTGCCCTACCTTTTTCAGCCGCATATGTCCCATAGTGCTCCCTCGGCAAACCGCGTCCCCACGCCAACCTGCGACCTCCGGGCACCCATGTTGCTGGGCGCAGGTGCTTCCCGAGCTTTCCCTCGGACCTGACTTCCAAGCTCACAAAGGCCGTCTCGGGCGCCGTCTCCACGGCGGTGGACAACGCCGCGGTCAAGAACGTGGTCAAGCAGTTTGACAGCACCGCGGAGCGCTGGAGCCGCTACGTGGGCGACATCAGCCGTGGGGTGCTCATCATCGTCATTGGTGGCATCATTGGGGGCCTGGTGCTGTCCTTTGTGAGCGGGGATGGGGGATGATATTGGTGCTTGGACGGAGGGGGGGGGGAGGAGCTGGGGAGTGCATCGGTGGCGTCCTGCGTGGCTGCCAGGCAGATTTGGGTTGTCTCGCGGCTTGGGCAATCGTCAAGCAGCTGTGCAGGGCGGCGACCCAAGAACAGGGGCCAAGAACGTATCCAGAGCCATGGGCCCATGGCCGGATCCTGCATTGCCACTGGGGCCCGCTGTCGAAGCAACCGACTTTTTAGTCTTCCCAGCGCCCAGCGTCGTCAAACCTGCCTCGGCACGTTTCTAAGCTACCCACAAGCACCAGGCCGTCAAAGCTGCTCTAGGGCTACTAATCGCAAGCGCCCTCTCCGCACCCACCCTGCTCCAGCGGTGACATGGTCACAAGGAATTTCGCTTGTGGGTTGACCATGTCCCTTCCCCTCCCACTCCCCCCTGTCCAGCTCTGGCTGCTCGTGCTGCGCTACCTGGGCGGCTTCATGGTATGGTTCGCAATCCTGTTCATCAACCTCGCCTGCATCGGCGCTGCGCTCTTCACCTGGGTCAAGGCGGGGTACATCGGCGACAGCGGCTTTGGGCAGGTGCGCCGCAGCGCACCGCGCCAAGGCAGTCTGCGGGGGAGGGCGCGTTAGCTGAAAAGGCTACGCCCCGTTGCTTGAACGTGGGAGCCGCCGGACTCGCACGGATGGACCCCCGTGTGCTGCGGTTCCATGCACGTGCGCGTGCGATTCCCTAACCCAGAAGGTCAGCAAAACGTGCCTGCTCTCTGCACTTCGCAGGATGTGTTGGACGCGCTCCCGGTGGACATCAACCCGGCACAGAGCCAGCAAAAAACCTGGTTCTGGATCGCCGTGGGCACCTCCATCACGGCGGGCCTGGTGCTGCTCATCACGCTGCTGTGCATCTCGCGCATCAGGATCGCCATTGCCTGCGTCAAGGTAAGGAAGCGTGGAAGGAGGGGTGCTGGAGGGCAACGAGCGCTTGTGCGTGGAAGCGCAGGGCGCACCTGCCGCGCTGCGTCGCCGTTGGCCCCCGGCAGCTTGGCGCCGTCGCTCCCCTCCCTTGCCTTGGCCCCGTATTGCTTTCCAGCATTCAACATGCGGTGCCATGAGCCACGAAGCACACGAGCATGCTTGTCAGCCTTACCCATGCCCTGGTGCCGTCCCGTATGTCTTTTTGCGCCTGTCGCCGCCTCCCCTCGGCACGACCCGGGGCCGAATGTCCCGGCACTCGCCTCGCCACCAACCCCCGGCGCAGGTGGCGAGTCAGGCGGTCGGCTCCATGCCGTCCATCATCTTCTTCCCGCTACTGCCCTTTGTGTTCGAGGTGCGTGCAGCTGAACTGCTGTCCATGGCCCCCCGGTCACACGTGTGCCGTGTAACCTGCTGGAGGAGCAGCTCCACTGGAGAGGTCTGAGTTCTCGCGTCCCGGGCCGGGAAAGCAGCCTTCCCGCAGCTCTTGGATCCAAGCTGGCGACACCTAGATTCTATAGGCTTGGCGAATCGCTCCGTGTATGTAGGCCCCACGAAACCCCTCTCCCTGGAATCCAAATCCACAAACTTTCCCCCGGATCCGCCTGTTCTGCACCCGCTCAGGTGGGGCTGGTCATCTACTGGATCGCCGTCACGGGCATGCTCTACAGCGCCGGAGACCTGGTGGCCAACTGCCGAACCGAGACCGCCAAGACCAGCTTCAGCTTCTCCAACTTCACGAGCGTGTCCAACCTGCAGGACACGGCCGCCAGCTACAACCCCACGACCAGCCTGGTCAGCAGTTTCAACTCGACCATCAGCGGGGCGGGCAACCTGAACAACACCATGGGCAACTGCTACAGCAACGTGACCACGTGGGTTTGCGCGCAAGGGAGGGCGCCGGCGGTGGAGGGAGAGCTGGAAAGATAGGGGAGGAGGGGTGTATCGTGTATGGGAGGCGGAAGCGGGAGGACACCACGCTAGGACCGCTGCAGGAGTGGCACAGCGCGCGAGAGAGCAGGGGGCTTGGGGAAGGGTGAGGAAAGAGGTGAGAGGGCGGCTACGGAAGTGAGGTGGGGGGCCGTGGGTGGGACAGGGCTGGCTGGCTGGGCGGCACGGGGCCGGCGGGCAAGGCTTACCTGCCGGCGCGTAGGGTAGTGGCGTGCGCTGGACCCACCTTCTCACTCTTCCCGCCTCCGACCCACGCGCTCCCCACCCCCAGAGACGAGCGGGCGTTCCTGTGCGGCCAGGATCCCAACTGCTACCTCACCTACGACTGGAACAACCAGCTCAAGTACGCCTTCGTATACCACTTCTTTGGGCTGCTCTGGACCAACCAGGGTAGGTGCGCGCACTCATTCCTGCGCTGCGTGAGACTGTCGATTCTGCGCTTATTGGGTGTTTTTCGGCTCACGTGAAAACCGCCAGGGATCGCTGTGGGGTTGTCTGACTCGCGCGGCCCCATCAAGTGCTCGCGCCCGCCCGCCCCTCCTCTTTACGCATCCGCGCGCACGCTGCCTTGCCGACACCCCCTTCCATACTCGACACTTGAGCGCCCACATCCCGCCCCCCCTCCACACCTCCCACGCCCTCGCCCCTTCCTCGCTCACCAGTCATTGTGGGCTTCTCCTGCGTCACCATCGCGGGCGCCATCGGGCACTTCTACTGGTCGCGCGGTGACTCGGCCAACATGCCGGCCTTCCCCGTGCTGTCGGCGCTCAAGAACACGGTGGTGTACCACATGGGCTCCATCTGCTTCGGGGCGCTCATCATCGCCATCATACAGCTCATCAGGTGGGGGCGTCGGGGGGTGCCTTTGGGGGTGACTGGGGGCTGGGGAGTTTTACGGTTGCGGCCCTGAGATGATACTGCGACGCTGGGGAGGGCTGGCGTACCGGTGGAAAGAAAGTCACCTCGGCGTCACAGCATGCGGCTTGGGTTATGCCTCGGGTGGAAAGCGGTGGCACCTTTTGCGGATGGCTGGCAGTCCTCAGCGCGCCGCTGCTGTTGCGGAAGAGATGCGCGGTAGGTCTGCCCCGGCTTGCCACATCAGCGAGTCTGGGAGCCCGCTACCACGCGCCCGCCACGCCGCCGCACCTTGCAGGTTCTTGCTCGAGTACCTGGACCGCAAGACCAAGGAGCTGCAGGCGCAGAACAAGTTCGCCGAGTGGGCCATGTGCTGCGTAAAGTGCTGCATGTGGTGCATCGAGAAGATCGTGCAGTTCATAAACCGTAACGCCTACATCGTTGTCGCCGTCCTGGGCAAAGGCTACTGCTGCGCGGCCGTGCATGCGGTCAAGCTGATCGTCACGGTGGGTTCGGGCGGGAGGGGCAGAGTTGGCGGGGCGGCAGGGCACATGTGAGGGGCGGGTGATGACCTGTCACCGGCGCTGCGTAGCGTTCTGCCCTAGTTACAGGTAGCCCATCTCGACACAGCGCTAGCGGCCGTCTGTCCTTAGCAGTGGTCGGTCAGGTCTGCGTCAGATGTTTCAGGGTCACTCCCCATCTCCGCTGCGCTCCCCCGCCTGGCGCCTCCGTCATTCGCCCCGCTCCGGGCCTCTGCTTCGGCCTGTCGCCTGTGGCGATCCGCGGCCTCGGTCCTCAGACCCGCCCACCCACCCTTCCGCTGTTTCCCTCTCCCCCGTCCCGCCCCCCCCCCCGCAGAACGCGCTGCGCATGGCGGTGGTGAACCTGGTGGCTGACGTGCTCATCTTCCTGGGCAAGATCTCCGTTGCGGCAACGGCGGGAATCATTGCGTGAGTGCCGCGTCGTCGCGAGGGAGCCGAGAGCGTGTGTGCGTGTGTGCGGTTCCTGCCTGCGGGCAGCCTTCCTTCATGGGCACAGTCACGCCCCGTCGTCCTCGTCTCGGCCTCGTTTGTGCGCGGACCTTTGAACGGAAGATGGCCACACCCTTGTCATTAAGCGCCGTGGCGATTGCGGTCTCGGTGGGCTGGGCTCACCGGGGCGCTGCGGGCCTTGCGCTGCACGTCGTGCGCTGCAACCCGCTTGCCTGATCGCTGGACCGTGACCATGCCGTCACCGCCCACGCACATCCGCCCCCCTCCCCCGCTCCCCCCCCCCCCACACAGGTACGCGATGACGGAGGCCGAGTACTACAACTCGGTCGACAAGTACCCCGAGACGTACCTGTACAGCCCCGTGCTGGTCATCGCCATCTCCGTCATCACAGCCTACATCATCGCAGGTGCGCCCCGCCGCCATGCTTAGCATGACCCCGTCGGGAGCCCCTTCGTGGACGCCGTAAAAGCACGGTAGCGCCCTCTCCATACAAAGACACAAAGCACCGCCAAGCACCGCGCAGTGCACCGGACAGCGGTGTGCACCGACCCTACCCACCGAGCTTGCCTCCTTCATGCTCCCTCGCCCGCCCCTACCCTGCCCGAGCGCAATCCCGTCGCCGTGTGACCTCGTGCCCTCCCTCCCGGCCCGCTCCGGGCCGCCCCGTGTTCGTTCCACCCCGCAGAGATCTTTTTTGCGGTGTACGAGATGTCGATCGACACGATCCTGCTGGCCTTCTGCATGGACTGCGACATGCACGGCGGGCAGCCCAAGTTCGCACCGCCGCTGCTGGCCGAGGTCATGGGCGGCAACAAGGAGGACCCGGCGGCGCAGCCCGCCAAGGCGTAGCATCGCCCCACGTCAAGAAGGGGGCGCGCAGTCTGCAAGCGGTCGCAGGGGCATAGCATGACTGGAGCACGAAACTGTTGAGGTACAGGGCCGGGGTACAATAGCAGCAATGGCTCTGGTGGCCACGAGAAAGCGGACACGGAGCTTGGGGCTTTGTGGGTGAGGCCTCGGCAGGAAGCGCCCCAGGCAGCGCAGCACCAGCACCGGAAGGGGAGTGGGCGGTGGATGCCCTTGTCGGTCTAGGTGTGAAAGTTGTGGGCTAGTGGCGGCATCAGGATACATGTTGCGTGGGCTATCCATGATAATGCGCATCCGCGATACGGCAGGCCCGAAAGGCCGCTTAGGGCCCCCAAGGCCATAGTGAAGCAGGTTGCTTGCTGTGATCCGCCCGAGGCGGCGCGAGTGCGCATTGCTGCACAAACGAATGGGATAGGTATATGCACTGGAAGTCTCACATTGGTCAATGGTTGGGGAGACGGCCCGCCAAGCCAATGCACCCCAGGGTGCTGATTGTGGTGTTTGGCATAGACGTGCAATCCTTGACGCCTCACGGACCACTCACGCTCGCAGGCGGAAGTTTGACTGGGATGACTTGGCCCTTTGACGCAGCACTGAGTACTTATGTCACTGGAGGTGGGCCATATATGCCATACATGGCTCGTGAATCTGCTGTGATCCTGCTATAGATTGTACATAGAAATCGCACGTTCGGTGACGCTCGGGTCCCGGTAATGCCCGCTACATCGGGGGTGCACCATTCAAAGCCCTTGCACCGTTCCTCGGTGCGGCTGCGTTGTGTGTGGCGCGAGCGAGGCATGTTACGCTCAAAGTAAGTATCGTGCCTGCGGGGCACTCCCCCGTATAGGTGACATGTAAGAAGCGGCTACGGGTTGTATTGCGGGGCATGCTTGTCCAGCTGCGCCGGCGGTCAAGCCGGCGGCGGATTCAATCCCTCATCCTGCAGCTGACCCACAGCGAATGCCAAGGATTTATGCTGTTTCCTATCGTTAAGTTGTCTCGGCTTGTGTGCATGTCAAGCATCACGAGCGACCCACGGGTCGGCAGCGGCGGTGGAGTCCCCTCTGCTTCGTGCCACAAAAGCGCTCCGCCAACACATGATACGATGAGCGCATTCGTCTTTCCGGAGTGAGGGGCGAAAATCAGCAAATTGTGGCCTTGTGCCCCAACACTGTCCGTCTGTCCCTGGTCCAACAGCTGTCGCCCGCAACCTCAGCCTGCGTCCCTGCTGCTGACTCCGTACGCTTCTTTCCGACTCTGCATCACGCCCGCTCGGCGCTCCGGGTTCGCGGGCTGGGTGCTGGTGTCTAGGAACCGCCGACGGACCGATGGCAGCGTCAACAACGGCGCCCAGCGTGGACACATAATTCCATCCGCCAGGTGTGCCAAGTAACTGAGATGCGAGCCTGGCTGCTCGTTTCCCTCGCCCGCCATGTCTTGTAACCAGTTGTCAATAGAGCTATAGAGGTGCCTTCCTTCTGTCTGCTCATCACAAGCGCCGTTGGCATCCCAGGCCGCGTTCAAGGTTTCGACAAATTGGTGACAGCTGGTGGTATTCGTGCGCTGGAAGAGCCTTGGGTCTCCCCGGTTTCAGGAGCAGCGCCCTCTGCAGCCCTCCTGAGCGTGTGGCCCGGTAACGGCGCCGACAGCTCTGGCGGTAGGCTGGCGGTGGCGGCGTGGGCCGCAACGGAGGTGGGCGCTGCCGTGACGCACGGCGGAGCTTTTCCCAGGCCAGCAAGCAGCCAGGCAAAAGGAGTTTACATTTCGTCTCCCTTCGTGCAACTTCTCGACACGCCTTTGACGTCTATTGACATCCTCACCAGTTACAGTCAATATGTACGATACCGGACATGGAGCGAGTGGTTGGAGAGACAGCGTGTGTCAAGCGTGCGGGTAAGGGAAGCGTGTCCGGCAGGTCACGCTGGGTCACCAGTCTTGTCCCAAACTCAAGTCACGCAACCTTCCTCGGCAGCCGCATTTCCGTTTTTTTTTTCCGTGTCGCCGGCTCATACTCCGATTCCAGCCCGCTTGCCACGCACATTACTTGGCACTACAGGTCCTAACACATGCTACGTTTAAGGTGCAAAGCCCTTTTTGGCCCCCCTACCGTATTCCCATGTTGGTGGTCAACCTGCATAATAGCAAAGACTAGGATAAGCCTAGTTGTTTATGTATGATTATTGTCTATATCCCCAATAAACAAGTCAGGCCCCTTTCATTCAACCCCCCCCCCCTCACATGTAGGTCTGTGCGTGCACCGCCGCTACGTAGGCGTTGCACGCAAAGATAAGATGGTAAGATCTAAGATGGTCTGCTGGTCTCGCCGGACGGGGCGGGAGGGCCCTTCAGCCCTTGTTATGCCACCTTGCCTAGTACCACTCCTCTACAATGCGGGTAACGTGCCAACATATGTCGGTTCGTGGAGGTGCTCAATGGGTCTGCTACGATTTTATATACAAGTGGATGGCATGTTTCGGAACTTTATTTTGCGTCCAGTAAACCCTCGCACCGCGCCTCTTGTGTCCGGTGCGTGCGTTACGCGGGGTGCAAGCGATGCTTGACACGGACTGTTTGACTAGGACCCTTGTCTACCAGGGACTTCCCCATTTTCGTGTTTTGAGACAAGTGGCTGTGAGTTGCGGCTCTTGAGGTCCTCTCGTGCCCACGCTGGGCGGGCGCGGCTGCGCGTCGTGTCCAGCCAAGCCGCGGGCGCCGGACCGCTCGGCCGTCTCACCTCTAGCCAACCTTCATCCCGCAGTAGTTGGACCCCATGTTGACCAATGCATGCGCATGCGCGCCAATGAAATGCATGCTCTATGATTACTGTCTTAGAAGCCAACTGCGGCCAATCTATTTCCCCGTGGTAGTCGTGGCGGGATTGTACCGTCCTTTGACCCCCTAGCGACCCACGGGTCGGCGGCGACGGAGCAAAGCCGCCCTTACCCCCCGCCGCAGAGGCGCACCGAGGGAGCGGGGCTGTAGAATCCAATACACGCGTCGCGAAGCAGAAGGCGTGTACCTGCCCCTACAGCCTCCCAGTTCGCGCAAGGTAGCGAACGACCGTACCGTAAAAACCGCTGCTAGCTGCCTGCCCTGCACATCAGATACCAAGTATGAACCACGAGGCCATTGCGCATGAGGTGTCAGGCGGTCCGACGCCACGCCACCCCTCGAGTTGAACGGTTGTGATACCCACATATCTCTCGGGGAAACGATACGTTGGGCGGCTCCTCGGCCTCGCTTTCGTACTCGTCGGTCGCTCAGAATCCACATGAGAGTCGAAAGGGGCGTTTCAGTATTTTGTGGGGAGCCCGACTGGTCAAATCGGGCACACGCTTAGCCGTCCGGGTCCGGCCTATTCAACGCCCGAGCAACAGAGGTGGTCGCACCCATAAAAAGGCAGAGACCGTTCGTAGAGCGTGTGTGCGTTTCGAGGGATGGCGCTCCCAGTGCGCCGCGTGACGCCGGTCGTCGCGCTGGCGCTGGCGGCCCTCCTAGCTGCGTTCGTGGCGATGCCTGCCTCTCAGGCCGCCACAGTCGCCAACGGCGCCACTAACGGCGTCACGAACGGCGCTACGAACGGCGCTACCAACGGTGCCAGCATCGGTGAGAGGCCGTTAGCGCGGTCCGCAGCTCCCGAGTCTTCATCGCGCGACATTTGCGTGTGCGGCTGCGGTTGAGGACACTGGGGAATGACTTTGGCTCTGGTGCAAGGCGCGCACCTTATATGGTCTTGCGCGTACATGGGAGGCACGGCTATGGGCCATTTGTGCGGCTGCGATACTGTGAGTGCGCCTCCGCCGCATCCTCCCCTCCCCTCCGCAGGCAAGGCGGCCAAGCTGTGTCGGAGTCCAGGGGTGAGCTGGGGCGACTCAGCGACCCGGCCCGTGGGTCGTCGTTGGGGTCCTTGCTGTGTTAGCCCCCACGTTGGTTACCAATCGTGTGCGGTCTGAATCCAGCGAAACCCGAACGTCGTTCCTTCGCCCGTATGTTCACAACCGGGGGGCCCTTGCGCCGTAAGGAGCAGTTGAGCCGTGAACAATGGCGTGGCAAGTGGCGGGTGCTGCCCACTGCCCACGCGCACCAGGTCACGTGAACACATCACCTTTCGTCGTCAGCTCGCCTCCATCCGGCCTCAAATCGCCGCCGCTTGACCCAACGCCGCCGCCACCCGACCCGACCCGGCCGCCCCTGCCCCCCGCCCCCCGCCCCCCAGGCCCTGTGCTCCTTCTACAAGAACGACACCTGCTGCGGCCGCTTGCTGTGCACCGTGCCGACGGACTGCGGGGTCGGGGGTGGCCTCGACGGCTGCCTGCCGGTCTGCCGCAACCAGAGTGAGCCCCGGGCAGAGTGAACCACAAACCAGCAACTGCTAACATACAACCGCTGGAGTCGACCACCCAGAAACTGCTTCCACGCCCGCTGAACATTGCATCCTTGTAGTGTCGTACGTTGTGCTGTGTGCCGGGCTCCCGTCGGCTTCCGGGCGGGCGGGACACATACTCGGCCCGGATCGTCGGAGCCTGCGCTGAGCTGCAGTCCGTAGACGCTCCCCTTGAGCTCCGGTGCCACAATGCCCTCCGGTGTCCAATCTTTTAGCGGCTCCTCTGTGGGTCAATGCCGCGCACACGCAGCAGCTGTGGGAGCAGTCCACCGAAGCACTTCTCAAGGTCCTCTTGACGTATGCCCTGACCTCTGATGCCAAGCCCGCCCCTGGCTGTTCTGTGGGTCCACCGTCCAGCGCCGTTCCAATACCTCATCCCCTGTGGGAGTTAAAGTAAACAGTATGGGGGCCCGATGTGAGCACCGGCTGGAAGTGTACCAAAGCTCATTCCCAACTGCCGCGCTTTTCGTATGCCGCCGTACGTAGCTGTGGGCGAGTTCGAGAAGATCCAGTTCCCGCTGGACGTCGGTACGGCGCCAGGGTTCGAGGTCGGGCCCAAGACCCAGCCGGCGGTGATTGTGGTGCAGGTGCGCAGCCGCCGTACCGCCCGCGCACCGTACACATATTTATAACTGGAGGCCGGACCCAACGGTGCCGTACGTCCTTACCTGGCACGCCCGCCGTCTGGAAGGGAGCTGCTGTGGCACAGCTGCCGCCCGCCGCCCCACGCACACGCTCATCATGTACGCGCGTCGCCGGCGAAGCTGCAGCGCTGGGACCCCCGCCGAGGCCCTGCAGCTCGCTGCCTTCCACTGATCCGCCGCACCACCGACGTCCGCCCGACCGTATCCGCTCGACCATGTCCGCGCGACCGTGTTCGCCATCAGCCTTATCAAGACCCCCCGATACCTGTCCCCCTTGCCCGTCCCCTCCCGGGCGATACCTTGATGGCTTGCTTGCTTGCAGGAGTGGTAGGTCGATGCCGCGGTTCCTGGCGCAGGCGGCGGGGATGCGGCGGATGCATGCCTTGCTGCCGCCGTGGGCGCGCGCGGGCATGAGTCTGGGCTCCCTGGGCTTGCGTCCGCCGCCGCTTCTGGTACGTGGTACCACAGCGGACGAGGTGTCGGAGCGGTGGCGGGGCTCCTTACTACTGGCATCGGGTTGCCGTAAGACGGCCTTCTGGCAGAGGACGGCTGCAGGCGTGTGTCGCTGCTGGGCAGTGCCGATGTGCGAGGCCCCGGCAAGGCACGCACGCACGCACGCAAGCAAGGCTGCAAATGCATGCACGCGGCGCCGCGCGTCCTGGAGATACCGGTACATGCCGCATCTTCGTGCGTACATTTCCCCATCTCGCTCAAAGGGTCATGCCCGCCACCGACGTAGTAGCGCGCCCGGGAAGTCAATACCGGTAGATGCCGCACGTCCATGGCCCCCCCGGCTTTGACGGACGTGTAACCTGTAACTTGTGACCTGGTAGATGCCGCACCTCCGTGCGTACGTTACCATGGCTCAAACGGTCTTGCCCGCCACCGACGGTCCTTCAAAGTGACGTGCTTGTGGTGCCGCCGCACCCGTGGCATACCGAACTTCCGTGCAACAGGTGGGGCGCGAACAGCGCCATCCTGGCGACCGCCCGGCAGATCGCGGAGCAGGGCTACCGCGTGCTGGTGCCCGACCTGTACCGCGGCGACATCGCGCTGGAGGTCACACAGGCGCTGAGGGTGCGCTATGAGCTGGGCGGGCAGGCACACGCTGTTCTGTCGGCTGCATTTAGGGGCCTGTTCCGACGGGGTGGGGGTAGCACGAGCTAGTTAAACGCGTACGGCAGTGCGGGTGCGGGAATCAGGCCGCACATCGCTGCGGCGTCCTGCGCGGCGTGACTGAGCCAAGGCGGGCGGGGCGATGGGGGCCGCAGCGCGTCAGCCCTTGCAGGGCGGGCACGGGGGGCTGGCTGCTCGGTTGCCATCTGGCTAGCGGTGGACCGGCGACATTACGATCCCTCCTCTGCCTTGTGTGCACCGCCGTACGTGCAGTTGCGCGGGGAGCTGAACTGGAACGAGGGCATCAAGGACGTCCAGTACGCCGCCAAATACCTCAAGAGCACAGGTGGGCGGGGTGGGGGCCCAAACAAGGGCCCACTGGCCCGGGGCTCTGTCGACGGCGCACCTGGCTCTGGAGTCTGGACGCCGCCCCCCACCCCCGTGCGTGGAGGGTTGGTGTGGGAGCCCTGCAGCTTGTGCGACGGGCACGCCTGCAACGTACTACAGTGTAGGGGGTGTCGCCCGGCCGGTGCCGTCGGCCGTGGAGGAGTGGACGCCCGGTCGGCGCTGGTACTACGATGCCGGGATGCAAGCGAGGGCCCCGTCACGCAAGGCGCAGGAACCAGGAAGCTTGTTGCATGCCAGAAAGATGTGGAGTCATCCTCCACACGCGCACGCGATGTGCTGCCGGTGGTGCACGAAAGTACGACCAGCGGGTCACTTAACCCGAGCCCCCCGCGTGGCTGGGCCCCCACCCCCGGCAGGCTCCCCCAAGGTGGCAATCGTGGGCTTCTGCATGGGCGGCACCATGGCCTTCTGCGGCGCGCAGTACGCCGACGTGGACGCGGCCATCGTCTTCTACGGCCTCGTGGAGGACCACATTCCCTGCGACGTGAGTGCTGTACGTGCCGTACGCGCCGTGTCCATGCATGCACGCATGCACGACATGCATGGACGCATTCCAACAGCCCAGTGGAGTTGCAGGGCCTTCCATCACCACCGACTCGAATGCTGGTGGCCCCAATCCGCTTTCCCGATCTGGCTACCTCCTCGTTCAGTGCTGTCGCACTAATGGCATCCCCCGTCCAAACCCGATGCCCGCCCGCAGCCGCTCAAGATCCCCACCAGCGTGCCGGTCCAAGTCCAGTTCGGCGGAGACGACTCCATCACTACCGTGGCCGCGGTCAAGCCAGTGGTCCGGGCCATGCGGGAGGAGGGCATCGACGCCCAGCTCTACGTGTGAGTCGGCGTCCCCCACTACAGACACGCAGAAGTCTGCGCGCTGGTGCCGTACCACCGTTCAGAGGAATTGTCGAAGGGGGCGCGTTGGGCGCATTGCACCAAGTGCATTCTGCGCTTGGCGTGGGGCTGCACTGTCTTCGCACAGCTGCTTTTGACTAGGTGGTCAATACCGTTCACTCTGTATGCTGGGCATGTTGCGCTACGTGTCTGCCGCTGTATGTGGAATATGCATTCGACCGAAGCACACAGCCGGCACGGGTAATTGCTTCCATCCGACGGTCAAAGCCACTGCCCAGAGCAAGCGCTGCCAGCGCTGGCTTGTGCCGCTCTTTGCCGGCTTGTGGTGGCCAGCAAGCCACTTTGGGAGGGCTCATCGCTTAGCTCCCTTCGCGGCACGCCGTACGCCTGCGCTCCTTGCCGCCCACCTACCTGCCCTCCTTCCCCTCTCCTCTTCCCCTCTCCCTACCCTCTCCCCTTCCCCTGTTCCTCCCGCCCCTCCTCCCTTTCCCTCAAATGCGCGTACGAGTCCAGATACCCGGCATATAATGCCTCCCACCTTCCGTTACCCTTGCCCTCCCTCCCTGTGTCCCCCCATCCCTGCCCCTCATGTCGTCTCGTGTGTCCAGCTACCCCGGCCTGCCGCACGCGTACCTGAACGCCATCACCCCGGAGGGGCGCCAGCTTCGGATAGGTAAGAGCGTTGGGCGCGCGGGGTGATTTGCGTACGGCAGCACCGACATACGGTTCTCCCGGTCTACGGTACCGCCTGCTACTGTGTCCGCGGGCGTACAGCGCGTACTGCATGCCGTAATCTTGTAGGGGATGGCGTGCCCTCCCCTGGGCCGTAGCTGGGCCGGTTCAGTACCAGGGAAGTGCCTTAGGACGCGAATTGAGCACCACATGCTCGGCGAGGGAAGAGCGAGAAGTCTTGAGCGGGCACGTCCAGGTCACCCGCCGTCGCAATGCGGTTCCCGCCCTGTGTACCGTACATCCATGTTTTTTCGGTCCGCTAGATTATGAGCGTCCTGTCGCCGCCAAAGCGTTCACTTGCGCATTCTCTGCCTACCTGGCCCCATCCTCGTTCTTCCCACCGTGCCTCCACCAACCCCCAGTCATGGGCCAGGATTTCCGCACCGCCAACGAGACCCTGGTGACGCTGTCCTTCGCCCGCATGATTAGCTTCCTGCGCCAGCACATCGGAAGCTAGGGAGGAGGAGCGGTGGAGGGATCTGGGTGTGAGGCGGAGAGGGGACAGAGAGGGGATCAAGAAAGGACAGCGGAGATGCATTGTACGGCACTGTCGTGTGCCCTCTCAGCAGTGGATGGCCTCTCCGTGCTCTGCGCTTCAATGCACGACCGTTCGCGTGCATGCTCGTAGCTTGTATCAGGGCCCATTACGGCAGTACTCGTCCCTTGGTGGGGACGCAACCTGAGATGCGCCCCTGCGCGAACCTTGCTGTGTGTTGGCCAAATGGGAAAGTACGACGCGTCGTGCTGCGCGTCCTCGGTTGCTGACCTTGCTGTTGTTCTCCAAGCGAGCTTGCTGACTCGTGTGGTTCGTGGGAGGACGGTACCGCAATGCTTGCACGCAGACGGCGGTGGCGGAGACGGTAGACGCACGCAGACTAGGTAAGAATACTGAGTGCTTCGGGAGCATGGCCCTGGAGGTGTGGCCCCCTCATTGCAGCAGTATCACTGCTCTGGGGCAGACACCATGCTGCCTCTTGTGTATGCTGCGACTTGTGTATGTATACTAGCGTTTATTTGGTTTCTGGTAAGTTCTTCATTTATGGTTGACGCCATCGTCTTCCTGCCCTTGCGTGCCTGGCATTGCACCGCGGTTTGCACCTTGCCAACTTCAGGCGCTTTCCTCCCGCGTTGACTTCGACTCTGCTTTGTTTGGGTAGGTGGGGAGGCATGTAACGACAATCAGAACGCAATCAGAAACTCCTGCCCCGCGTGTAATGGCGTTGGGACGACGATGAGGGCGGCGCGGGTCCTGTTGTGGGGGCTGCACGACCCATGGGTCAGAGTAGGCAGCGGGCCGTTGAGGTTATCCTGCTGAGGATGGCCACGTTCGCATGCGAGGCGAGAAGGCAATCATGGCTTATTGTTTGCTTGAATTTAGCTTGCCAAGCGAACTTCGGGGTTTGTTCGACGTGGAATCTCGCTCGGAACCTTGGACCAACCACGCTCTCGTCGAGGCCACCGCCCGACCCGTTGGGGGCTTCGATAGCTCGTCGACTCAGTACGGCAGCTGAATAGCTAGAACCATTGCCCTATGAAACAGAAGACGCCTCTCACCGATCTACAATTAGAACCTGCAGCTCAGCCCGCTGGGGCCCGGTCCGTTGGAAAGCCATCCCCACACAGATCCTTAGCGCTTCCCGCTAAACAATTGAAAATGCTGTCCGTAGCGCACCGTGCCGCTCCGCGCTTGATGGCTGCGGTGGCCCTATCTCTCCTCGTGATCTTTGCGATGACGACGGCGGAGCCCGCAAAGCGCACCATCTACAAAACAAAGAATGGAACGCGTAGCCGGGTGACCGACGGAGTTACGGACGGAGGAACCGGTGGCGTGACGGACGGTTAGTTTTCCAGTCCTCGGCGAAGCCTTCTTGGCGAGTTGCAACGCGCCATGTGCGCGCTCTGTCGATCCTATCCAGCCTTGACTGAATCGGTTTCGGTCGACGGTTCAGGCCCCCGCCCGTGCGGGCGTCACAGTCCCCACACCCTCGCTTCGCGCACCCAAGGAACCTTGACTTTCCCGCAACGCCACGCAGGGTCAGCGGTAGGGGCACGGGCGGCGCCGCGGCATTGCCGTGGCCCGCAGGTAAGCACGCGCGCGAGAGGGCTGCTGATGCAGCAGGGCCCCTGCCACACACACACCACACACCATAATAGGATAAAGTCCGAAATCGCACGAGTACTGTTTAGTCGCTTGAGCCACCGCTGCAGCGACGGATACTAACATCGCTGCGATGAAAGCGCACGGTCGGCAGCACAGACGCCTGGCTTGCCTTGACCCCTCCTCCGCGCGCGGGTCCCCACATCGCTTGAAAGCACGCACACGCACACACAGGCCCCGACGCACTGACCCACCCACCCACGCAGCGACCCGTCTGTCTTTGCCGCCCCCAAAACGCAGGAGCACTGCTCCTTCAACCACAACCACACCTGCTGCGGAGCGCTCGTGTGCACCGTGCCGCTGGGCTGCGGGGCCGACCTCAGCCTCCCGGCGGGCGCGCCAGGCGACTGCCTGCCGGTCTGCCGCACCCAGAGTGAGCACTGGGCAGCGGTTAGTTAGTTGGTTGGTTAGTTGATTGGTTACAGGTACCCGTCAACGCCTGTGCGGCCAGGGGCCAGCCCGCCACGATGTCCACCGCATGCGAAAGCCGAGAGCCTTCCCTCTCTCTACTTCCTTTTTCTAGATCCTGACCCCCCAGGCAGCACACAGCACAGAACAGCACGGCACGTGACAGGGGTATTTGGGGGGCCCGTGTGTTGGAGTAGGGTTATAATTCATAACCGCGGAGAGCCACACACTCCATGAGCATGCGCCAACCATCCGTCCTTTACAGTTGTCGCGCCTGGCGGTATGAGCGGCGCACCCGGTATTGGCGGCTTGTGCCTGCCACATGTCACCAGCTTCCGGTCGGCTTCCGCCGCCGCCCCCCTCCCACCCTCCCACCCGTTGTTTCGACGGTCGGCGAGAGGAATGCGCCCCAGGGCTTATCTCCTGAATGGGTTGAAAGGCATTCATTGTTAATGTTTTAGACACAAATTTAAACCACCCCCCCCCACACACACACTCGCTCGTCGTATGCGTTGTTCCTTTTCAACACACACACACTCGTACGCACGTGTCTGCAGCGGTGGGCGAGTTCAAGAAGATCTTCATCCCGTCAAGCTCCGGATCCGCGCCCGCGCCCGCCTACGAGGCCGGGCCCAAGGACCGGCCAGCCGTCCTGGTGGTGCAGGTACGAGGCGCGAGCGACACGACGCGGATGCATGGGCTGCCGTACCTGTGTCCGGAGCGCCGTACACGCACCGCACAAAAAATCGGGGCGGATCACGCGGCTCGACAGGCGCCGTGCGACGTGGGTGCTTCCCCGTGCGTGCTCTGCTGGCGGCGCACCCCCGCTAGGCCTCCCGGCCTGAGCCTGCGCTCCTGCCTGCTCGGCTGCACGTTTGTGTCGTCCGTTCGCTCGTTCGTGCTTCTTTCTCACTTTCTTCCATGTTCATCATTCTCGTGATGTCAGCTCGCGCGGCGGGCAGCCAGCCTTGAGTGCCCACCCACCCACCCACCCACCCACCCGCCCACCCGACCCGTCCAACCCCTTGCAGGAATGGTGAGGAGCTCTGGCGCGCGCGCTGGGCGGCCCTGAATGGCGCCGAATGGCGGGAATGCCGAATGCGTTGAGAAGGCGCGGGGCCGGTGGGCGAAATGTGGGACATGGGCAGACTAACGGACGTGGGGCAGATGGCGGAACGCACCTGCGCCGCCGCGCCAGCAGCATCTACATCACTCGGCTGCCACCTGCTGCTTGCCGTGTCATCGACGCCTGCTGCTGGGGCTCACCTGCCGAGTCCGCGCCATCAGCGTGTGTCGTACAAGTCGCCGAGGTACCGCTTGTGTGCCTCTCCCGTACGACGCTCTTCCGTACGACAGGTGGGGCATCAACTTCGCCATCCTGGCGACCGCCCGCCAGATCGCGGAGCAGGGCTACCGCGTGCTGGTGCCCGACCTGTACCGCGGCGACGTTGCACTCGAGGTCACGCAGGCGCTGAGGGTGCGCTGGGCGGGCGGGCGGGCGGGCGGGCGGGCGGGCGCACTGGTTGTGCGGCCACGTCTGTCACGGCGGGTTGCGCGTCATAGGTGGTGGGGGGGGGCTGCCATGCACGAGGCGACCACCCGACAGAATTGGGGAAGACTGCTTGGCGACTGGTCGCACGGGCGTTTGGCCGTCGAACCCGGGGGTGAGTTCCACGATGAGAGCCCCGGAGAGGCGCGGTGCGCATGTCTGCATGCGCGTGCGGAGCAAGGGACCGGCGGTGCCGGCGGGGGTAATACGGAATGCCGGCGGGGGGGGGGCGGAAGCGCGGGGTTGGTCGAGGCCCTCCACTGACGCCACGTTTCGTTGCAGCCTGGAGTCCTGCTGGACACACTCGCGCGTGCGACCCTCCGCGCACGGCCGGGGCAAGCCCCACGTACCGTACGTGTGTGGACGCACGGGCCAGCGGCACACACGCCGTACTGCTGGCGGGGCAAGGCTGCGCGGCCAGCTGCTCCCAGCTGCGTGCATGCGTGCGTCCGTTGCGTGTGTGCGCATTGTACGACGCTCGCACTGCGTGCTGCGTGCTGCGTGCTGCGCGCTGCGTGCTGCGCATGCACTGCGCGACATGCATGGGGCCTTGGGGCGGGAACAGGAACAGAAACAGGCCGCCCTCCTGGCGCCCTCCCGCTCCCGCCTCCCTGGGCGGAGCAGCTACGGGCGCTCCATCGGCGCGCTCGCTCCGCCCTCCGCCGGCATGCACGGCCGTCGTCTGGTCATGCGCGCGTTGGGCCCTCCCCACACCCCCGCCCGCTCCTTGCGGACCGCAGCTGGAGCAGCAGCTCAACTGGACGCAGGGCATCCGGGACGTCGCACACGCAGTCCAGTACCTCAAGCGCACGGGTGGGTTGGGCTGGGGCGGGCAGGGTGGCCGCCTGCCTACAGCGTTTGTTTAAGCTCTCGGGTTTCGCAGTAATAAGCGGGGATCTGCGTCGGACGGATGGGGGGGCTGGTAAGGGCCGTGCAGCGGAAGCCACGCATACCCACGTGCGTGTAGCGGCCCGGGAGCCTTCTCCCTGGCGACGACCCACGGGTCACCCATCCCACCTGGCCCCCCACCCCGCCGCGCCGCCCACCCCCGGCAGGCTCCCCCAAGGTGGGCATCGTGGGATTCTGCATGGGCGGCACCATGGCCTTCTGCGGCGGGCAGTACGCCGACGTGGACGCGGTCGTCGTACTGTACGGCCTCGTGGGGGACCACATTCCCTGCGACGTAAGCCAAGGGAAGGGGTGCTGTACGGGAGGGATGCGGTGAGCGGGAATCGGCCCGCCCGCATGAATCACGTGGGTACGAACCCGGCGGCGGTTCTTCCCGGCGAGCGCCGGCTGCACCAGCCCACGCACGCCTCAGCGGGATCGGGATCACCCACCGGGGGAAGCTCCTGTTGTAGTCTGGGAGGCAAGGCACACAGGGGGATAGG